>LYUA01000383.1:0-14127 GCA_002093875.1 Calopteryx splendens
AATGTCTAATAAAATTATTATTATTATTATTAAAGAAAGTTTAATGGGATAGTCACAATAGCATCATGAACTATTTCAATTCAAGCTTTAACCTTTTTCAACCATTCAAAGTTCACTTAAATCGATAACAGACTTCTGGGGTGTTCTTGCATGTGGTGACAGTATGGTTCTCAGCTTTATTGTGTGTTTAATCAATATTCATCCCACTAATCCTGACATCATGATTTCCCATGAAGGCATTGTCACCCTGTTCCACTACCTTATGGAGTATCTACTCTCACATTTGTGGTTGTTGCAGTACATTATATATAATCCTAGTAAATCTGTGAGCTGTGAAAAAAATAACAGTGAAACTAGGAAATTTCAACTTCCTTACATGGGAAAATATATTGTTTTGGATTACTCTCCTTCTGAGTATAATGTCTGAATGCTGTATACAACCGTTTCAGAAACTTTAATTTCAAAATTTGAATGGTCTTTATAAACTGCCCCAAAAAGTATGGGCACAACATACAATTAGGTGTGACCCCAAAAGTTAAGGAATAAATAAAATTAATTTTATCAACATTTTTTTAATTATAAACAAATCAAATTGTTTTTAGGTGAAAATATTTAGAATAGATAAACTATAGTTATAACTCTTTCAAATTTATTAAAAAAATATATATTTCTGCATTGCTCAAGGAAAATTTAAATACTATTCTACTTGTCATTGTATTAAATTACAGTATTGGAACGTAATTGATAATTTTTGTAAATTACATTTCTGTGAGAGTAGGTAATTGCAATAGAGCCAATTTCTGTTATTTATCTGGTCATCACTGATGATAAATTTTCAGTTGGGGTAAATTTATTCTATGTAGGTTATAAAACCATAATAGCAATCACTGTGAAAGATCTAAGAAATCACAAAAAAAGTGATCTTTTTATATGCATTGTAATATTCTATTTAATTATGACCTGTCTAATACATTGTATTTAATCAATAAATAATTATTATTATTATATGTAAACTAACACAGGTAGAGAGGTATAAAAATGAAATAACTGGCCATAACATGTATGGGATTAATTTATTTGTATAATAAGGATACATACCCTAAATATAAAGCTCTTTTGTGGAGATACCCTCAGCTTTTCACCCCATCAATATTTTATTTGCCAATACTGCAAGAAATGTCAGCTCACGTATAACATAGCTGTTCTAATTAATCACATATTGTGCTTTATTTTAATTTTCTATGATGTTTTAAAAAAGGTACAATATAACTGGATCTAACATTAAAACAGGAAAACTAAAATATATTAGCACTAAAGTTAAGATATCTATCTGCCTCAATAAAATTAATTATGGATAGTGTGCCATAATATTCAACTTATACAGTCATTCAAGATTAAATATATACTCTTTTCATGAAGCTATACAGCCTAACAACATGTACATTAATTAGTAATGATATAATTTTAATTAAATTCATCCACTGACTAAATAACACAAAATAATGACAACAACTTCTATCTCTTCAATTTATTTTGAGATTTATAACAACATTAGTCCTGAAAAATTATTAGAATAACCTGAAGGAAAAAAGCAAATAGGCATTTCATCAAAGTAAAAGAAAAAAAATGAAAGGAGTTTGATTGTATAGTCCTCTCTGAACTTTTGCTTACTAGCGTTTCCCACAGTAATAGAACATTTTTTAGTTTTTTAAGGCAAACAACATTATTTCCTAAAATAACTTATGTGAAATTTTAATGACAATCATTAAAATCATCAAAATTGATATAATAGTAGTCCAAAAATTCAATAATATTATATTGGTTCTGAAAATACTTAGATTAAGCATATAGTAGTTAACTGGCAAAGTTTTATTCATTCATATAGTACAATATTTTCATTACCTATGTATACATATCACTCCTGATTCCAATAAAATGTAATAGCAATGATAAGTTACAAGCTTTTTGCGCAAGGTAGTTTTTTATCATCTGTTAACCTTTTATTTGACCACACTGACATAACTTGATAACAAGTGGTGAATTTTTAAAATCTTTATGCTGTACAGTTGGCCCTCCTATATTTGCAACAAAAAGATGCCATATCTTTTTTATCATTAGGATATTTATTCCAGAAATGTTCCTGTGCAATTAAGCCACATAGCAAGATTTCTTAGATCTTTAGCAAACAAACTTTCAATGGAAATTTTGATAAGGTGTATCATAAAACCCTTGCTTGACAAGGTGCAATGATGTGTGCTATTATGAAAAACAAATGGCAAGCTATTATTAAGATACTTTCATTCATAGAATAATAACAGCTTTACATAATAGTAGATGGAAGTACATACATATTAAAATTCCCTCTCCAGGGCTGGTCCAATGTATCAACAAAGCTGATAGTTAGCTGATGCGGAGGAAAATTTGAGACATCTTTAGCACAAACATTGTGGTAATTCAAATCAATAAATATTTCCCATGAGCTTGTTCAGAATTATAGAGCTGAGTTTTTATAGATACCTTGGGTTTTTAGGGCACTTATGAAACTTATGTTTTTAATTTATGGATCATTAAATGTTATTTTAATGAGAGCATTAAACAAATACCTCTTAGCTATTTCTTAAAACAAATAATGTAAAATACAAGCAATGGAATATTTTATGCAACTTCTAAGAATTTTTGTGTTTCCCTCTTGAGCAAATGTTTAATTGATATTTATGATGAGTAGCATTCTTCATCTTAACGATTAAAAGAATTTAGGCACAAAAGAAACTCAGATTTTTAATTTAGCTAATAATGCCATTTTCTGAGTAACTATCAAAACATTTTGTGAATTTTCTTTCCTTCATTCCCTAAGGTCATGCTGTTATTATGTGAATTATTGTTTTGAATCACCATGGCATTTTCTTCAAATTGAGAAAATTCAGCTTTGGAGACATTATTAGGAAGATGCTTTCCATGCTTCATAATTTAATGCATGAAAACTAAACTCAAGAATAGAATTATATAGGTTGGTCACTGTATCAGCATTTTTCTGAACAGTCTTTCTAATTTCATTCACCAGATGTTGGTTAATATCAAATGAATCTTCAGTGCAAAAAACTTGAACACTTATTCACAAGTAGGTTTGAAGTGATGAAATATTAAAACAAATATGATCCCATCATTTTGTGCATAAGTTTTTAAACCATTGTTGATCCCATAGCCAATAAAATCCTCTTCATTCATTTTTAATTAGAAATTGGACTGCTAACAGCTATTAGGTAATTTGATAAATTATACTCAAAGTGGTGTTTGGTAATGTTCCAGTGTTCAGAGTAAACCTAAAGGATTAAAACAAATATTTTGGATGTATTCATAAAAACATCTGATCAAAGAATAAAGCCTAAGATGTTGCCATCAGTACATAGATACAAACATGTATCTGCTTAATATTTCATATATGATTAACATATTAGATACAGCCAAAAATTCTCATACCCAGCCTCTTTAGAGTCTAAGTAAGGTTATCTAATTAAATTGCCAAGATAGGTGAACTATAGACTTTAAAGATTGAAATTGTGCATAATGCTGTTAGCTTTTAAAAGTTAAGGTTTAGACAAGTGATTCTCTCATTTTATTACTTCTCTCACTGCCATTACCAGTTGATACTTCCATTCAGATTATCCCAACTCCTTTTATAATGCATCAGCATTTTCAAAATCATGAGGTTGGATACGAGGAACAATGCTGCACCTATCAATTAATTAAATTAGGTACCTAGATTTTTTATTGACACATATGCTGAGAAACCCCTCTCTATATTACATCATCATTATTTGTTGGGAGTCCTATATGTAGTTTAGAAAATACATTCTGAGTTAGCTTTCGAGACCTAAATGATAAGTAAAATACAACTTCACTTACTATTATATTTTGGGTGTAGGTGTGCCTTGGATAGAAAAATTAGCCAGTATAGAAAAACCAAAAACCCTGGAATGTGCATAAATTAATTAATAAAGATTGAGTCAGTGCAATTTCATGAAATAAATGGAAAATATAATGATACAGAGGTTTGCTTTCATAGTTTTATATTCATTAGGGAAGCTTTGCGCAACATTGGCAATATGTACTCATTTTCCCTAGGTACTGACATATTTTTAAATTTGTACTGTAAGAAATACAAATTTACTCCCAAAAATTACAACAAACTTCACCGATATGTTTATTTGTAATGTTATATCACTAGAGTTTCTCTTCCTTTTTGTATGCAACAAAAAATTTGAAGTCTGCTGTGAGGTATTTTGGCTGAAAATAAATATTTGATTTTTTTTAAACTATTAAATGAAGGGAAATTTAACTCAGAATCAAAATTCATAGTGGGTACATGTCTGATATTTGAACATTCACAATAATTGGATTATAGCTTTTGAGCTAAAATTTGTACAAAGAGTAAATATTTTGAAAACATATATTATCATATGCATAAAATTGAGAAATATCAAAGTAGCCTTAGAGCATAGTTAGTTAGGAAATTGAGTGATTAGTTAATCATCACTTTTGAATGACTTGGTATCGACAGCACTATCACACTTGAGGAACATATCCCACAAAACAATTATGTAGTATATGCAAATTCATTAAACTAGCCAACCAAAACATTCCCCCTGGAGATTAGAAATTATTTTAAAATGAACAGCGGAATTGGATAAATATGATATTTCAAAATTTTCAGATTACCATAATTAAAACCTTAGGCAATAGTGAATGAAGTACAAACAACAACAATGTCAATTTTTATGCATTAAATAACTTAGTGGTGGTCTACTTGCTTCAAAAATGCAGTGGTGGGGGAGGTGGGGGAGGTGGGCAGGGTTAAATCGGGAACAACCGATCATTTGGAACCCGATAATGAAAAAATATAAATGGAGGTTGAATTCCCTAATTGTGCCTCACTGCTTGTTTCCATCTCTCTCTCTTCCACGGCCCCTATACTTTCTGTCACTGCCATTGTGATCCTCTCCACCTCTGCCACCTCCCTTCTGCTCCCTTCTGTAGTGGCCATTGGCATGCTGTGGCATGCCAGTGTGGAGGCCCCCATTGTTATTGTGAAAGTGACGGTGTCGATTTGTGTTTTGGAATGGTGGGAAAACATGATGCTGCTGGTTGTGGTGGTGATGTGGGGGATTGGGGTTCCCCAGAGCAGGAAGGGACTGTGGAACAGCCCGTCCGACAACCTCGGTATTTTTATCCAGATGACCACCATTACAGCTGCTTTGATGGGGCACAAAATCCATCCTACAATAAAAAATATAGTCATAGACAAGGCATGTACATCAGGTGAAATTGTTCTGACTACATTTTTCCAGTACACCCAAGCAATCAAAAGGTGTTTAGCTAGTTTAATGTGACCAACATGCCAGGAATCCCATCAGGTAGTAATTATTTAGCACATTTGTGGGAGTAGGAAAAACCAACAAAATTTTGTTCGGCAATTGTTAAGAACATCTTAAGCTCTAAATAATTTACAGTGGCCTGGATAGCGTAACTGGCTAAAGCATTTGGCTGGAAACCAAGGGACCTGGGTTCAAGTCCTGGTTCAGGTGAATTATTTTTACATTGTGAATTTTTCGCATAAGTATATGCAACAGCTGATGATCCACAAAAAGTTACTCTAAGTATCTTTGACAAAGGTTAAACAATTTAAATGTTTAAATATTGCTTTAGCATCATGGACAGTGGCACCTTACTCATGGTGACATTTTTCGTAACATTACATGCTCGGCAATTTGTTATAGCATCTTATTCTGTCTTAAGCTCTCAAAAATTTACAGTGTAAGAGGACACCTGGGAAACTTAACTGGCTAAAGCACTTGGCTAGAAATCGAGGGGTACGAGTCCCAGTTCAGGGGAATGATTTTTACATTGTGAATTTTTCACATATATGTAACAGTGGTTGATCAGCAAAAAGTTACTCTGAGTATCTTTCAATAAAATTCTGTTATTCTCAATAGATTTTAAACTGATGAAAAAATACTAACTTGAATAAGTTACACAATCAAAAATACCTTGACTGTAAAGCTAAAGGTAAGTTTTGAAACCATCAGTCCCCTGTTACCAATAAAAACATATACCATTCACAAAGTATTTCACTGTCAAGTATGTTTGCATGAAAGACAGCAAATTGGATTGGTATTGATCAAGCCGGTTCTATGACAGACAGTGCAATGTATGAAGTCTAATAATTAATACCCATAATATAGAAAAGCTAAGTCTACCTTTTTGTACACAAAGATGAATATAACTTTGTGGTATGCATAATAAATCATTGTAATCAACCTGAAGGTTGGTTTGGTTGGTGAGGGTAGAGCTCACCCAGTAATAAGCCCAACGGAGTGTGAAAGTCACACATCAGTGTAGGGGGGTCAGTTCCTTTCCTTGTTCTACCTGTGATTTCCCAGGATAACTGGATAACCTGGTACCCGAGAAATAGTACACAGCTTGGGCAAAGCTGAGGGTGCCTAGAGGCATCATCAGGAATCGAACCTGGGCCCTCCGGTTAGCAGGTCAGCGGTCTACCCACTGGACTACCTCGCCCCATGCATAATAGATACCAGCATTTTGGAAAAGTATATTAATTTAATGAAAAATCATAAGACAAAAAAAGTTTAATGGCATAACAGAATCATGCTTCTGAATACTTTTGGGAAAGTGTATTTTCAAAGTATATTAAGTGCACATTTTAAATGGTATCTTTGGAGCCTTCCTGAAAGTTAAGTCATAGATCTTATTGAAAATAGTGATACCATTTACATTTTATTGAAACAATATATGGACCAAAATGTTATGAAAAAGTCTCCATAGCAAATTCTTTACAAAAAACACAGTCATCAACCAAAAGGTATGTTTAATAGATGGAGGGTCACCTACTTCTATACCCTACAATATGTGACATTAATATATCAGAGCAAGGAGACCAGTTTCTTTTCTTATGCATCCGGTGGTTTCCCAAGATGATCTAATATTGAAAAGTCACACAGCTTGGGTGAAGCTGAGGGTGGGGAGAGTTTTGGCTGCTGACCAGAGGTGCGAGGGGCTGAAGGCCCTAACTGAATCTGCTATGGAGGGTTAAAATAACCCCCCATAAAAGATTAAGTTACACATCTGTTTTATTTGGCAGTATTTCTTTGATAAACTTTTTCTATGGTATGGTATCAATTAGTGCTGATGTAGCATATTTTAGTTCTCATCTGCATCAAGATCTTATGCTACCTTGAACCCCTTTATGTTCCTGATGAAGGTGCCCAGAGGCATCCCCCAAAATCGAACCCGAGCTCTCAGGTTCGTAGCTCAGGTTCGGGCCCGCTACTATTCCTTGTCTATATCAATTATCTTCCATCTTATTTCAATAGTGTTTCTGTGTTCATATACACTGATGACACAACTAGCCTAACTTTCTCACAAGATCTTAACCATGATGCAGTCCAAGTAAATATAAACTAAAATGGTGCAATGATAGCAATCTAGCTTTAATCAAAAGTGAAAAATCAACTTATAGAAATGGGCCAAAAGGATAATTGAGAATATCCCTAGCAGAACTAGTTGTCAGGCCCATTTTAAAGCACAAAACATCCTCACTTTACCTTGCCTATATATTTTTTTCACTGTTATTTGTGTTTATCAGCACAAAATCTTATTTAATCTATAAATAAATGGTGATGTACATAAATATAACACCAGATGATCCAAATAATAAATAACTGTTCCACACAACTTAAGCCTTTTTGGCAAAAACCCTGTCTTTGTCGGTTTGAAGTTTATAAATTACCTACCAAAGAATAAAAGGGAAATCACTAATTTCCCACTACTTAAGTATAAACTTTATAATTACTGTATTACTGGTATACCTAATACTCAACTGATTAATTCATGTCCTGACTGATTGATTTTGTATGTCTGTTTTTAATTGTGCAATATGACTTGTTCTATACATGCCCCGGAACCAATAAAAATATTATTATTATTTGAGTAAAATGAGTTTTAACACCATCATGAAAAATCATGACATATTACTGTTAAAACCTACTGCCAAATGACGCATTCAAGACAAAAGATGCATTTAGATTTCATGAATTTTTATCTCTTTAATCAGGAAAAAAATACATAAGTTTCTGATTGGTAAAAGAAGTAGCTTTGTGACATTTAAATGCATTGCCTCATGAACTGAAACATGCTCATAGAATATATCTTTGTTTTTTCGTTAAAAATCAAGACTTTCTGCTTGAAATAATGCATTATGATATTGATGAACTTATTAACAAGAATTTATAAGCAAATTTTCCTAAATTTATTGTTTTATGTATGTTGATTTTTGGGCCAAATAAATTTATTATTCATTAAAATCTATTTTGGTAGAAATCCACCTATAGAGTCTTCGATAGACATTAGGTTTTGTTGCTGTCATAATGGTTGGAGACTATGCAGGGGAGGCGCACTGCATTAGCGTTAGCATGGCCGATGACATCACTTGAGATGGGAAATAGTGCAAAAGTGAGAGTAAGCTTGGGAGGTGTGTGTACATTAGACTTCATGAAAACTGACTTATTATGGTTCTGGTGAGCTCATTTTAGGGGGCTCATTTATTGTCCATTGAGGGGAGTGTATTTTTACTGTGGAGGCAATTTGCAGATGTAGGTACACAAGCTCACCAATTTGGTCATAGGAAAGGAAACTGGCCTCCCCTATTCTCCCCTTCCATTCACTTAATACAGTCCACTTATTCAGCCCACTAAAGATTTACTGGCTTGCTATTGCCTTGTCTTTTTTTATTTATTCCAATCTTATTTTGCCATCACTAATTCAGGCGACTAAATAAAAATGTGGAACTCCTGGAAAGCTAATATTTTAAATAACAACTTCTGTTTTCCAGTCATTGGAATCTTGCTACCGTCCCTCGATTTGAGTTTGATCAGTGACCACTTGAATCATAATAAAGTCTTTAGTCAAGTAAACAGAATTAATGAATTAGAATAGGTGACCAAGTAATAATGGTGGTAAAACATCACATAATCTTAAAATATATTAGATCGATTAATAGATATCATGAGGTACCTATTTATGTCACTATATAAAATCAGGGAAATAAATATGTACTGAAATTAATTTGAAATTTAGTAGGTATCTTAGTTTTATCAAAACCTTAATAGGTTTCTAGCCTTTTTATGAAGATCCTTATTATTGTAGGCACCTAGGTTTAGGAGATACAACAAGAATTTGATAAATAAGAGAGTGATTATTGCCCTTAAATGGCATAGAAGCAATGCAGCAATTAGCTTTATAAGGCAATGCATCAAGCTAACCCATGAGACAGTGGCATGCTTAAATATTTTCTAAAAACAAACAATTTTAGTTATGAAAAACATACATTTGCACAAGCACAACTGCTGAATGGGTACAATAGATGTCATACTACTGAAATACCAATTAAAGGTAAAATTTTTTAATGACCCGCCTCCTGCATGTATTGTCAGAATTATTACACTTCTATGATTATATGTATTTTTATATTTAATGTATAGCACTGCCAGCATAAATAATTTTCCATCATTGTGCAAGAGAGAAAGCATTTTATTATATGTGAAAAAGACAAGAAAATTCTTTTACTTACCCTCCTCCACCTGATGTGTTGACACGTTGATTGACATGTGGTTGGTGGCTGTGATGCCAATAACTTTGGGATTGCAGTGGAGGGAAGCGATGATTGATGGCATGGTTTCCACGTGCACTGACTCCATTAAGGCCACCATCTCCTACACAGCCAACTAAACCAACTATCTGAGCTCCAGGATCATTTGGAGGCAAACGAACTATCCCCATTCCACTGACCATACCATCGCCTCTCCCACCCCTTCCTCCACATTGCCTACCCATGCCTTTGTTCAGTTGCATCCTCAAGCCTCCCAACTATGGAGAAGTTGTGAAAAACATTCTTTTATTGTATCATTTTTATAAATATTATAAAAACTGATGATGAGTAACTTCTTTTTTATCTTTTGCAGAATATTTCACAATAAAAAAATTGTTTTTAAGTAGCACTAATACAGTTATCTGAGGTAGGCATGTTCTAAATGTATTGAATTTTTTGCATCAAGTATTTTTTAAAAGAATTTTTAAAAGAATTTTTAAACTCTTATAGGAAAAGCAAAGCAGACCTTTTTGGTTAATACAAGTCTTTCTTTACATTGGATTGAAACTATAGATATTACTCTAGTAATCAACTAAAGCTCCTGATGTTCCAGTGCTTATTGCACAAATTTTCCTCATAATTGAACAAGATTCTACCAAGCAATACTGTCCTCTATTAATGATTTGGCATTTAAGCTATAAACCAAATTATGTGATGAATCTTGTTTATTAGAATTACTTGGTGTGATCCACAAATTCCTGGATTGGTTGCATGTTATTCTAATCAGATGGTGTATAGAGTTTGGCTGCTCATCACTAAAAATGATCATTGTGAAGCTGTGTGTTAGGTTTCATGTTGCACACAAAATTACTTTTGGAAAGGTTTTTGAGTGGTTGCTTTACTGGAGGCAGACTTGAAGAAGTGTATGTGCATCAAGTTTTGATTCATATTCAGCTAAATCATGTCAAAAGCCAATGGAATGTTTACAAAAGCATTTATCACTGCACCTATTGTGGAATCATATGTTTGAATGGACAATATTGTTCAAACATTGGAGAATTATTGTTAAAAACAAGAATTCTGTACATTCTGGTTGACCATTGTAACAAGCAAAATGGACAAAAATCTTGAAAACATGCATCAGTGACCATTGAATGATTATAAAACCTAAAGCATTATTGGTTGAATATTTTATTTTAGTTGACATACAGTTAGGGAAGTAAATATGTACAGTGTAAATTTCCAGACAAGAGGGCCACACAAGGCTGGCTACTATCTCCCTACAATGCACTTACTCAGACTGATGTCATTTGTTGGCAACAAAAAAACTACAGCAATATTCCCCTAACATTTCATATTCCTCTTATCAATACATATGTAACTTTTCCTGTTTGCCAAGATGAAATTTTTTTGAAGGGATAGTAAATTGAAGAAAGTGAGGTGATTCAGATGCAGGTGACATTGAGCATTATTCTCCAAATGGAGTTCCAAAGGTGCTTCCAGCACTAGGAAAAGTGCCGGACTGTTGTAAAACTCCAAAGGCAACTACATACACATTTTGAAAGTGAGTGTGTAGTAGTTAGATCCTAAGGAGCCTATTTTTTTTACAGGTATAGCCTGGGAACTTTTGGATCACACCATGTATAGGAGCAAAAACATAATGCAGTATTGAAGTAAGCATTCAAGCAGTGCAACTTCAATTACCTATATCAATGCTGCTGATTTGTGCATCTTAGTTTGATTGCCATTAACTAAAAGCAGCATGATGAAGCATTCGCAAACATCTCAGAAGGCCTTTTCTGTCTAATAATTGCTCAAGAACAAAATAACGTGCCCTTAATCATGCATAACAACAGCTATTTTATAAATTTAATATGTTATTAATTTTGTGAAAAACAAGTTCTAGTAGGAGTCTTTATTTTTTTTCCTGCAGCCATAATCAGTTAGTATCAGTCATTCATACCTACTCATTCATTGGGAAAGAACACATGGGTATGTCTTTAAGGGAATATGGTGTACAACTGTAGTGTTTGGTAAAAAGAAATTGGACCAATTGCTGATGTATTATTGTACTTCTATGAAATTTCATAATTTCTGCACAAAAAACTACAAATTCTCACAGAAAGAACAATGAGTTTGCGATTCTTTTACTATGAACAGCTGTTGGTACCCATCTCTGCAGTCCAAGCAAAAGAATTAAAACTAAGCATTTAATATAGTGGTAAGCTAAGCAATTTTCCTACAAACTTATATACGTAGTGAAACACCTCACTGCTTGACATTATTAATTCATACCTCTCGTTTTTGGTCCTCATTTTCCCGCCGCAAATGGCGCACCATGCGCTCAGCTTCTTCCAGTTTCATGGTCAGCAGGTCAGGATCTGGTAGATATCCCCCAAGAGGCAATGTCTGTTGAGGGTATTCCATGGAGAATTCTGTTTGGCAACCAAAATCTACTTTTTGACTGTCTTTCACTTTGAGCTCGGACTCTTTGCTGGAATTCATCATGTTCCCTTTGCCAAAAATCTCCAAGGCAGCTTCCAACTCTTTGATTCGTCTGGAAATATCACGTATGACCACAAATGAAAAAGTAGCCATGGCTTGAAAGAGAAAATAAAATTACCATTTACCTCCACTTCCTTGTATTGACCATCACTCCCAGTTAAATATTTAGTGCATGCTGTATTTTATGCTCAGTAGGATGATCTCTGAAATTTGGAAGGGGATCATGGCTGAGACTAATATTAGCTTGTCATCATGAAGTATCATCTCCATACTATCTAGTACCTGCCAACCCAAGGCTTTGAAGGATTGGAATCAGTGGTACCCACCCCTGAGGTACAGAGGTGTAGCTGAATGCCCCCTCTGGGTGGGTTGAATATGGGAGGAAAAAAGAGAGAGAAAAGGGGGGAATGCAGGTAGAGAGATGAGGAGAGTTTAAGAAAAGGGAAATGAATTGAATGCTACATTCACCCTACCAGTGTTTCACATTAAAGATGTACAATGAGAGATATTCAATAATAAAATTCACATTTTTTAGAAAGAATATGGACTGAATGAAGCTTCTGAATTTCTACTGAAAGTCAACTTGAACATGTGAAAACATTCCCATTTAGTTCAAGTGTGAGTGCTTTCTCATGTGGAGTTCAAGTAAGGGAGGAGCATGAAGAGTGATTTAGAAGATTATGGATGAGTTCCAACCTTTAATTAATAATTATAAAGTAACATATAATCCTCTAAACAACAATTGCCATCCAGGATTACTGACTGGGAAAACCAGGGATTTTTAGGGATTACTCTCAGACAAGAAGTCAGGGAGTATTCAGGTACTTGCCGAATCATCTAGGGGAGATGTTTTGTGACCAAATCTTGCATAAAAATCTGCAAAGGCTTTTGTCTTTGTTTTCTGTAATTTTTCAAAATACCAATCATCAATAAATGATTCATCATAGCCAGTGAGCATGTCTATTTCTGATAAAATAGAGTTCCTTTCCCATGGATGAAGAATGCAAAATCAATTACTCCTTGTATTTGGATAAAAAGTCCTTTAACTTCCTAAAGTTATGGGTAATTAGGATAAATATACCTTTTAGGCATCCTAAGCATTTATTGTGTGCTTTTTCGCACAATGGAATTCTAAATAATTGACTGAAGCACTTTTTTATTCCATACAACTTTATCAATGTTACTGAAGATACATAATATGTAGTGAACATTGGTGTTTTAATAACTTATAGTGAAATTTAGCAAGGTGAGGTCTTGAATTGCTGAAGAATTCTGATTTTTCAAGATTATGTTCATGAGATCATTGTTCATAATGGATTGAAATGGATGAGTTGTGCATGTTCTTGCCATTGAGGGATTGGCATGCCAACTGACATTTCCCTCCATTTATGATTGTTAAAACTTTGGGAGGGTAGAAGGAAGCTTATCTTCTCAAGTTTCTTCAAATTCACATTTCAATGCAATGGAATATGAGTTAATTCTTTGGATAGGCTGATTCATATGTTACATTGTATTGTTTGGATCATTCTCTTTTTGCTGTGGTCAGTAATTTTTGTTCTATCTAATTACTTCTATGAAGTTATATGTATGAATGTAGCAGTAATTGAGCACGAAACTTTACCTGTGAATAAATATATACTATTTGTCATTTATAAGTAGTGAAGAACAATAACTACCCACAGTAATTGCATTTATATTTAATATTAAATCAGTTAATTAAGCATTCAAGAAGAACTAGCCATGTAGTAAGTCATTCTCTATTAAACAGTAAAAATAATTAAACCTGCTGAATGTAAAATTTCAGTTCACTTTTGCCGTCTTGAGTGTATTTTCTTCAGAGAAAAATAAACTAGCTCTCAGAAATTGTGGACGAATGAAATATTGCACCCTGGTCATTTCCAAAGCATCAAAATCACAGTAATCAACCAGAAGGTCAGTTTGGTAGGTGAAGATAGAGCTCA
>LYUA01000383.1:78302-89714 GCA_002093875.1 Calopteryx splendens
GATTTCCCAGGATGACCTGGTACCCGAAAATTGGTATACAGCTTGGGTGAAGCTGAGGGTGCCAAGAATTGGTCATCACCAGGAGTTGAACCCGGGCCCTCCGGACAGCAGTCCAGCACTCTCACCACTGGATTACCATGCCCCGTTTAGATATGAAATATATATACCCCATATATCATATGAAAAATTACATTACTTTAAATGTTAACCTGGCTTCTTAAGAAATAAATTTACTTACAATAGGGCCGTTTACTCCAAAAGGGGGCTTTTTTCTCTGTTTGCTCCTCTCCCTCATGAGGAGGTGCATTCATGTCTGGTCTATCTGGTTTATTGCCTGGTTGGGGCACAGGCATTGGGGGCATGACCCCAGCCATAGGATCATCAGAAGCACTTGTGCTGAAATGCTGTAAAAGAATCCTGATACTGGGAAATACCCACACACAAATTACATCACGGGATATGCAATCGCACAGTGGCCTGAGGCAAACCCACGTTGAATGGGAAGAGCATGCTAAGGGAAAATTTCCTTCAGTGCTAACAATACTATGGCTGTAGAAAAGAAGACTTCAATATATTTTTTCTGACTTTGACCATTACTACAAAAATATTTAGACCAGTAAAACGTTGAAGGTGTTAATGTCTTCAATTGAAAAAGTACTACTCCAGGAAGTTTATTACAGTTACACATTTTCTTTGTCCTAATAATTTATAATTTATCTCTAATTGCACAAAAATTCATTTCATACAAAATAAAAAAAGAACAAAGAGATAAAAAAGAAAAAAAAGCATGATTCATAATTTTGAAAGATTATAATCAGTTTAATACTCAAACTAAAATAACTTGGAAAAAGTCTCAAGAATAGCATTTGTTTTCAATTTGTGCAAGGATTTTAACAAATTACATGCAATATTTCTATAAAAAATAAAAGGTATTTAAAAGTTTAGGATTTAATTTTAGGATGCTCGATGACTTATCTGTTTGTCAGTCAAATAATAGTGGGTTCCCCTGTCAAAGAGAGGAGAACCACTTGTTCCAAGGTTTAACTTAATACTTCAAAGAAAAACTGAATAAGGAGAAAATGAAAATTTGTGATGAGAGAATAAATTATCAGGCTAAATACAATTGTTTTGTCCCTAATGTTTTATAACCGTCTTCCTTTTTATGATAACTGTATTATTATTGGTTATCTACTGGCTATGGTAGGTTTCTGATGGACACCCCTACAGTAACCATATCTTCATTTATGATAACTATAGGAGCATGCAAAATAAATAACTGGTAAGACACCTAAGGTCATTGCTACAATTTCCAGAAATAAAAATGTCTCATAACACAAAAAATAATTGGGCCTTCTCATCAACAAATATAATGAACACACCCACAATTGTTTTAGGGGTCTCAACAATGTGTGATATGAGGAAATGAATTTAATACTTTGATTACAACTACAAGTTACCTTCCAACTAGGTGTCTTCCATTTTATTATCTGCCACTATTAATAAAGTGAAGGGAAAGGGAGGGGGGTTGAGCTACTATAGCTTGTATTATCATGAACATTTGAGAAACTCCAAAAGCCATAAAAATTATTTTGGAGACTGTGTTAGACCAGCCTTTTCCTTTCTAACCTTACATGCTTACATAGCAAAACTGAAATATTTATTAGGAGATCCCAAAAAAACGAAGATAGTCTGGAATAAATAGAGTAAAATCTGTAATATTTAATTAAATTAATTAATTTAATTTAAGGTTGCCACAAACCAGAAGAAAATACTCAAGACTAAAGAAACATATGGAGAATTACAAATACACTGGACCTAAAAAATCAAAAATATCAGGACATATGTTGTCCAACACATTATAACAAGTGAAAACCCACAATTAATGAAGCATACTCTGAACTCTTTAATAGACACTTAAGTACTTACACAAAAATATTTAAATTTCCTACTGCACATTTATAATGGCCCCAATCCTTCTCTCCCCACTGCTTAAACTTGTAAACAAAGAAAATTACATCATATGCTTATCTAGGGAAACAGGACTCCCGCCCCCCCTCCCGATGGTCACTGAAGGACCAATGTCCCAATCCCCTTCGAATCTCTTTGAGTCAGCCTGAGCCAGGCTAAAATAAGATTTAACGAAACATCCTCACCTCTCAGCGTGTAAAATAGAAGATACAAGGCATGTTCAAATAGGAAGTACCATTTTTGGATAAAATACTTCATATGCACTTTTGCCTGAATTTATATTTACATGAAAGAGCATAGCTTCAACTATTTTTTGAACATAATTTGCACCATTTTTGAGGCACTTATTCCATCTGAAGAAGTTCGTTTATTGTTAATTCCCTATTTAAAGAACCGCCAATGACGACACACACATCCCCTCTTGAAATTTCAGGAAATTCATTGCATTGTAAGGAAATCGTGAAATGCCAATTTTCCAGACCAAATCTTCATTGACTGCAGAAGACCACAAACTCCTTGGTCCATCATTCATATTCATCGTCTTATCCGTTTCCTAACCATTCCTTCACTCATTGTGCTGTCAGCATAAATCTCAACAATATCCTTAAGAATTTCAGCAGGTTTGAGCAATTTGAGCTTTTTTGAATTCTGAGACTGGATAACAGACTGTATTTCACAGTCATTGGGATCTTCTATCGACTTAAAGATCACAAGATAACAAAACAGATATGACAAGTGTCTCAGCAAAGGTATGTTGAAAAAGAGTTTAAGGTATGCTCTTTCAGGTAAAAATAAACTCAAACAAAAATACCAAGCAAGAAGTTTTTCATACAAAAATGGTACTTACTTTGTGAATGTGCCTTGTATTTCAATACCCATATGTTGAACCAGCACTATTCCCAACTTATATTGCAGTGCAAGTACCGAGCACACGCAGGACACTGAAGAGGGACAAACCATGCCCGAAGTACATAAATTTTATGTATTGTTCCAGAAAGGAGTTTCTTACCGAAAGTTTTAGTTCTTGTGTGACAGTGGAACACCTACCTCCCCACCTTGCATTCTTTAACATTCCTCAAAGTGAAAACATTCCTAAGAAAAACTTTGTGCCATCAGCTGTATCGTATGCCAAATTCCTCGGAAGGAAGTAATAAGTACTGTGAGACGTTGGCCCTAACCAGCGATTGGTCGTTGGATAAATAATACTGTAAGGGGAACTTTTGGATGTGTGAGGTTAGAAAAGAACATTAGTGTAACACGATATAAAATATGGCTCTTGGAGTTTTCTGAATTTTGATAACACCATCACTATGATGATCATCTTGCCAAGAGAAATGAACCTGTAATGCAACATAACCCTAGGCTTGCACAGCAGGGTTTGCTATGATTTTATTAACTTTTAGAGAATTAATAGGTATACAAATGCAAGGAATGTTGAAGCATGGTATGATAGGCCCAATAGCCTGTTTTACTGAAAGAAGAAAACATTAAACACCATACTCCATTTAAAATATGAAGTTGGATAATTAATTCTTAGAACAGAACCATCATATTTTAATATTAATGTTCAATGATTCAATTATGTAATTAAACAATTATAATACCAAAACTTATGAAGATTTGGCAATTAATTAGCCCAACAATCATTTTTGCCACAGCCACATATTTTGCACTTAAGAAGAAAGCCCATAGTATACCCAAAGGTTAACTTTGCCTAACAGATATTGATCATTAAACAGGCCAATGCCAGAAAGCAGCTCCTCAGCTAGTGCATAGCTATCTCAGCCCAGAGAGAGGTAATGGAAAAAATGTCCATTAATAAAAAACTTATATCTACAACAAAATCCGTTAATCATAAAGGTGGAGCTTTCATAATGATTCTTAAGTCTGATTGATAAACTTTAAGGAACAAATACTTTGCCTAGGATGTTTAGGAAATGGATATAGCTTTTTTTTAATCCAATTACATACTAATTCTATTACTTTTGATCTTCAATTAATTGCAAACTGGAGCTGTAGGTTGAATAATTCTTCTATATCAATTATAATATAAACTTACTTCGGATGATGTTAGACGCTTCCCCATTCCACCTAGGGGAGTATTCATTGTTGGTGGCCTTGAAAGCAGTGGTGGGAGCCCTGAAAAAAAGTAGCATCAAATGATACAACAATATAGAGCATGTGAAACAATATGAAATATATTTGTCATGCATAAGGGAACATAGGACACAGCAACTATTTCATTGATAAAATACTCAGTAAATTGCCCAACCATTATTTCGAGTCATGCTAAATGAGAATATAAAAAGGTTTAATGACCGATAAATATGCACAAATAAAATACTGCAGTTTTTTAGTACTAGTATTCAAAAATGTAGATAACCAGTAAAATGATTTTTACTAGACTACATACAATGACTCCAAATAATTGGCTTAATGAATTCCACATGAAGATTTATAAAATTTTGTAGTTGACATAAAGCAAAATGGAGCTGACCAAGACAAATTCGAACCGTAAAAAAGCCAAACCAACTTCGTAAATATCTAGTACAACTGAAAAATATTGTTTAAGGTCATAGAAAATAAAATTTTTCTCTTCTCATTCATAACCACAACTTAATAAGGATTGAGAGATATAGTCTCAGACACTTAGCTGTTATCAGAGAAAGTGAATGTTTTGGATACAGGTTAATGACTGAGATTCACTATATTACTAAATAGAGGTCTGGCAACCATATGGTAGCAAATACTAATGAATTTATGGAAGCACAATGAACAAATTTCACGCAATACTAATCCCACTGTTATACATAAATTCTGATAAACTGTTCGACTAATGCTAATTACAGTTGCTGCTCATTGTAGGAGAATTAGTGAATTTGAATTGATTTACCTCTAACTATTGCATACTATTAATTGGAGAAAGTTCAATAAAACAAGATCTTTTTGAATAAAAATCAATAAATGAGAGTTTAAATTTCGATATTTGAAATTGGTTTTACCATAATAGCAGGGATTTGATATTGGACCTAGCAATGGCGAAAACAGTCCAAACCTAGACATAATTCAGCTTCCATTAATTTATTCCTTGTCTTATGTACACATTTTCATCACTGGCATCTCAAATTCATCTACATCACCTAGTATATATATATATATATACCTAAAAATGGCTGGAGGTCCAAGATGTAAGGAAAGGATGGGAAATTGTTTTAAGAGATCCAAGTGGGGATATCAAAGAAAATACTATGTATCATGATTCGTTTTGGGAAAAATTATTCCCTAAAAATATTAGTACGGGCATTTACATCACCAATTACTACAGCATTATCACACATTTAAATGGTTCACATGCCAAAATCTTAAATAAAAATGACAGTAGAGGGTGGAAATGTATTTAAATTTTAATTGGATGTTTTGAAATGTTTGTGATTTGAATGGCCGCAGACGGATGTATTCCTTTCCTTTCAGACATGCAGCAGTTTTCCTACGTTAATTAAATCAAAGTAATCAACCCTATGGTCGGTTTGGTAGGCGAGGGTAGAGCTCACCCCATATTAATCCCAACGGCATGTGAAATTCAAACATCAGGGGAGGGGGACCAGTTCCTTTCCCAGTACCGCCTGTGATTTTCCAGGATGACCTGGTACCAGAAAAATTATACACAGCTTGGGTGAAGCCGAGGGTGCCCAGAGGCGTCACCCGGACTCTCCTGTTAGTAGCGCCGAACCCATTGGGCTACCGCGCCCCATTCCTACGTTAATGGACATTAAATAATATTTCGCTACCCTCGATTTTAATGCATTAAACCTAATTAACTACACACTTATGTGGGTAACGATATATTCCTGACCTAATTACATCCTGATCAACCACATATTGAGAACTATTAATTTCATAAATTCTTGGGAATTATTCCATTAATACCGAGAAACAAAATATATCGTCTTGTGTAGTAACATCTAGTTAATCGCCCGCGAATAAGGTAAGTATATTATCAGTTCATAAAAACAAATAAAATACTAAGAGACGTCATCTTACTCGCAAAAGAAATGCTTTGTCGATCGATTCGTTATTTAACGAAGTGAAAAGAACCGCGTTTATCACAATAAAACCTGGGGTTCCCGAAGGTTTGAAGGGTAAATAATAGAATGAGCTTATAGAAAATAAAAAAAAGGTCGGTTTAACCAGCTTCATCGAAAAAAATATCTATTACTAAATGAATCGGCAATCACACTAGTGATAAAAATAATACACTAATGAACAAATTTAATTATTCACTTTGGCTTCAAAGAACTCGATACAACAAAACAAAGGTAGAGCTGGCAAAAATACAACCCTTTAGCGAATTCCTCTACTTTCTTATGTTTGTTGTCCAACTCTACCTGCCACAGCCCATCGAGAAGGTTTTCATGGTCTTCAATAGAAGCAGACATGTAAATTTCTTTCATCCCGACATAAACAAAAATTTTCCTTGTTATTATGGGAATGAGCATCATAAAAATAAAGTACTAAATTCCAATTTTACAACAAAACAAATATCAATAGGATTTAAGTCAATAACACTTTGTAAGATTAAATGAGACCAATTATATTGGAGTGAAGCTAAAAGGCATGATCATCAAATTCGTTCATTAAAATAACTCCTAGGCAATCGCTAGTCTTTTCAGATTTCGTTTACTCGAAGAAGTTTAAGGCTATACGTTAATACATTAAGTTAGTTAATATGTACAGTTGAAAGCGACGTCCAATAATTTCACTGCACAAGTTGATAACACCGTATGCAGAAGCGTCAATGCAAACAAATTGATTTATACAACTAAAGGAAACCTCCAAAATCATGAAGACACTACTCCGTCCTTGAAATAGCAACATCACAGAATCAATCCGTAACTAAAATCAATAAGAAGTACACACTCGGAAAGCTCGATCAACTGAAATATGCAAAAGAATATGCGATAGGCTAAAAAATAATTTTTCCTGGGGAGACGACGACGAAGCGCTGTAATATTTTTCTACCTAGAAAATTCTTAACAGCTGATAACACACTTACCCATACTTTGCTGAATGCCATTGGAACTTCTGTACGCCATTACTCTGCCTCTCCTTTGCGAGCCTTAGCCGGGAAGCTCCTCGAGAAGGCAGTATTGCGTTTTCACAAAAAGAACTTTATACCAGTGTTATAGCAGGAAGAATATAAATTAATCAATTTGAAGACTTAGTAATTAGAATATCCCAAGCTTTTTCTCTCTAAATAAAATCGACGTCAAGTTCCCAACGCTGACAACAAAAGTCGATTACTGACTAACCGCTGATGGCGCGAACGGCGCAAGTCCGTCCCACAATCCCTAATATGTAAAACATATGAAATCACAACAATAAAGCCGGAGTAATTAGGATAGGGATGTTGAAGATGTAGGCTATAATATGATTAAATTTAATTTCAATGAAATTTTCACTGTGAAATCTGATAGAAGGAAAATCAGAAAAATCTTTTATTTTTTTGAAGAATATGTAAGCCGAGCACTGCTGATAACAGTCAAATTACCAGTATATCAAGTGCTTCCACAAATCAAGTAAAACCTTTGCGATTAGTTACATAATTACGACGGTTTATTGGATAGTTTTTTAGCCTAAATCGTGAAACTTGCATAGCACAACAACGCATCTAAATTGTGATTGAAATAAAACAATTGACTTCTCAAAACGCACGATAATGAAGTCTTGAAAACAAGTGTACATGTTACATCGAGTTTACCGTCTTGAAATTGAAAAATAAATGCTTATTGGCAGTAATGGAAAATATAGGATCTGAAAATGAGGGTGAAAGTCCACAGAATGAAATTCATAGTGATGGTAGGGATAACTGTTTTCTGACTAGCTCGTATGATCAATGCTTTCTGAAGATAACGTGTATATTGGTTTTTCTCATTTTATGTCTGATTATTTTGTTTTGGCGCGTGTACTTTGCATAATATCAGGTGATTTAACATTAAATGAGATGTACATAAGCGTACTTTTTATTTCGTGATTTTTGTATGTAGGCTTGGACACAAAAACGAACGACGTTATGGAAACAATTAAAAAGTTGGAGGCCGAGAAGCAACAAGCACAGGAAGAATTTGGAATTCAACGAGCAAGACTCAAAGAACTATTCATGAAAAAAGAAGGTAGGTATATCATACTGCTACTTAGTCTTGTCGAGGTGTTTCACCAAGTACTCTGGCTGAATAAGAAGGTTCCTCTCTTGCAGAAGAGCTGGTGCGTGAATCCCAGGAACGAGTTCGTTTCCAAGAGCTAACCAATCGATTGCAGCATGAATTAAATGAAACTAGAAGCGAGTTATTATTAGCTAATTTACGTCTAGAAAGTGAAATCGCTCAAGAAAAACGCAAACGGGATGAAGAAGTTGCATCTTTGGAGAAATTGATGCAAGGTAAAATGTATTTAAGTTTTCTTCATTAGTGGAATCCGCAGGAAGAACATAAATAATTATTTATTAAAATGAAATGTTTTCTGTTTTTGTTTAGAAGCTGTAGAGGAAGCCTCATTATCCCAAAAAAGATTTCAAGATGAGATTCGTAGGTTGCAAAAAATCAATGAACTTAGTGATTCTCATCGCCCTTCAGGTGATCCAGGTCCAAGGCTTCAACTTGGTGGTGCCGTTGCAGCATTAGCTCCCGGAGCTAGCATTATTACTGCGTATACAAAATCATTTGCTCGGAAAGTTGGAAGCCTCGGACCTGGGCTTTCTTCTTCCTCCTCAAATCCCACACAGATCACTTCCCCTTCCACTGCTTCCTCTGTCTCTCTCACTTCTGGACACGCTCATCCAAATATTGGGGAATCAAGCGCTGTTCAATCTTCCCTGACATCATCAGAGGAGAATTTGGAGGAAGGCATGAGGAAGGTAAAGAAATATGTACGTGTCCACCAAGAGACCCATCACTTAAGCGTTAGTGTAAATGGTATAATTTTTTGATTGTTTTTCATTTGTAAGTTACTAACTGTGGACATTCATCGCATGGCATGAAGAGATATTATGATGTTGTTTTTGTATTGCTGACATACTTTGTGTACAATATTAGTTTTTTGGAATGGATGTAAGTCAAGTCTCACTCTCTGAGAAAGTAAAATATGTTCTATTATCCATAATAATAGGCGCATCTGTCTTTTGCATATGAACCTTGTGTTCGGAAGTACCTGTGAATGGTATTCATCATGTTGCTGGCATTTTCACATTTTTTTCTAAATCAATGAATATCACAATAGCCGACATTCTTACATGTTTACATAGAGTGACAGTGAAAAAGCTGCCCTGGGATATTGCACCCCTAGGCATGCATGTCATCTTATTTAATTTAACAAACTTAAATTTAAATAAACCCCTTGAAAATTGTTGTTCTTTTTGCCTTATTGACTGTAGCACTCCTTTTTGTATTTTTATGCCACTGGTTAAATCTTATGAAGAAAAGTATCTTTGATAAAGCTTAATTCAGTTTCACCTTGATCAACTGCAATTACTTTCATAGATTTGTTTTTGAGTGTAGATTGATTTGTCTGTGATTTAGTTTGGCTCTTTATTGGAAACATCTTGATTTTTTGTAGATATTCAATACCAATTTTAATTTCTCAGGTAGAGTGTTATTGCATGCTGGTTGATACTATGGTGGTTTGTATTTTAGGGTGGCCATTGTATCTTGCATTTCTTAAAACTAGAGTAGAAAAATGCCTGGATAAAAACCTGGAAACGAGTAGAAAATCAATTTGAATAATGTTTTTTAGGAAATCCTAAAATAGTGATGTCACACTCAAGCTGTACCACTCATAGCCACAAATTTTACTATTTGTATGTCTTATTTATAGCACACATTTTAACATTGAAAATGAAAGCAATGCGGACACATTATGATGGGTGTAATTTAACAACTTGAGAAAATTATTATTTTATTTTTTGGGAAATGATAAACCCTGGAAAAATGGAATATTTAACTTCACTCGCTGTCAATCCCTGTTTTTGTGTAAATTGTGGAGTATAGTACAGTGTGCCAAGAGAAACTTCCCTAATTAGTTTGTGAATGAAAGGCACTGATATTTTTTAGCACTGGGCTGGCATTATTTTTTGTTTTTAAGGTTGTTTTAAAACCATATTTGCTAAGAAGATAGTGTAATATTAGTAAAATATTATCCTTCCTATTTTATTTTCCGTTAGATCCTGTTAGAATTTTGAACTAGAAATAAACTGGCTATAGTTTAAATTTTCAGACTAATATTGCTATTGCCCCCCCCCTCCTTGGACTATAAGTTGATGTGGTGGGAAAGGTTGTGTGTTCTGATGAACCCTAGAGATTTTCTGGCAGGAGCAATAATAATTGTTATTGGTTCTGCCTACCACATTAGATAGGTCGAAGGGTAGGAGCCAGATGAAAGATAGTCCAAGCATTGTCTGTTCCTCAGTGAGGTGGCTGCTAAGGCATCTGACCCAATGTAATGGGATTTTTAAGTGATGGTGTCCCATTAAAAACTCTATTGAGGAAGGCAATTTGAAACCACCACGATTAATTTCCCAAGTTATCATGATGCACACAGAGTATGATAGTGAATTCTAGCAACTATGGGGCACAGCCCACACATGCAAGAGCTTAGCAGTGATTGCAGTAAGACCTCTGTGGTCATCATCACATGAAGTCCTTGCTCAGTAAAATGGACAGCATCAGAAAAGACATGGAAGAGGACTGTAGCTGTGAAAGTAGGGGCTTGAAATTTTGGTACAATATAGAGGAGAGGGAGGTTAAAATACATTGAGTGGGAGATGGAAAAAATAATTATAGCTATGTTGGGTTGTGTGAGTTAAAGTGGAAAAATAGCAAGAATTATTGGTAGCGGTAATATTGAAAAAGGTAGGAAGCATAGAGTTGTTGAGTAATGGACTGTTATTAGCAGAGATGAAACATTTAATGAACTTGGCTCTTATACAGCTTTACAGGCTCAGAAGTAATTATGGGGGAAAATGTAAACAACATATATGGTCAATGTCAGAAGATGATTTGAGGTGTTCCTTGAAGGAAATGATTGTCATGAGGGATTGGCATCTGATGGTATTTGAAGAGAGACTATGATTTAGAACCAGAAAAGACTGGGAAGAAAATGATGGAGTTTGTTAGAAGGGCTTAATGACATCTAACATCTGGTTTAAACATTACAGTGGACAGGTTTGCATGGAAAAGTCTGGAATTTCAGGGAGGTATATTTGATTGTGTTGAGTTAGGCATAGAATTAGGTTAGGAATATCATCATCATATCACTGTTTCCTGGGAGTGGATTTGGCTTGAGATAAAAACTTTGAGCTCAAGAACTATAATCTCAAATTCAAGAGAATAGTAAAGGTGGGAGGATCACAGTAGTCAACCCGAAGGTCAGTTTGGTAGGTGAGGGTAGAGCTCA
>LYUA01000383.1:89734-101519 GCA_002093875.1 Calopteryx splendens
TCACAGTAGTCAACCCGAAGGTCAGTTTGGTAGGTGAGGGTAGAGCTCACCTAGCACTAAACCCTACAGCATGTGAAATTCACGCATGAGGGTAAGGTGGCCAGTTCGTTTCCCTGTACTGCCTTTGATTTCCCAGGATGACCTGGTACTCAGCTTGGGTCCAACAGCATGTGAAATTCAGACATCAAGGGTGGGGGGGTAAGATATGGATCGGAGTGAGAACAAGGGCGGTGGGAGAACTCATAAAAAAGGAAGGTGGGGATATGTAAAATATATGATGAAAGCTGCTAATGAAAAATAGTTGCATTAAATATGAAAAAGATGATAAAGCCATGGATTGCATAAGGAATGTTTAGGAGGATGGTATAGAGGTGTAATAGAAGAATAATAACATGGAGTTAAGAAGAAGAAAGTAAAAAGTGTTAAACCTTTCCAATCCTATGCCAGACCTCATCTGACATGATTTACTTCTGCTCCGATGTCAGATGTCGTCTAACATATTTTTTATGCATTTGTTCATTCATTCAACTGTTGGAACCTTATGAACGCTTTCCTCTAGTAGTATGAACTTTGACCAAGAGATAGAGAAGGAAGTAGTACAGACTAAGGCCAACAAATAGTGAAATTTGTCCTTTTTTTCTTGGCATGGCAGATGATTGTGCATTATTCTTGCATCCATAGAATAAATGAGCTCAACTCAAATGTGATCAAATCACAGTAATCAACCAGAAGGTCGGTTTGGTAGGTGAGGGTGGCCTCACCCAGTACCAAGCCCAATGCCATGTGAAATTCACACATTAGGGTAGGGGGCCAGTACCTTTCCCTGTACCACCTGTGATTTACCAGGATGACCTGATATCTGAAAAATGACACACATCTTGGTGGGGTACACAGCTTGGGCGGAGCTGAGGGTGCCCAGAATCAGTCGACACCGGGAATCTAACCCGGGCCCTCTGGTCAGTAATCCAGCGCTCTACCCACTGGACTACTGCAAAAGTAAAAACAAATGGGATTGGGAAGGGTTAAATAATGAACTAGGGAGGGAAATTTACTGAGTGGAAGAAAAATGGTGGAAAGAGCAGTTCAAGGAGTTGGAGAGTTTACAGAAATGGAGAAATGGGTGTGCTGGACAGGAAATTGAAAGAAATGTCAGGAAGCAAATAAGAAAAACCTGTTCACACTATCAGAGATACCAGAGGAAAAGAGTACTAATGCACTGATACAGAAAAGATAGAAAATATACATCGAAGAACTATATGTTAAAGATATTAAACTGTCAAGTTTATATATAGAAGGAGAATATAATGCTTATGAGGATAGCTGAGTGTATTACTGAACCAGTGTGATAGGTATGGGATGAGAAGCAATTTTAAACAAAGTGGTGATGTTCTCAAGAAATAAGAAGGCTAAGTTAGAGCATGAAAACAATTAACTTATTTAGGAATTGTTTTTGACGAGGATGAACAAAGTAGTAAGGTCATTAAAAGAATAATTGCTTTAGGTAAAAAAGCTTTCATAAAGAGGAGGAAGTTAATGACTGAGCCCTTAAGTAAAGATACAACTGGATAGCAAAAGATATTCCCTTGGTAAACACAAGGAATTTCTTACATAGCATTCTAAATAGAGTGCTACCCAATGTGTCGAGAATTTGAAAATTCCTCCCAAACCAGTAGTAGTACTAACTTCTTCCATACAGCATCTTCGTGAGTGTATATTTTTCTTAGTTTTTCTTGTTTTTGGTACACGGTATTCTTCTCTGTCTGCAAATTCCAAAATGACTTCCACAGTGAGAATTGCTGCTTGGTTTTCAGGTTCATAACTATACACTCATGATTCATCAGTTGTTATGACTCTGTGAAGGAAGTTTGTATCATCTTGAACTGTTGCTTTCAGCTCAGGGCACACCTAAACCCAATGATCTTGGGACAAACGTTTCTTTAATTCATTTCATGATCAGTACATCCACTAGACATGTCCCATATGACAGTCCAACTCTAGGTATTACAAACATAATAGATCATCTGCCTTCAGTCCTCAAGGATCTCTTCATGCACTTTTGTGATCTATTCTGGAGTTGTGCATGATAACAATTTACCCAAATGTTTGTCATTCTCCACAGACACCCGGCCATCTTTGAAATACTTAAGAAGCTCAAATGTTCTTGATTTACTTAGAGCTTGCTCTCCAAAAGCCTTCTTTAGCATTTAATGTTCTCATAATTCTCTCAGTATAAATATGAACATTTGCAAAGACTATCATCATCGAGAACTATGAGGATTCGGATAAAGTAAAACAGAAAATGGAAGTAGTAAATTAGAAGACGGGCACCATAATTTATTAGTGAGGATAAATGGGGACAAGGAATTTTGAATGGTGATGGAGGTAACTGGGAACGAAAACCATCTTTGTTTCGTATATGCTTTTCTAACTGTGTTAGGGAGTTCTTAATTAAATAGTCCAGCACATAATCACTAGAATCTTCTTCTTCAGGTACCATTGCTGGATTATTGCTCTGTAGGGCAAGAACATTTTCCAAGAACTTTTTGTGGTGTGGTGGTACATAAAAAAGTAGGTCTGTGAGATCCTGCATTTTTTCATGACCAAACTTCACCCTAGTAACATATTTTTTTGGTATTTTAACAGTGAAGAGATCAAAGATTGACTGGTCGTCTGCCTTGGACTTCTGTAACTGCACCGGTGTAGTTGAAGAGAGTTTATAAGTTGACTTGTCATGAGTCCTTGCTGATACTGCTTGGAGTACATAAAAGCCTTTGCATTTTTAAAACTGGTGTCTATACTCTTCCTCTTTGTAATAAACCTTTGTAGAACACCTTAGCCCCAGAACAAGGATTTGTCCATTCTGATGACCATGAATGGTCTCGTGGTCTGACAACCTTGAATTATCATAGCAAAATGGTCTTTGGAATATATTTCCAAAGACCATTTTCCAAATTCTTTAATTTCCTTCTCAATGTGACTGAATCTCCTATCACAAGGCAGGTAGGAATGGTCTGGAACCAGTATGTATGAACTGAAGTAATGTTCAATGTCATCGAATGTTCCCTCATGTATTTTTTAAGACATGCAAGAACCATGTTAATATTTTTATTTTTCCCCCCACAGCTATCACTAAATATTATTTTTTTAACAGCAGGTTTAATATTGGTCTCGCAATGACTGACGAGCCACGTTTTGTGACACTCTCATTCCATAAACACATAGAAGCTGTATTTGATTTCACATTGTGCTCACAGAAATGGAAATTCCAGAGTTTTCTTTTATAATACTGCACACTTGTTGTGAGTTTAGGTGTTGGTATTGCCAGTTGGAGATGAAAGCAAAGTACAACCACTGATGTGTTTGATTCATCTTTGAATGATTTCAGAAGAGTATATGCAACTTTACCACATTTCAAATGCATATCTTCCTCTCATGTTAGCTCATTTAATCTATCAGGGTCACTTGAATTCATAATGTCATTAGTTACCTTATTGCCAAAAGTAAGTGTCACTATTTGGTTGCTCAAATTCCACTTTGAAGTCCCTATTAAATGTATAACAGCAATACCTACTTTTAACTGACTCTATATCTCTATGGTGTTCATTTATCCATTCACAATACATACTATAAAGGATATTGATGTTTAATCCTGTTGGCAGGTATTTTCAATGAGGACTTTTTGCTCTGCTATAGTGGCTGGATGCTTTAGGCAAGCTGTTTATGTGATCTAAAGCAGTTTGTTTTTTTGTCACATTTCTGTAAATAGGACTTCCTTGAGATTTCCTATACTTGTCTGATTGAGTAACACCACTTTGCATTTGTTTTTTATGCTTTTTTTGCACTCACTTCTCTGAAATGCCATGAATGATGTAAAATGCCTTAGGGAAGACATTATGCACAATGCCATCAAAAAGCACAGTGTATTTAATTTGGCTTAATGTCCTGAGGGTCTCTCTTTAACTCTGCACTGGTTCACATTTTCACTCAAAAGAAAGATGCTTTTCTGCTGGTTATAGCCACCCAGTGCCCAAAAATTATAAAAAATTACTTGGATTTTTTTCTATTCTTAAGGCAGAAAAGCACCCACATGAACAGGGTGATCCCACCATGAGAACGGAAATAGGTTTAGAAGTTTTAACACCAATGTAAGCCTTACCAGGGTTCCTTTTCTTCTTTGCCAGAACAAATTTCCATCCCTCCATATTTTTCTGACGTTTCCTTGAAAGCCAGATTGTGGAAGCTGATCTTCACAGTCACTGTTATCCATTATGATAATAGTTTTACATAAAATTGATATTAGAATCCAGAATAGATTATCTAAAGCACCAATTTTTAAGTTCTCAACTAAGTTAAGTGTGAGTCTCACGAGGCTCATTCGGTAGCAGTTGTGGTGGTTTTGCCGTTGTCATATGCAAACATAACGTTCATTGTAAGCGGTGTATACTTTGTAGTGCATTGTAAATTCCTTGACTGTTGTATGATAGAGGGGCGCTAGCCTCACAGGAATAATTCTCTCTAACAGAGTGGGAACTAAGCTATAAAGTAAATACAGAAATGATCAACTCATGGCAGGCTCACCCTTGTTGCATGGAATGCCTCATATGTACTGTGAAAAAATGCAGAATTATATTGTTGTTGGAATGAAGGCTTCTGTGGAGTGATTTGGACTATGAAGGTCTTTCAGGTTCTCTTCCCAGTTGATCCATCTTTTAGGATGGCATTTCATTGGCAGTCTTCTTCCAATCAGAAGATTTTACTTTAAATTCCACTTGTGACCTGAAGAAGCCAGCTAGAATACCAGCAAAACTGTTGTCCAACAAGATGGATCAATTTGGAAGTGAACCGGAAAGACCATTGTTTTAATTCTATTGTTGTTTTTAAGCTTAAAGATTGGTGTGTTGTGTATCCTCTATAGTGGATCAGAAAGCAAGTTTATACTCTAAAAATTTCCATCCTGTTTGTGGTGTGCATTCATTTATCTTAATTTCTAGGAGAATTGAGAATTCCCTTTAACAAACCCTGACATCCCCTAATAAGAATGAACCATCCATTAGCAATTATAATTTGAGATTAATGAGAAAATTACAAAAAAATTGCCTTTATGCAACATCAATTGCAAATGAGTAAGTTTATTGTATTCTTTGTGATTTTTAGGCTCAGGAGGATGCAGAAGTTCTTCGGTCACTAGTCATTCCCTTAGAGGAAGAAATAGAAGCCTTGAAAGATAAATTAAGAAATGCCTACCATATTTTAAAAACCTATGGTTATGAAGATGGAAAGGTGAGAATCCAGTTAAAGGTACATCTGAATCTTCTACCAGAACAATATAATTTTAAATGACAAAAAACCAAATTCGGTATAATTAAAAAAAAATTATTTTGAACAAAATTTAAAGCTATGCCAATGGTAACCAACTAATTTTATTGCTTGAAGCACATGTGATATGTAGGCCCATATTAATGATTGCCTCTTAGCTCTGCAAGCTTTTCAGAGTTCCATATTTGAAAAACTTAAATGTGATTTTTGATGTAAGATACTCCAAAAGTAGAGGAGTATGTGGCTTGAAGTTGTGCATAAGTTATATGCATTACTGACATGAAAATAAATTCATGAAAATTAAACAATAATTTATACTTTGTGAATTCTCACTAAGCATAATTTTTTCCAAATGGGAGTAATGTTTTATATAATGAATTCTTAGATTCGCCCACTAATACTTTTAAACACCTATCGGTCCAGAAAAAGATTTTACATCAAAATGTAGGCACCACGCACTTATAGCAAAAAAATATTCACACAGTTTAGCTATGGAATCATTGAAACCAGTGTCCGTGAATCATTGAGGAGATGAAATTAAGAGAGTTAACAAAGTTAGTGATCACTTCTGTGTATACATATATTTATTTTTCCCTCTAGGAAAGTATAATGAAAGAACCTGAAGAAGCTCCGTCCTCGAAGAGTAATAATGATCCAAGTTTGATGGAGATCAAGGTAATCATGATTGAAAATCTTGTATAATAAAGCAGGAAAAATAATTTCATAAGTTAAAATTATTTGTTCTGTGTGTCTTATGTGAAACTTTTTTGTTTCGAATCCAAACCAGTTGGAAACATCACAAATGGAAGAAATCGCCTTGAAAGTTAGTCACCTGACAAATGGTTCTCCAGTTCTAAAGGTCTCTCCAGGTAACAACATTATGATTTTTTGGGAATTACTTGTTTTATAAAATATAAAGAGAAATTTAATTATTTACTTCCCTGACCTTGTCTTTAATGCATTAATTAACCCTTTTACTGCCAGCGGGCCGATATATCAGCCCACTATATTTACTTGTAGTAGTGCCTAATTGTTAAAATAGAAAATAAACTATAAAAAAGATATAATAAAAAATAGACAATTTGCCCAAAAATATCGTCAAAATTGATACATATACGAAATTAATTAAGATTAAGTACTTAAATAAATGCATAAGCAATATTTTTTCCTAACTTAATGGCATGAGCTTGGCATTTTTCGCACAGTCTACCTGTAAGGGGATGACACCAAAAGGGTTAATACTAATAAGCAATGAGAGTATGAATGTATATTTTTTTAATCATTTGCTTTCCATTGTTTTACTACTGTTTTAAAACATCAAAACTGGTATTCAGAATCAAATGCTAAAATCAATATTCTTGGGTCAAATTATTGAAAAGTCAAAATTGGCTCAAATTAATGCCCAGTTTCATTAACATAGATTCCAGATTAACTTTCAATTTATTGAATTAATGGAATAAAACCTATTTTTTGTTTTCGTTGGTCAGGTAGCCACTTTCATAAATTATATTTAATAATATTTTTGCAGTCTAATTTTAGTCACTTAAATGGTTTTTCTTGCTTCTGTTCCGGCATTTTATAGTGTGAAAAATGTATTTCCTTTCATGTTATTAGGAGATTATGCCTTACTACATTCCAGGCTGTAAGTTTGGAGTTTAAAATAATTTTTTATAACATTCACACTAATTAATATGCTGTAGAACGAAGCTTCCTGAGGTGTAGTCCATGGAATGGTCTGTGAAAAAGTTTTCATTTAAGTCCACAGGTCCATATAATTTGTGTTTGGGTGATAAGTGTTTCTGTTTGTGAGTGGGTTTTAAAAAATAGACTTTTTTCTTTATGCACTTGTTTAAAAATGAACACTCACTCTCTTTTATTATTGTATTATTATTATTCAATTGCCCACACAGCACTAGCCCAATTATTGATAAATTTCCACTGGTGGGATTCAAACCCACGGCCCCGGGATTGGGGGATGAGTTCACCCCACCGAGGCCAGCGTTGGGGTAACATCCTTGCCTCCTCCATTCTCTTTATTTTGTTTCCACCTTTTTTCATGATCCGCATAATTTTGATCCTTTGGTTCCTTCTTTATTTTGTCTGCTCATTCATCATCATGGTTTGACAATATATCTCAGTTAATCACCTGCTAATAAAATTGTTAAAAAGTTGGTTCCTTATTAATAGATGTACATAAAATTTTTAATTTGAATACAGCAGGTGCAGAGCAGCTGCAAAAATCCCCTAGTCATCATGAAGCTATGCTTGGTGGTATTCAGAGTTCAAATGAATGCTCCATGGAAGAAAAACAACAAAGTGCGCAGGTGAATTATTTTTCATTTATTGCAGTGTGTATTTTTTGCCTATCCTTCAAAGGGAAATTGAAGGAATATGGAAAACCATTTACTTTTGAAGTTAAGAAGGGCTGTGGTTAAAATAAGTTAGTATTATTTATCTGCATTCTGAATCCTCTCTCTCTCTTTAAAATTAACTAGCATTACATTTTCTTCCTCATTTCATGTGTAACATTAACCCTTTTACTGCTGTGAAAGTACCTAGTAATTTCACTTTTCTGAACTTACTAGCAATTTCACGTACTAGTAAATTCACAAAGGAAGGAAGCCAAGACTATATAAAACTGCACGGTAGGCTGCTGCTAACATACCTTTTCGTTCTCCCTTGAGAGCGCTGTGGGCTTAATTAATAAATAAATAGTTTCTGTGAATTAAAACTGTGAATCTGGATTCATTTATTACTATTTATATTAACATGAGATCGGAATAGATAAAGGCTATGGGGACATGAAACCCTTCACTTTTCCACCACATGTGACGAGTAGGTTTCCGGAGAGAGCCGCAGCGAAAGGGCCAATAGATGAAAAATGAAAAATCTATATCTTAATGCATTATTTGATTTGCATTAAGTTCCCATGACACAACAGTCATTGCAGAGCTTATAATTTTACTAGCTGCTGCTTAAAGTCTAAGTTGCCCAAGTTTAAAAAAGAACAAAAGATGGGTATTTTTAATGTGTTGCACAGTGTGTTGCCCTTTGAGTAATATACGCAGGTGGGGATAGTTCGCTTAAAGCGAGCAAAACTAACCAAGGAACTGAAAAAATTGTTTGGCATTCGCACAAACTGTATTTCATGTTAAACGAATAAAACTCCTTAAGACACCAGATACCTGTGCCGGGACCATAATTTGGATTAGAAAAGCATCTTGCACCAACTTCCACACCAACCCACAGACACATCATACTCATGCTTTAACTCACCTCTCACTGAATTTTGGAGAACCGCCTTATTAGAATTTCCATGTTGACTATATATTTCAACAAATCTGTGGAAAAAATATTCAACATACTGTGTTTGTGGCCTGAGACTGTATTCCGGACAAATGTGCCCCGTTAATAACGTCGTTATTTACGGGGCACATAACAGGCTTTAAGAATCTGATGGTATTTGGATTTCATTTAAGAGGTTTGATTTTATAAATAATATGATTATTACTTTTTTTAATAAAGGCATTATAATGAAGGTATTAACTGGATTTTTACTTAACTAACTAAAAATTCATGTACAAATATATACTTTTCCCAAAGAAAAATTCATTATTAAAGTGTATTAAAGATGCATTGTAATAGTACACTTCATGTTTAATATTCGTGCCTCTATTCATTTTACCTGTATTATCAATGTATCCATCTCAGACATTTATCAATAATAATAATAGTCTTTATTCATCAATTAAGTACAAAGGTTTGGACAACTACCATTTCTCAATCAGATTTTGACACCTAATGCTGCTGTTCAGCCCAGATTTGTGTGGGAGCATATTAAATTATTTAATGGCAAGGTTGTCAGATTGTTTGAACGTTTTTAGAATATTTGTATCTGGTGTTATGGCTATGTACAACCCTCATGGTGAATTTGTTTATGTTGGATTTTACGTGAATTAGTGAGTGGTAGATATATGTACAGGCTAAATACAGTCATCACATTTAACTTGACAAACTGAAACTGGTAGTTACATTCACTGCTTTTTTTTATATGAGGAGCACAGATTTAGTTTCTGCTTCATGGCCTCAGAGCCTGAGGCCATAACTAATATGGCTTTGAAAGAAAGCAAAATAGACAGGCTTCAAATACTCTTCAGGAACACAGTTTCTGAGAATCCTGATCAAGTATAGTCACCTTGCATGTTTTTTTTCATAATATGTACCACCAATAACAGTGACAGTGGCATCACGCATCCTTGTTTCACACCAAGCTTTATTTGAAACCAATCACTTAAGATCCCAATCACTCGTACACTTGCCTTTCTATTATCATACATTGCTTTTACAGCATTTAAAAACTGCTCATCCTCTCTCTTTTTTCTCAAAACCTTCTACAAATGTCCTCAGTTTACCCTGTCATATGCCTTCTCCAAATAAGCAAATGTACATTAAACCTTCTTTCAAACATTCATGCATTTCACAACTACTTGTTGAAGTAGAAGCAGATGATCTGTAAATCCCCCATCAGGCATAAAAACTCATTGGTCTCTCCAGATTTTGTCCATTTTTGTTTGTACTACTTAACACTTTACTGAACACTTTCCATGGTTTTAATGGAACACTCTAAGAAGTCCAGTGCTCCCTGTTTTCTTGCTGCTTCCTATTACCTTAAGTTCCTTACCCTCTCCAAATAAGCATTGGGCTGTGTAGAAGTCTTCCTTTCCCCTCCTTGGCCCTTCTCCCCCTATTTTCCCCTTCTCATGCCTCCCCAGGCTACATTGTGGGAGACTTGCATGCTGATGCCTGGGAGAGGAAGATGGTTACATTTGTAACCTTTTGTGTGACATTGTTGTCTTGAGTAAAGTGGCCTGAATCCGTTGCCCGAATGTCTAGGCAGTCACTGTCCTCCTTTGAGTGTGTGCGGACCATGTAAAATGAAAGTGTTAAGTTTTGGTGGGCATAAAATGGTTTAAAATGAATGAAGGACTTGACTAGGAGAATCATGCTTTACTTCTTTGGGAACCCCTAGACCCTGTGGTGGCTCTGGGTATTTCCCAAATTCTAACATTACTTTCCCAGTATTTTCATAATACTAATTGCTCTTTGATTCTTACATTTCATCGTAGTTCCCTTGCCTTCATGCAAAGGTAAAATTATTGCGATCTTCTGACTAAAATTTTCAAACATAAGTTAAATGATTCACATGAACAAATAATGAGTAACTTTCCCCCATACTCCAGCATTTTGATAAATGTACCATCTATTTAATTCAATTGAAAAGTATTGATTGCAATAATTTTACCTATGTAATACAGAATTTTCGTAATATTTTCTTCAACAAAGGTCATTTTGAAAACAATGTATGCAGCAAGACCATGGATTTTGCTGGAAAGTGTTTTTCACTATTTAATTTACATATTAAACAACTTCATTTTTGATTTGACTTAAGAAACCTCCCTTCAATATAGTGAACTTTCCATATAGGAATGTTGTGAGACACTGAATGATAGGCAGACGAAATAAGTGAAAACTTTTCTGGGAGCCAGGCCATGAAGGCATACCCAAAAATGAAATGGTAAATTTAATAGCAAAAGTAAGAGCATGCTGTTTCTCGATTAATCCAGAACCAATCGCACCTTTAATGTCTTAAACAGGAGTGTCGGAGATAGATGGATAGATCTTTGTAGTGGTGGAATGGGTGGAATGCATGAACTATTTACTTCAAAAACAGATAAGTGGAGACGTTAGAACTCATGTCCATTTCTGGTTCGTCTCTTTCAGGGTCAGTCGGTTGCAGCAGCTGTATGCCATATGTGTGCAAACTATGAAGCTCAGTTGCAGAAGATGCAAGAAGAAGTGTCTGAGCTTGAAAAGAAGAGGAAGGTCGCTGAAAAGGCAACAGAAAGGTATCGAGAAGAGCACGTTAAAGAAACAGAGTTTCGTAAAGATATGGAAGAAAAATGGAATGAAAAAAAGGAGAAACTCAAGAATCAGGTACTATTTGCAGATCTATTAATATATTTTGTAAATTTTTATTTGCTTATTTATACATTTTACCAAATAGAAAATGAAAGACAAATTTAAAGAATTAAAATTAGATTGTGATGTTATTGATGATCCCAAAATACCGGCAAATGACTTCAGTAAATACAGTGGTAGCCTGGAAAAAATGATGTGACATATTATGAGAATTTCAATATAACAAGTAATGCCTTAGATAGGTACAGTTCATTGGCCTATGATTCCTATGTAATGAAATTGGCAATAGCAAAGCCTACATATTGCTCCCACAATGGTCATTTGATATTACAAGTGATTCAAAATCTTTAGCACCATGTAAATAGTAGAACTGCATCCGTCTTTTATGGCCATTTGCATGAATTCAGTCTCATACTGCCCATTCTTAGTTTAACAATGAAAATAAGGGCTTTGCGATCCACAAGAAATATAAATTTATTTTTCAACTAGT
>LYUA01000383.1:120601-130744 GCA_002093875.1 Calopteryx splendens
AAGGGTCTGGGCTCTCGCTAAGCTGGGTCTCAAGGGGTCATTGCATACCTGGGACGGTTGCTTCTGCGGCGGTCACTTCCCTTCCCTCGCGTCGGCTATAGCCAACATTCGCCGTTTGTGTAGGAAAATTCACGAAGGCTATAGCCGACGCAGGTGAGAAAGGGTTAATATTGTATAAAAAGTAGCCAAAATTAATATGGGATGAGCATCATGTGTTATGTTATTATTGTCATATGAATTTAGATGTTAGTTTGCGGAAAGTATTAAAAATAGGTCATAATAAAAAGGAAAAAGTAATTTGTAAACATAATAAGCAAGTAAGGACAATGACCAACTAAATATATAAAAATAAAAATCAATCTTCCAGATATTGGACAGAAAATTGAACATAATGCTGTACATTTTCAAACAAGTTTGATTTTATTTGTTTAAGATTACTAAGTAGATATGCATGAATGTCTTACATTTGTTCATTAAAGGGAATTCAAATTTTCCTTTACTCAACCAATATGAGGTGGTTAAAGTTGACTTGATTTTGTGATTGCATTGAAGTACTTTAAATTTGCTTGTTTTTAGGGTGTTAATGATAACTATAAAATAAAACCTGTTCCTCTGGTGATATTGCAAAACAAAAGTGAACATTTTTGATTTTCTTCTAAATGCCTGAAAATGTAGGATTGAGAACCTAAATACATTATAAATCTATCATCTATTACAATTATGACAAATCTGAACCTTCAGTTAAAATAATTGAGACTAGGTATTGGAATTTTTGCTTCTGTTGGTACTTGCAGCTAATTTGTGGGTCACAACTCATAATTTATCATTTTAAAAAATCACAGTAATCAACCTGAGGTCGGTTTGGTAGGTGAGGGTAGAGCTCACCCAATACTAAGCCCAATGGCGTTTGAAATTTACACATCAGGGTACGGTGGCCAGTTCCTTTCCCTCTACCACCTGTGATTTCCTAGGACGCCCTGGTGCACGAAAAATGGTATGCAGCTTGGGTGAAGCTAATGGTGTCCAGAGGCATCACTGGGAATCGAACCCCAGGCCTCCGGTCAGCAGTCCAGTGCTCTAACCACTGGACTACCACACCTGATAATTTATTATAAGCAACATCAAATTAAAATGATCAGAACTACTAGATGATAAAAGAAGAATTTTCATGTTAGTCATAAGTCTGGTATTTCGTGTTTCGCTATTTATTAGGTAGTACCAATGACAATGTTCAATTCTGCTTTTCAATAGTCAATAAAAGTTAATAAATTATTTTTAGTGGCTCTAGGATTCATCTCTGTATAACCCTCAGCCAATATCTTACGCCTCTTCTCTCAATTCTGCTTTTATCATTTGCCTCTTCAACAATCAATCTTTAGTGATTTTATTGAACACATGTGGTTGGTAATGCCAAGCTCAGTAATAGAACTGGACTGTCCTCATGATACATGAAGTTATTGTTTCTACATTTATGTTATACATATAATTTATGGACAACTTAGTCATTTTAAAATTGTATGCCACCCTCAAAAACTAATACTATTCCTTGTTATGTTTCAGAAACACTGCAATCACTGTGGCCGTGTCTTTTGCCCAACGTGTTTATCAGAAACTGTTACCAGTGGACCTAATCACAGGCAGTATAGTGTATGCAAAGTTTGTCACACCTTACTTGTCCGAGAGATGCCCCTGTTTTTCAGCTCGGGGATGGCTGACGTTCCTGATTAATGGTTTTAACACAGCTCCTCTTGCAGCCATGAGTGATAGGAATTATTAGTGGTCGGATAGTGAACAAATGATTTGACAAAGGTGGTGCTTCTTAGATCTGGCAGCTTTGGCTGGTGAAAAATTACCCATCGTTATTGGAAACATGAGGATTACAATGAAATAATAAGGATGCAAAATTTTGATTTTTGTGCATATATGTTTTACCTGTTCTATATTTGTGGCTGTGGTAATTCCAGTTATAATCATGTCAGAAAAGAGTTGGCCAAACTGGAGTATACTTTTAATTGGGCCCATATTTATTATTTTTTGTAGACTTAAGTTTTAAAGTATTGTTTCTGCTTTTGCTATTTGATGCACAAAATTTACCAAAGGGACAAATGTGTGCATTCTCAGGAAAAGAAATGACCGAGGTAAAAAAGTTGAGGTTATTCAATAACAGTGGAACCTTGCAATCAATTTTGTATGTGCAGAATTGTATGAGTCATCAAAATTTTAATTTTAGTATTTATTTATTTTTTTAGTACTTGGGCCTATCATGAGTGATGCTTGCTGTTAACTATATGTATATTATAATATTTTTAGTGCAAAGGCTTCAGTTTGCTCTCTGATACACAAGTTACTATTTGAGGTTGTATTTTCCTTCCTCTTGCCAGTTGGAAATCCATTCCTATGTAAAAATGTACATATTCATTCAATTGTTAAAATAATGTTTTAAATTCTCCTAGCATTGTAATATGTAATGGTTTTCCAGTACTGTAAAAGACGATGCTGATGCTATCAGCTAGAAAATACCTATAAGTAAAGTTTAAAAAATTATTCAAAATAATCATCATGCAATATCTTCCAATTCAACCAAAATTTTCAAATGTACCAAAATTCTTGCTTTTACATCTCTTTCAGTTATTATGAATTATCTAAAAACAGTCCCTTAATTAAATGTAGGGGGATTTTTATAGGATAATATTCTGAGAATTTAACTCAGTCCCTGAAGCTTGGTGATATGTTATTTTTCTTAGACAGTCAGGGAGTTGGCTACCAAATCTATGCTGTGATATAAGACATAAAAGAGGATTGGACTCTTGTTGTACTCAACTATTCAGATGCTATGTGGTGCAATCCATAGAAATATTTTTTCCACCTATTATGTAGTATGGCAGCAGCCCAAGTTAAAAAAACTGTATATATATATATCTGTTTGACTTGTTATCTATTTCAATGTACATACTAAGAATGGCATGGTTTTTCAGCTCATATCATATATAAGAAAATACAAGTGAAGGGTAGAAATTTTTTTCTGGATTAAGGAACACTTGATAAAAGATTCGTAACACAATGTGTGCAATATATTGTGTGTGTATATACATATTGTGAAGTTTCCTTGTTTGTTTCAAAATATAATAATGTTTTAATTGATTATTCAAAGGAATTATATTGTATCCGAACAGAGTCATTGACATTTAGAGACTTTTTTATTGTGGTAGATCTATTATTTGTAAAAAATTCTTATAAAATTCTATTCATGTTGATTCTGGATGTGCAATAGTGTCATAGAAAAATTCCTCTTGACTGATTTAAATGTCAAATGTGGTGCAATTGTTAAAAAATATCAATGGTATGGGCAATGCGTTAACCATGACATTCTCCAAAATCTGAAATATACAGGTGGTTCTATCATAATGTATCACATCTTTATTGTTTGAAACATCCTTCTAAAGTAACTGCAGCCTGTGCTATTTTTCGGCTACCTATCTAATAACTCCTTTCCTTAAAATGGTGCACATATTTTCTTCAATTAAGTGAGTATATTATTTCCTTTGCTGCTACAAACCTTGAATGAACCATAATATTTTTGTCTGAAGTAAAGAGATTTACGGTAGGAAATGATCTCAGGGTTTATTTTTTGGAAAACATTCATCAAGGAAGCAGTTTTACACTTTTCAAATTTTAATTTATGATTTTTATTATTACGACCTAGGTTTCGACACTATATCATCTTCAGGTGAAGAGTACAATTTTGATAGCAGTATGTATGTACAAACTACATAATACCCTGCAAGCCACCAGTGGGGTGAGTGGCAGGGGAAACATATTTATAGGAGGGTGGAGGGTTTAGGGGAGGGAGAAGGGATGTAAATAGAATATCAGTGGTGCATGAAAGGTTTGGTGGTTAGGGTGGGGGAGCAGGTGGTCATTAACTATTCATTTATTGGCCCACTCATTTACTTAGGGGTACCAGGGGGAGGGGAAGGGTTTTGGTGATGGTTGGAGAAGGTTGAGTTGTGAGGAAGGGTGTGGGGGGAGGGGAGTAAACTCACTTGCATAGCACATTCACATTTAGCATTCCACATTGTTTGTAAGGGAATGCTTCCAGGTTGGTTGCACATTCACTGTTTTGGCACTATTTTAAGGGAATGGCAAGTGGGAGGGTAGCATTTAATTATTGGTCAGGAATGAGTTTTGGATAGCATGTTGTAATATTTCAGGAAATTCTAGGCGAGTGTCTAATCTTCTTCCATCATCTTCAAAATGAAGGATTTTTGTTATAAAGCTGCTACTATGATTGTTATCCCGTAGGTGGTTAGCCAACATTCAGTTGTTTTTTGTCTTTTCATAGCACTTTTTTGTGTTCATTTACTCTGGTGTCTACACTTCTCCTTGTTTGAGGGGTTATAGTATGCCACCCTATGCTTATTCATTGGGAAACAAGGACACTGCATAAGAGATGTTCCCTAAGATTGCTAGTTTTCATCACTTTTTTGAATTTTCTTCGGGGGTTACGGATGACACCATTCCAATGGCTAGTTAATTATGGTATTTGTTTAGTATGCTATCAATTAATAAAGATTTTTAGCCATTAATGAATGCTATGTATTTTAAGATTTCTAATTCTTCGTTTTAATTGGCTTTCTGGAGGAAAGTTTTTATTAATCATTTAACCAGCATGTGGAAGGCTGCGGTCTTCTGCTGGAATTGGTGACATGAATATTCTGGGACTACTTTGTCCGTGATAGGAGGTTTTCAGTAAATTGCAAAGTCATGTTTGCTGTTGGATAATTAAATGGTTAAATATAGGTAGTTAATTTTTTATTTTTGTTCATTTCAAATGTGAACTTGATCCTCTTATGCATTGAAGTTAGAACTCCATTTGCCTAGTCATGCCCCTCCAAAAACAAAGAGCATCATTCACATATCTGTACCAATAGGACACATATTTTATAATTTTGTTTCCTGAATTAAATAATTTATCTTAAAAAGTATTCATTAAATCTCCAACTTTCACCAGAACCTACCTCCTGCCATTCTCTCAGTGATGAGTGTGCCATTAAATGCATGGTTAAACTACCCTTTCCCCTCCTCCCTTTATCACTTGCTGAAAATGTTTGGAATCATCGACCAGATGTCGATGATTCCAAACATTTTCAGCTTCATCCATCCAGCCTTTTTGCTGAGCTCTCACGATGATGCCAGAGGGGAATTTTGCATCTTGGGGCAGAGTTTTCTGTTTCAATGTTACCAAAGGCTTCAGTTTAGTTCCATCCGCCATACAACCAAGGATAACAAAAATGCATTTTCTCATGACCAGTTGTCTTCATGAGAACTGTTTTCTCTCCTTTGTCATGAACTGTATGATTTCCTGGCAAGTCAAATGGACATTTTGCCTTTGTTGCTGATTTGTGCAAGCTCGTTATTGTTTCATATTTTTAATTTAATAAAAAATCTCAGAAACTATCAATTATTGTTCTAAAATCCTTGGGTAGCTTCTAAGAGAGCTTTGTATGTTTTTGCAGTGTTAATCCTATGTGACTCCATGAAAGGTGTCCACAAATCTGCCAATTCTACAAAGGTGACACTAGCATTGTACTGTCCTAACTTTTTCATTCTTAAAGCTTGAAGTTGATTGGATGTATGTGATACTGCCTATCTGTGCTCCATGACCCAAGCTCCAAAGCCTCATGCTATACTTAAGTATCTATGGCACTTAAATTTTACTCCTCACCTGAAGATGACATTTTGTCAAAACTTTGGTCATATGTAATACTAAAAATCATAAAGTGAAACTTAAAGTGTAATTCATTACTTCCTAGACTTATTGTGCTATGATATGACAACTTGTGTTTAATGCATTGAGTGGAATGCAATGATAAATGTATTAAAAAGTAATATTTGTTGGTTCTGACATGCCGTCCTGTCAGACTAGTCTCATTCATGAAGAAACACATTTAACACTTCCCAAAATTCTTAGAGAATTACACTGCCACTCCCAGGTGAAGGTTTTCTTATTGTTCCTTAAGTTTTTAGTGCACATATGAACGGCAGATTTTGAAATCTCATGGGCTGCATGTGTACAATGCCTCCAAACATGATCATATTACCGTTTATTGCCACCAATGGGTAGATGTGAAGTCTTATTGGTACGGACTAGGTGATGTTTATGAAATGAAAATTACTGCTGGGGAAAGAAGAGATTAGTTTGATTTTTGTGAGCTCAAAAAAGTTTTCCTCTCAATGCCAAATATACAAAAAATATGTTGAAGTATGCATGTCCCAATTTCATTCATGCCAAAGTAAGTCTTTCCAATTTTTGTATCATGTTTGACTGGATAATGTAAATTCACTTAGATCATGGTGTATTTAACAGAAATTGCTCCTTCTGAGGTTATTTACACCAATGCATGATTTTTAATTAATTACTAATGAAATTACTAATTGAATTACTTAATTAATCAAATCACCTTTGCAGAAAAGAGGATGACTGGCAAAATTGAATCAATATAAGCACATTATCAGGTAATCTGATAGATCTGCACTTCTATTCTATTTGTGGAAGGACACCTTGTACGATCTCACCATCTTTCTGTTAAAACCATGTTATTGCTTGGAAATATGTAGCTGTGGATGCACCCTCATTCAACCCTAGACATTTAAATAGGTGTGAGAAGTAATGTTAGCCTTTGCTATATTTTATTATTATTTGATTATGAAAATAGCAATAGCATAAATTTTGGAAATTGTTGTTTAATTTTATATTGAAAATTGTTATTTTTAATCCTCACTTATGCTGTTTGGAAATCTTTTTCTTATGCATTAACAATGTGATTGAATTGGTAATCTTTGATGTCTTTTATTCAGTCCAAAATAGTGGCAGAATGCATGACAGTTATTTTAATGTTTGTAAAGATGGTGATCTACGATGTCTGTCTAATGAGAATCCGACCTTTGGCCAGAGGAAAAATGTTGCATACGTGATGGGTTTGGGACCCTAATCCCCTTCAAAGTAGCCCCCTTGGGCCTTCACACACTAGCCCACTGATACTTCCACTGCTGTAAATACCACTGGGCCCCATATTCTGAGTTTGAATTTCACACCCTAAGGCTTGCATAGTGTGGATTGGATTTTACCCTTACCTTTAAATACCTGTTAATAGATTGATTACTGGGAATGAGAATGGACAGAAATTGGGTTCTTGAAAGTCAAGATAATTGATTTTTTCACTTTGAATCGCATGCCTCCATCTTTTCATTCTCTAATTATTTATTTTTCAGGTTTCATTTGCAATGATATCATTTCAATTGACAAGTCTTCTTCCATCTGGGTGATTTCTTCTCATTTTATGGACATATTGGGCGATTTTATGTTGCAAAATTAACAAATATGCATGCATGTAGCAGTTGAGTTAATTAGAAGAATAGCATGATGGCCTCTGAAATGATTGCATATTGCTAATGTGGCAGTGGAATGAGGAATTAAGCAATCAAACTACTTTTCCCACACCCATTCTGAAGACTCTGTGCCCTGTACCATTGTGTTCATAAGTGAATAACAACCACAGTCGTCAGGTTAGTTTGATAGGCAAGGGTAAAGATCACCTTATACCAAGGCCATTGTATATTAAATTAACAAATTCTGGTTGGGTGGGAGAGATAGCTACTTTTCACATGCATTCTGTTTCCCAGGAAGATCTGGTACCTGAAAATGATGTGCTTGGGTTCATCTGGTATTGCCAAAAGTCAGACTGATGTGTGAACCTGGGACTCTGTGATCAGTAAATGAATGCTTTTATTACCACTTGGCAACCACAACTATGTCACCTGTGTGTTGTACACTAAAAGTACTCCCACTTATTCTTCCAAAATGAACAGTGTATTTTCAGGTTAGAATGAATGAAAACTTTTCTGTGGGCACAAGTCTGCAAAGTCAAATTGGATCAAACAATCCCATATCCATTGCTATTGAAGCTTTTGTTTTCGTTACTTAATGCAAAGTGACAGGAATCATTCTTTCATTGAATGCAAGTGAATTATGTAATGCACACTCATACATAAATGAACTTGAGAAAATATTCTGGGTGGTCAATGCTTGCCTTACTTAACTTCTGGTATCACTGCTATGCTTATAAGTTATCTGTTCAATAAATCCTACATGTTTATGACAATTTCAGATAAAATATTCAAAAGTTCTTGCATCTTTCAAAATATTGAACAGCAGTTGACATATTACAATACTTTCAACACTGATTTCACAAAAGAATGACTAAAAAAACTTGGCCTTTAAAACACAAAAAATGTCAAGTGATGGGAAAAGTACTGGAAAAATATAATTGGGCTCAGTTACCATTATATCAGGGAAATTGTAACCAATTACAATTACTTCTTGAAAAGGTAATCAGTAGACTCACAAGTACAACAATTAAGTACTTTTCATTTTGCTCACTGTAATAACTAAAATCTTCAACATGTCAAACAGTTTTGGAAAAATATTATATATTATGCCAATTAGAGAGTGTAGAATAGTTGACTTTTGGCTAAGCCAAAAAAATTTGAAATACTCAAAATTCAAATTTTCCTACACATCCACTTAAAATGCTTATGACACATACAGGTTTCTTGTCATGAACTACCAAAAATCTTAGGTTCCCAAGGAAGAGAGATGATAATGTATATCCATATATATTAATTCTTGTCTAATCCTATTGTTGCTTACCTTTCTGTTACATAATAATATAAGACCCAAGACAAGTACTGTGCTTTCTTTAGGGGAAACTATGGATGGCTTCAGCACTGTTTCCTTTCAGACAAATCTAGGGTAAACACACTCATAAAAAGCCTATTGCTTATTTGTCCATTCAATTTTTAAACAAATATTTTTGAATTGAAATATTTACCGTTTGTTTATATGGCTCACTGTTAAGTCCAGGTATTCCATTTCCGATACAAGAGCACACAATAAGCTATTATATTAAGCTTCAGTTATTAGTTGTTGAAAATCTTGAAATATAACATTTATTTGATGATGAAGTCTGTTTATTTAGAACAAGTGTAAATGGTGCTTGATTGTTCAAGAAACCTTTCCTAAATTGGGACCCTTCCTGACCTCGATTTTATGTATTCTTTTCAATGCAATATTATAAGCTTTGCAAAGACTGTACTCATTCTTGACATGAACATGGGTTCGGAAATTTTAAATTAAAATGATTTTAAGGTATGTACACATTACACCCTCACATATTATCCCAAACAGTGAGTGCTAACATGAAAACCAAAAATTTTTACTATAATTTAATATAGGTAATTTAGCATGTTGACTTAATATTTATGTTCAACCAAATTGTATGCATGTGGATAAGGATATATTCATACAAGAACATCGATCTGAAATAAAGAAAAAAATAGAAATTTTCTCAAAATTAAAAAGAATATATTTACAGTAAAAACAAATTTTTAAATTACTGAATTTACTTTGCAAAACAATTGTGCTTTAAAATATTTATTATGCAATTTTCCCCTCTTGGATGTCAGAGGGTCTTGGCAAAAACTAAAAAGCCACTCCACAGGAGCATTGGATGGCAGGGAGGTATTTGCTTAGATAAAAGATGTTTTTAGGTTTGGAAAATTGGAGAAGTAGCTCCAATGCCATTGAAGTACAAATCAAATACCTATTAACTTCATCAGAAACTTCCCTTCTATTGACAGCATTAAAAAAATAGCTTCATCATCACTGGTGTCATACGATTCATTGAAGCCTTATCATTTTCCTCAAGCCTTTTGCTTCCAGCCCTTAGCAGGTAGATGGTGTGAAAACTGGCTAGTCCATTCCATTGTTTATAAAAATAATAATTAATTTCAACTGAGGTGATTTGTAATAATGTCAATTTTGATGATATTTTTGGGGTTTATTATAGGTAGGTAGGTAAGTATTTTGTTTAAAGGGTGCGTCAACAGCTAGGACATTTTTCACCATGTCATACTTTGTTTATATATAATTAAATTAAAAATTTTATCTATACTATAAAGCCATTTAAAATTTTTTTTATAAGATACGTTTCTTTCAAGAATTGAATGGCCTGTTGACATCCTCAGGATTATCGCCGAGTACATGCCCCAGGTCCCCTTGGATGTTCAGCCTTTCGCGAACAT
>LYUA01000383.1:190336-206177 GCA_002093875.1 Calopteryx splendens
GGGTGGCTGGACAGTCCAAAGCCTCGTCTCAATGTCTCGGAGAACGAAATTTAGGTTTTTGAAAAAAATCCCCGCTCACTCCCGAACCACATTCGAGCATTTATTGACGTCATGCACTGGGGACATTATAAAATGGTATTGGTCCACCCGAGAGGGCTAATGGCACGACGATTAGGGCTCGAATAATCGGTTTAGTCTCTCTCGTACCTATCTTCTTTTATCGATTTCGTAATATGAGAAGCAGATGGATACGCGAGGGAAATGCGAGCATTCTCGCTTCACCTCGGCGGAATTCATTTCCACGGCGTTGACGTCAAACCCGAGCCACCTCAGAGAGCGGAGGGGTTGGGGTGGGGCGTGTGTGCGTTTAAAGGAGACAGGTGGGCTGCGAGTGGAAGTACAGAGAGTACAGAGTTCGGTAGGGAGGAAGACACGGTGGGCGGGTGGAGACGCTTTGAGGTTAAGATGGGCATTCGAGGAGGGGTTGGTGGGAGGGGATGGGGGGTCTGGTTTTGCGAACGTGACCAAGGGAACGAGCCTTGCCTCACAAGGCCAAAGTTGACGTCAGTGGCATTACCATGGAGAGTTTTGTTCATGAGGGGTATGCACCGGGGTAGCCCACTAGGACCTCCGTTTCTTGAAGATCACCCAAGGATCTTCCTCTAGAGAAATTAATTTCGTGCAAACAAAAGTAATTTTTAATCTAACATCGTGCGTCGAAGTCATTGTTAGATGACTGATATCTTATTGCTTCGCTAAAAAATACGCTGAAATAGCCTTGGACTTGATGAAATCATCATTCATCGGAAGGAAAGGTGTTGCCGATGATCCATTTGTTTGGAAAGTGTAATTTGTAAAGTTTCCTTCAAACTTCAATTAAATTATTAGCATGTTTGTACTTTTTTTACATAAACACGCTTGGAAAAACTCAGTCATTGAAATTGCTAAACATTGGTATAATTGTTATACCCTGTTTACAGTCCAGAAGATTTCCAAATCACACCTTGAAATTTATGATCAATTTACATTTTCCTCTTCCGTGCCTACATTTCAGAATGGCGCAACTCTATCTCTCGAAGTATGATCGTACTTTCTCGACACCTCTCTCTATTCCCTAACGTCTCTTTCGCGTTAGTACTGCCAATTTTCTCTAGGGATCGGTTTGCCATGGTTAAATGCTGTTTATCCACTGATAATAAATAATAAAGTGTCATGCAAGGTGATCGTGTATTCCGAACTTAAAAACCACATGTTTTATATGTGGTCGACGGCTTTTATTTTTGGGCCCAGGTCAGAGGTGAAGGGCAAAGAGAAATGTGAGTGAGGGAGTGAGCTAAATAAAAAACCTGCTCTCTCGTTGTCCGTGTATCTGGCAGCACATGGACCCCAATCTCTCCACGGCGACACCAACCACTCCTGAATTTCATGTTTCCAGCCATTCTCCCATCCAGTATTCCCATACATACGATTTCCGAAGTCAAAGCCTCCGATTTTGCATTTTGAGCAAGTTAGCGCCGTAAGAGTTCTGAGCGCAAATTTGCTTTACCCGTGAACTATTGGTGAATCTTCTGGGTGGAATTTCTTCTCAATGTCCGTTTCCGTGGTAACGTGACTCCAAACATGTTCGATGTGGGGTATGCCACATTTAATGGGTTTCATTTTGAATGGTGGTTGACGTGCATGTTAGATAGCTTGGAATGCATAAAATAAAGACGATCGCCAGGATTCAGTAACTTCTTATGCCCGTTTTACTTGGAATTGGGCTCCAACTCATGATCCAAATCTATGCTAACAGTACTTTGTTATCTAGAAAACACACGGCAGGGTCCTTTAGGTAGGAATTATCCAAACTTAACCAGGTTGATTAGTGTTAATATTACCATCGAGTTTTAGGTCACTTCTGCCTTTGGACTGAAGCGGTAAATGCGGTTTGCTGTATGGATACGAAATGGCGTCAGGGACACGTCATAGAACGATTGTTTTCCGTTGATGTGAACATCGGAACGCTGGCAGAGAAAGAACCATTCCTCCCAAGTGGGTATATTACATATTCTGTATGCCCTGCTACGTCCCTTAGATTTTTATCGTTACCTTGATTTTTTTCTTTCTAAATTGTTTGGAGCCCTGCGCGTGGCGGCTCACCCGCCAGGATGTATTGCCGTGCACGTGCAGGCAAGCGGAGCAGGTGTCGTACGCGACTGCCTCCCATCCCGTTTTAAATTCATACCAGCAAAGAATGCCCCTTGGAGATGTTTTCGCGCGTTATAGTATTGTTACCTCTACGCTCATTTCTCTTGTCCTCTAGGTCTCTCGTCTCCCTCGATCCTTGCTCATTCATCTCCCTGCTCTTGAGTGGTACAACCTGGGCGCTCGTGCGGCAACTGGGAAATTTGTACACAAGAGAGTGCATCTCATCTCACCCGTCGGAGATCAACTTCTTTTTTTTCTTTATTTCACCTTCATGGTGCTCTTCAACAAACTGAGTCCTTAAAGAGTAATATTAAAATGGGTTTTTCAGTCTCTGGGAATGATTTGAGACCGATGGTTCAAAACCGCCCTAGTGATTTCTTCCAAGGTTCGGACACGAGTATGTTTACTATGAAATGGCTTGCATTTTTTAGTCGCATAGGCGGGGAATGTTTATGGCCCCTCGATATCACGTTACTGGCCACAAATAAACAGGAAATTAAAATATTAAACGGAAAATCCATGGTTTCCCTCTCTCTCGTCGTCACTAGAATGGCGATTGCGCTCGCATTACCTCCACGGCCCGACGTTTCCTGAGACTCCGCGGGCAATATACAGTAGGTATTTATCATTCCTCGCCGATAGTAGAGAACTTGTACTTGAGCTGTCGTCGCAGAGTAAAGTAGATATGATTCCCTGTTCTAGCACTGAAAATAAATTTGATCGACTTCATAATTGTTGGTTGTCTTGCTCTGTAAGTGTCATGAAATAAATTTGCACGGTGGTTTTATTCTACTGATTATAAATATTGGAAAATTTGAATAAAATTATAAGGAAGCACAGACTAAGTGGACATTTGACTCCATATTTATCACTTAAAGTGATCCGGTCATTACGAAAGCCTATTGCCTTATTCTTCTCGCTGTCTTTTCGAGAACGGTTAACTATGGGCACTTTTCCACAGAGAATATTCCCTTTCATTCAAGAAACGGTGCCAAAAATGAAGAAAAAGCATCTGATGTGATTCCATTGGAGGTCCTGGCATACTTTCTTCTTAAGCTTTTATTAAAAAATTTGAAGCGAGCATTAATCAATGCATCTATCGTATATTGTGTGGAAAATTAGAGCTACTCGGTTGTTCTGGTCGGTTCGTCTTCTCTGGTATTGAGAACGTCAAAAAATTGCACTACGATGCCTGGACGCCAGTAATTCTGCCTCCATTCAATTTTGGAAGGCAAGGAGAATCGGAGAGGGATCGGAGTGTCCAGACGTATAGCCGGCGAAATGACGAATTCGTGCCGTGAACCTTGCCGGAAACGATCGTCAGTAACTTTTTTAATGCCAGAAAATCCCAGAGAATTGGCTCGGGCTTTATTTAGGACGCGTGTGTTTCTTGTAACCGAGGAACCCTTCTCGTCGCCCTTCCTCTCCCGCTTGAACACGCTATCACTCACTCGATGTGGCCTCTGTGGTTTGTAGGGCAGGTGGCCCTCGTCTCCCGGAGACAGCCCACTCTTCGTTTCATCCGCTTCTCTATTATGAGCTCAAATTGTAGAGTTGGTAGGCAAGTCAACGTGGATGGCGAGTTGCGTTCTTTCCGAGTTGTGAGCTCTCCTCGTTGCGGAGTTCATCGCATTGAAATGCACTTGGGAGTAAAGCACTTTAAGAGCCATTGCAGGTGTTCATGGCGTAAAGTGTTTGGACACTGGCCATAAAATGGAATGACCAATAACACCGAAGCATAAAGATGGAATTTAGGAAGAGATTATATATGGACACTCGTAGCGGGGAGAGAGAGGGTGCAAAAACCACACATTTTCTAATAGATTATAATTAACAACGGCTTTAAAGATATTTCTATATCAGCGATTGTACATAATAGTGATATAATTCTTGAATCAGTCGTACACCTCTGTTAAATATTCTTTACCAAAAAACATGATTTAAAACTGACTATGGTGCACACGAACGTGAAATCAATTTTTATTAATGCTACTACGCTAGGTCATACTATAAAAAGTGCTTCATTATGGGTAGGTATTGAAATTTGGTACTGCTACATTCAAAATCGTAAGCACCTCCTGTGTATTTTACTTGCACATTACCTTCGCAGTTCTTCTTAGTATTTTATTTGCAAGCATGAAAGAATGAAGATAAAAATTAGCTAATTGATGAGATGAAATTATAGCGCAAGGTTTTGAGCGTAAGTCAAAACACGCGAAGGATGTTGTGTTTGAGCCGAAAATAGTTATCAGAAACGAAATTTGGTAGGTGCAAAGTGAGGTTAAATTGTGAAATTCTACAGATTTTCCTTCAGTAAGTCATTTCCCTTTGAGAGAAGCCTGCCCGATATTTTTAGAAACACTCTAGGCCATCACTGGCCTGGAGTGGTTCTAAAAATGTCGGGTACGATGTCCAATGCTTGAAACGCCCTTGAGGTTATCGCCGTAGACATGGAAGGGGAACGTAACCACAAGTTATCGTTACACTGAAAACGAATTTGGATGAGATCGGGAGCGGAAATGTAAGTTCTTAGCTCTGAAACATGCTGGAAATGGTCGATTACCATACATACCAGTGCCAACCGGTTATGTTGTCTGACTTCATGAACGACAGTAGATAAATTGACGTGGATAGTTGTTTACGCCACAATCCAAAGGAGAATATGGCTAATTACTGTCAGTGCTGTGGTGCATATGTTGCTATTAACCTCGGTAGTTACGTCAACCCTCCGTATTTCTAAAAGCAATGGAAATATAATTTATATTTCAAATGGTGAGGGAAAATAAAAGACAGAAGTGTATGTAGTGGTAATAATTTCACTGGTCTTATCTTGAGTCAGCCTAAAATTATCCTGCTTGTTTACCGATGGCATGATGATTACAGGTGACGTACTTAATAGAAAAGTTACTTAAGACTGCTTGCTGTAAGAGAGCCTGGCTGACCGCGAGAAATATTTTGGGAGTTTCATATTTGGTTTTGGTACCATAAATATTAACAGATTTCTCCTTCCTGTTATTCAATAAATTGCCTCGCGTTTACAATCCCGAATAGTTATGAAGTGTTATGCACGAACCTAAATTTAATTTTCATTCTCGGGAACTGGAATAAATAGAGTAAAATTGTGTTAGTAGAATTAACTTATTAATAAATTTTACAAATTTCAATTGCTTAAAAATATATGCCCCAAAATTAATTTTTTTTCCAGTCTTAAAATATAGAATCAGCGATTGAATATTTTTCTTTGATTTTAGTGTTTAGATTGCGACGTTTTCCTTGGATCAGGCTCGAGCATTTTTTAAATCATGGCTGTTTTTAGCAATATCTACCATGTAATGTTCTACCTACCTCAATATCTACAATGCATTTTTGAATGTGTTTGAAAATCTCAGGTCGCGTTAAACAGGATTTCTACACGTTTTGTTAGTTGACTACTAACGTGTGTTCACGTCTCCAAGAAGGATGTCAGGCAAAAATTAGGTGCATAGAAAAAATCCTATGGGAGCATCCTTATTGGTTTGCAGATAATGAAGCATTTCCATGCACCAAAAGGAGAGATGAAGAAAACTCCTATGTTGATATTTCGGTCAACCAGGTGACCATCAATGGGGAGATTCGTGTTTGGTAGATCTTGACTACGGGAAGAAAAGTCAATGCGCGAGGATTAACCGATGTCAAATGAGAGTTAGTTTTGGTTGGATACGGTGGGTGTACCTACAGGGGTTGGGGTTCAATGGAAGTGGAGGTGAAAAGTAATGATTGGTCAAGAGCGGGGAGACGGGAGGGACAGATCAGCGAACAACGGGCAATGGTGACGTATTGACTTCTCTTCCCGTGGTCAAGTTCCACCAAACACGTCTCTCCCATTCCCAGATAGTCACCTGGCTGATGGAAATATCGATATTGGAGTCATCTTCGTCTCTCATGTTGGCTTACGGGAATACTTTATCTTCAACAAATCACTCAGCCAACAAACTCGCCCTATTATATCATTGCATCCATGAAAATTATTCGATCATGGTCAATCTGATACTAGTTTATGCCAACGTGGCTTGTGCTATGTGACTTTATATTTGAATTTTAATGAGCTACTTATTTCAATCCAAAACACGACAATTGGTTTCTCGCTTTGCCTTTTCGACTCATCTTCCTTCTTATCTTTAAACCTTGCCCATATTTTACGTCAATCCTGATAAATAAGCCTGGTAAATAACTAAAAACAAATGAAAACTAATATTTGAGGCAAGGAAGAATCAAGTTGCATTTATTTGTGGAGAACTTTTAACTTCATTGGTAAATGGGAGAATAGGTAGACACTCTTTAGAAATTTATCGGAGACATTTTGTGCCAGTATTAACAAACAATACGAGCCCTTTCTTAATAATTTTATTTCTAAAGGCCTTTTATTTTTACCCTGAAATATTTGTAGCCGGAGCTAATTGCCCTAATTCCGACAATTATTTCGGCGTTTAAATTTTTCAAGCTGTCATGTTATCTTTGGGGGAGGAGGGTATATATTTGATTATTTTGTTATCCTTTACTTTAGAGCATACCCAATCAGTGACCACTGCTTTGGTGGAACGCATTAACGGTGATTACAGTCATAATTCAAGTTGTTACTCACTGAAAGACTTGATGGTCTGCCTTCGAAGAAAGAATGTATGCGGTGGTTTTGTAAAATGATGAAACAGCTGAAAAATGGAAGGGTTTGAGGAAATGAACTAGAAAAATAGAAGGAAAGAGAACAACACAAATTTGCACCTAGAATAAATGGTACATAAGTGAATGGGGATCAATGAAAGCGTGAAACTCGTCTAGGATATCGTAAAAAAGATGGTCAACATGGCCAAAATAACTATATGATATAACCGTGCATTTTGGATCCAAACTCCACCAGCAATAACAAAAAACTCCGGATAAAATGCAATGTCCAATAACGGAAAACCGCTATAATAAAAAAATCAAAATCATAACCAATCACACTTAGCGCGCTCACCCACAAAATCCCACCGAATAACTCACAACAGGGTAAACACTCCATTGGTAAAGGTAAACACTCCAAGGTAAACACTCCATTGTACGAATTCCATACTCGTCTTAACTCAGTACGTACGTATGACCCTCAGTATCTAGGATCATAGATAAAAATACACCCTTAAGAGCCTACCTATAAAGGATTGATGAATAGAGAAATAGCAAGCATAAAAACGAGATTTTGAGTTTGAGGAAATGCTATTCCCTCTGCCCTCTTATCGAATTTTGAGACGACGAAGTGAAAGTTATATTTCATCGTATGAAGACGCAATGAGTTACCTAATCAATATTTACTATAGGTACGCATTGTTTCAAATGTCTTCATTTTTCTCAAATTGTGTTTTCTTCGTAGTTTTACTGGCAGACTCACCAGCCGAGGACGTCAGGGATGACATCCATCGATGTCACAGCCTTTGTCACTCATAGTTATTTATACACAATATTGATTTTAAGCTTCTCCTTTTCCCTTTGTCAAGTTCTCATTGTATCTCGACTTCCAAATACGGCTAGCCATAGGCTCAATGTACTGAAATGTTATTGACTATTGAGAAGCGAAAAGAACGTATTCCTCAAGAAAAACTGTTTAAACTGGTCTATTTTATCAGGCAAATGATATTTAAGTATTCCAAAATTTACTTTTTTCGCTGAAACGACGCGGAAATCCCTTACCAGTGTGTACAGGAAATTATATCTTTATATCCATTGTGAAATTCTCTTCAGGAATTACAATGGTGTATTGTGAATGTGACCCTTGCGATTTCGCTATTCATTGTATTTCATGTTTTTCGCCGGAAATATCTTTTGTTAATCCTTATCATTTTTTTAAAAGGCTTCTCACCTCCTGTCACACTAGCACGAAGACTTTCTTATATAAGGTCTTCAGTTTATCACATATTATTTTACTATCAGAGGTATTACCCTATGAATTGTAATGGATCGAGGGATCCGGGTTCGAGTCCCAGTTCAGGCGAATGATTTTTTCAATGTGAATTTTTCGCATATGTAAAGGTTTTTTCTGTTGCTAAAATAAATCTCGCTCTTTAACATACAATTTACTCATAGATTTTGTGCATTTACCTAAAGAAATTATTACGTTTTGTGGCGTAAATGACTTGCGTACCAAATATTACCCTTAAACTTTGGATTTTCATTTTACCGACTGAATCGTAATATAAACCGATGCTTCAGATACAGCAAATGGTCCTGGAAAATAGCAATTGAATAGCTTAAACAGTATTAAAAAACCGTGAATTTAAGCTAGTTGGTAGCGTGGCTACCTTGTAAAATTTGCTTTTACCATGTTTACATATTCGTATAACCTCGTTTCGTTTGACCTCGTTCGTTTAACTTCATATTTTCATATTCGTTAACATATGCCAATTTACTCCTGCAGTGGCGATTTATCATTCGGCATACTATTTAACATGGTGTGAATATGTATGTTATTAAATTAAACCTAATTTTCTCAAATAAATAAAAACGTTGAGGGCATCAGTTAGCTAATTAAGAATGGCTTAGGAAGATTTCAGAATTTCTTATGCAATAATTTATGATCTATTTGTTTGCCTTATAAATGATAAAGAGCATTGTGATGAACTCCAAACTTCCTCACCACTCCAGTCACCGAATGTAAAGAACTCACCGTTGTCACCATCAGAGTCCATTGAACTGCAGATTTTACAGCAGAAAGTAGTTTCCACTCTCTAAATGCTCTAAAAGTTAACAGTAAAGACGAAAGTCTAGGGTATTCTGCATTACCATGCACTCTTCTGATCATTGAATATAATCTTTACTCTTTAATGCGACCGGAGGTCGAAGGCACTGTCTGGTATACACCCTCTTTGACCGGAGACGTTGCTCATAAAATATTGTGTTGTGCATCTGAAAATTCTAATAGTCACCTCGGAGAGCCAAGGCCAATACTTTTATCGGTGTTATTCATGCCAACTCTTCCTCGTCATTTTTCTAACGTAAAAAATATTCTATCTGTTTAAAGGACTTTAAATAAAGTAATCGAACTTAAATAAATTAAAATGAATTTTTAGAATGAAAATTTTAAATTTCCAGGTTCATTTTTCTCTTCTGTGGAAGGCAGCGCGAGCTCATTAACTGATGGGCAACATTTAAAAGGGAGATCGTGGCGAAGTGTCTTAAACGCAGATCTAACGCAAAACTCCGTCGAGGTGAACCCATTCATTTTTCAGATTAATAAACGAAATAGCGTGGACGCCTATTTTTCAAGCGAGTCCGATAAGGGTGTTTAAATATAAATTTTCTATTCGAGACGGAGGAAATGTATTTTCTGAAGAATAACTGTGCTCTTTGCGGTAGTGCGAAAGGAATTGTAATGTAAAATCTATCAGATTAATTGTAACAAATATATTACAATTTATGGTGATTTATGAACAAAAAACCAGGGTTCAATTCCGCGAGACACCACTGGGCACCTTCTCTGTCCAAGTACTTTGCTTATCATAACGAAAAACTTCCTGAAAGATGAGCCAGGAAACTTTGAATATACACGAAAGAAAATGTTTTACTTAGTGAAAAACACGATGAAAAGTAAATACGCATTTTACAGAATTCTGTAATATTGTTTTTAACATTGCTTTGTGTTTAATATTGTTTTGTAATCAGCGAAACAGAAGTGATGGAACTCTTACTTGAAATCCGATAACAATAAAAATAAATATTTCTCTGCTAGGGCATGGAAAAGCCTTTAATTTCGTACTTAGATCTAATTCCTCACGGAATAAAAAAACACACGTGTTTTCTAATTTCAAAACGCATGGACTTCATCTTTCTGGATTGATTCCGCGAGCCTATTCACTAAACTACAAGTAAATTTACGTCTCATAAAATTTTTAAATAAATCATTGGTAATCATACTCACTGTAAGAAGTAAACCTTGTTAAGAGCTTGGACACATTTATTGCCATCAGAAGGTTTTATATGAGACAGCTACTAACTCTTGTAAAATGGCTTGTGTCTTTGAGAAACGGGTCCTTGGAGGTGGTACTTTTTTCATAAGGGTACACAAACGGGCTCGCTGAAACGACGAGGACCCTCATACCAGGGGCGTATCCACGGTTGCGTGTTCGCAGGGGGCAAATCATCGGTTCCACCTTTCACTCGGACCTGGACCTGGTTCGTACTTAGTTAGGTAATAAGGGACTCCCGTGGGACCTGAAATCTAAAATCCCCTAGAAAAGCTATTCCTCCGCAAGAAAATAAAATTGATGAAAATCTTATAGGTCGAGGAGCTAAAGTATCGTCTGGAATCCCCCCGCCCTCTTGGCTTTTGCCTACATTTCGGTCCAATTGTCAATCGCGTTGACGAAACAATCGTAATCAAAAGATAAAGAAAAATTTTAATTTTTTTATTTTGAAGACTCATTGCATTCCATTGCAACTAAAAATAAGCTTCTAAGGAGGAAGTAATTTTTTAGTATTTCTTTCTTGTTTATTGATCTGAGCTAAATTGACGAAATTTGATCTTTTAGTTTTCAACTACATTTCAGAATAATATTTTGTGTCTGGTGTCCCTGTATTCTCTAGAATACACACAGGTTTTAATTTTTGGCCTTAGATATATTCTTTAGAGGACGTTATTTTGAAATGAAATGACTCATATAAAATCAAAGTAGTGGTATCTGGGATTGATTCCATGCTTTCGTCATCATGTATGTTCAAATGTCTTCACTTTCACGTCTGTCATTGTACCTCTTCTGGGTTTCTACTCCGTAGGTCTTTTCGGGTTCTTTTCCTCCAGCAGTGCAACAATTAATATTTGTATCCAGTCAGTCATTGTGACCCATTAAATCGCCCGTAAATGTCGCGTTCACATTACAAGGGTTAAATAATGGTTAAAATGGCGGTTATAGCTAACTTGCGATCAGCTGAGAATCTGGTAGAAGCTAGTGACGTCAGATGAAGGGGTTAGGTGTAATGGATAGGCAAATGAACATAGGGAAGCACAACTGCCAGTAAAGAAGTTTAAGTAGATTTGAAAAAGTAGATTTGCGAGTTCATGCGTACGATTGAGATTTTGGGGCAAGTGGGAGATTTGGTTGGCACATTTTTAAATATTTAGGTCCAATACCAATTGGACGTAATCCAATAAAAGTTACGATTGCTACGTTGAAATTGTCTTCCCAACTTGCTTCCGTTCATACATATGCACTAAGAAGGAGGTAACTAGTGCCAACCATGGTTTCACAATAATGGTTGAAAACTTTAACATGTTTAACGTCAACTTGCGTTCACACGGCAAACCTTCGACTAGCTTATGACTTACCAGCGTAGAAAGCTAGGAGTGTGAGCGCGGCATAAATCCTTGTCCCTTCCGTTTTGCAAACTTTTCAATAGACTTTTTTTTTCTTACGCTCTCCGGGTAACCTCTTTGTTAATTATTCGATCCATTCGTTTGATCTTCATTATTCCCCAGTAGCACCTCATGGCCACCGTGCTAAATGGAATATGCGGTTCGACATTTACACATGTGAATAATATGACTGAAAATATAAAAACAAATAATTAAAACTTAATAATTTTCTACTTGAACAGCATTATTTGATGACTGAAAAGGTCGGCGCTTAGCGCCAGAGTTTGAGTGGTCAGTGGTTTGGTGATAAGCCTGTAAAATTTCCGAGCTATAATAATCTAAGTTGGAACATAAAATAATTCCATTATGTTTCACCAGAAACTGTTAATTTTATACGACAAATTATTACGGAATGTGATTCAAGACGACTTAATAGTAGTTTAATAGTAGTAAAACTTAGTTTGGAATGCTGTTGATAACCATTAAAAGCCGTAAGCCAGGGGTTCTGGCTCAACTCTCCTAATGTTCCAGAAACGCCGTCATTCTCCATATGCAGTGTGTCGAAAATACGGCCAATTATTCCGAAGGACGCAGTGAGGCGTAGGCACACAGGCACATGCTTACACGAAAACATCCGCACTTGTACGCCAGACAGGTATCTGGTGTCTTTATTTTTCCTTCGCAAAATTTCGTACCAGTCGGATACGAGGGTAGTTCACATTCATTCCTACGATATCGGTTCTACGGTCTTTCTTTTTGATCCATAGGGGTAGGTTGATAATATAATGAGGTGATAATCTCGCAAGTAGGCATACAAGTATCAAAGAACACCCTATGGCCTGTTTATATTCCCAAGAGAATAACGCGCCGCCTGAGGTGTCCGACGTCGGCCGGGCTGATCTTGATGAGTAGACCGACGATCTTCAAAGCCAAAGTTCGTGGGTTCGAATCCCTCCTCCGGTATCGATGTGTGAAATCTAGTGGTTTGGTTGACCCCTTTCCCATCTGATTACAAGTCACATGTAGCTTATCGGGATCCTGGTGTTACAAGAACCAACAGAAATGCTCTAATTGTAAGTAATTTTATTGATAGTAGCCTACCGGTCATGGCAGTTTTTGATACACACAGGGACACTTCAGTTGGCAGACTGGTACAGTTCAATGCTCCGCTTAAAAACACACTAAAAATGGCAACTCCCTACGCTGCAATAAACAAGTATTCAACTCCTCTCATTCCGTCCAGCGCACCTAATCTTTGCCTCCCTCTACCTCGCGTCCTCAACCCATTCTACTCTTTTTCATATGCTGTCAATATCCACTTTTCCGGTCTTCCTCGAATTTCCCTTAAACAAAGTCCTCTCTTCCACTAACATTCCCAGCACATCGTCTTTCGTTTTCATTTCCGTCCATATTACTTTTTCAATTTTTCTTTGCACCAAAATTTCAAAAGCCCCCATTCCACGCATATCTTCTTGCCTCAACGACCGAGCGTTTATACTACTTCTCTCGTCTTCGTCTGAAACAGCGGTTCGCCAACCATTTGGACCTCGCGGACCGCTAAACTCACAAACTCCCCCACACAGCTCACGTCAAAATTTCCTCGAGGACCGCCTGTGATCCGCGGACCACCGGTTGCAGACCGCTGGTCTGAAACACTTCCCAGATAGATGAACTGTTCTACCTACTGTAGTTGCATGGACTTCAACTATAATATTTGACTTATCTTTTCTATTTCTTGAGAAAATTGAGAAACACTGTTGTTTTCTTATAATTTATTCTTATCTCATACTTTTCACGCTGGTTAGAGATGCCTCGATAGGAAAAGAAAGATTGCGTGGGAGACCGTGGGAATTAGTAATCTGCGAGGAAAGTTTCGTCATGCTTTCCCTTCTCCCGCGACATCTTCCGTGCGAATCCAGTTACTCGGGAGAAATGGCGATCGCAGCTCCAAAGTATTCCTCCTTTGCCCAGAGCGCGCTCCAGATCATTTTAAACACTCTCGCGACCTTTTTTCTTCCTTCTTTTGTTTCGTTCTCCGAATCGCTGATGGAGGCAAAGCGATAACGCCCAGAAACCAAAACAGATATTTCCTCTCCCCCCCCCCTCTTCCGCGGCGCCACCGTGCCCCTCCCCGCGCCCCCGCCCTCTCGCCTTTTCGGGTGACGCAATATATCAAAGGTTTTACTGCGTCTCTCTTTACTTTCGCTGGGGAAGGGGGAGGTTTTGGAAGTGGACCGCAAGGGATTCTCAGAAGGAAGGAGGGAGGGAGGCGGGGATGGGGGGAGGGGCGGGTGTGGGCGGGTCAGTCTCGGCTCTCACTCCGTCATGTCACGCGGCGGAGTCACATGAATGGGGAGGTGGTGCTCGGATTTTGACGCATGTTGGTGAGAGGATGACTCTCCGGATTCCTGCGACGACGGCCGCTCTCTCGCGCGTACGCGGACTTGGAGTCATTTTGGCGCCGGAAGTGGAGCGGAAGTTGGGATTTTGGAGTGCCCCCGTTCAAAGAAAAGAACTACTTGCATAAGATATTGGCCCCTCGTGACGATGCTCAACTCGTTTTGGCGCACTACGTGCTCCAAGAAGTCCGTGAATCACACGTAGCTTCATGGATCGCCTTGTGCAACCGCCACTTCCGACAACTTCCAATCCCGCCGTCTCTAGCCTTCCCCACTCCCCCTGCATCCCTCCCTCTCCCTATCCCCCTGCTCCATTTCCCTATCACCTTTCCCTGTCCCCCATCTATTTCGCCCTCCCTCACCGCGCACCTTGGGACAATATGCCACTCTTGGAAGTCGGCCAATCCGTTCGGATAGCCTGCCTGCGTCCCACTCGGCGACATTTGTTTCCCTCGCCCCGTAGGGTTGGTGTGGGTGAGGTGCTTCGGTTTGGAGAGAGGGCGATGAGAGGATTCATTCTCCAATGGATTTTCTCCTCGAACTCGACTTTCTTCTTTATATTTTATCATTAAACTAAATACGTGCATCGCTCTTCTATCACTTCGCTTTCGGAATGTGTTAAAGGGTGTGAAGGATATATTAAAATAAACAGAAGTGATTAGTTTGACTGGGAAGACGCACAGATGATTGTCACATAGGTCATATGTGATTTAATTCATTTAAATTTCTTTCGTGCACAGCATATTAAGTTACAGTTGACTCCCAGTGTTAATTAGTTGATAATGCTTTTAAAAAATATGAACATTTTTTTACATTATTTGGGGAAAAATAATGTGTCATTAAGTATCCTTCGATTGATGGGGAAGGAAGAACCCTGACTAAGGCCAATGTGGTGGTGTGGTCCCTTTTGCCATTGGTTTTTGAATTCGATTAGGATTGTAAAAGTTAATGATAGTGCGCAGTAAGATCATACATTCTTGTTTTTTCGAAATATTTTATATGGTATATTTCCATGCCTGCACACAACTGGAGGAACTCGATGTAATATGGCGCCAAAAGGGTAATGCCCTTTCTCTCCGCATAATCTATGTGTTTTTCCCCCTATGCCTTCTTGAGTGAGTGCCAATGCTTCAGCGGAAAAGGCGTTTACCAAATGAGCAATGAAGCTTGGTCGATAAAAATTCAGCATGGGAAATTTCGCGAGTGAATGTAAAATCGGCAAATATGAGTAATTTCTAGTCTTAGATGAGGCACCACAAGTAATTTTCAGTATATTGCCCTGCTTATTGTCATATTTGAACAATTTTTTTGTGACCTATAACACGCGAATTGCATTTCGAAATGTCGATAATTAAGGTGCATATCAATTACTAAAATATGCTGAAATGGGGCACTAGAAGGAATAATGAGTCCGTTGGGGATATCTCGAGTTTATTCGTAATAGCAGGTATTCGAGATATAGGTTTTCCCAATATGCTGAGATAACGTGGCACCATACCTTTGGATCGAGAATATCTAATTCTCGAAACACACATAAACCCGGCGGGAGTCGAACTTGTGACTCCCTTTAAAACTGCCATGCGAAACCCGAAAGTTACTCACCGAAGATCTGCCTCTTACGTTTGATGCAATCGATAGAGTAATTCGCCGCCAGCTCACTTTTTGACCAGCTGTCGTCAACGGTTTAATTCAAACTACAGTTTTTGAGTCATCCGTTGTACAGGAATTGAAATAGGACATTTCTGTCTAAAAATGTTACAAGTGGCAAAAAATAATTTACTTTCATTCTAGTTGAAAAATAATCACCGGACTATCTCAGGCGCTAATTCGTGAAAGTCGATACAATTTTGTGCCGGATTATATAAACACACCTATATATATATATATATATATATAT
>LYUA01000383.1:211241-229188 GCA_002093875.1 Calopteryx splendens
CTTGTCTTTTTTCCGCATGGCCTCGAAATTTGGATTTTAAGCTATACGATTACGAATATTTCGTTTACACTTACGTAATAATTGTTAACTGTGAGCTATGTGAAATATTTGCATGTTAATGCTTGTAACCAATCCCAGTAGGATGTCGAACGAAAAGTATGGGAAGAAAAGAATAATAATCTCTGAACGGAAGTAGGACAAAGATAAATACATTAAATTGCCATGAAATAATTCATCCTCTATTTTCCGTTACTTGTGCTCTTCAGAATTATTTGAGACATTTAAGTACTTAGATAAGGACTTCATTGTTATTATGTGATGAGGTTAAAGATGAAAGATCTGGCACTTGAGATTCGGTGAACGAAACCAACGAGTGCTTCACACGCGAAAGTTAGATGGTGGCTTCAATTTCCGTTTTATCCTTTGGCTTACTGGCACCAATGCACCGTGCTGCCCCTTGTGATTTTAACTTTATTTAAAACGTGAAGCCATTCCTTTGTTCATAAAATATTTTTTATGTTAATCTGGACATGCACGTCAGACTGAATTTAACGGGATGAACTTTCACTATTCTGCGACTCCCGATGGATCGGCTGTCTTTTCGTCTAATCGAATGGCATGGTCACTGACGGGGTAAATTGGCTTTGGTGGCGTGAGACCTTTGGTCCGTTTCCTTGTGAAATGTATGTACGATTTCTTTCACAAAATACGACCTCTGGCCTTCGTAGTCATCAATTTCATTCCGCTCGTGCGTGATTGTTTATCGAATTCAATTGCCCATCACTATTTATGATGAAAATGCAGTTAGTTTTTCATAAATTCGATGGTTTCAGGCGACACTTTGTGGAAGCGATTCATAATGAGAACGAAACACTTGAGATAAAATTTATTAACACGACCTAGGTTTCGACTTATGAAGTCATCATCAGGTCTGNNNATTTATTAACACGACCTAGGTTTCGACTTATGAAGTCATCATCAGGTCTGATGATGACTAATCACCTGATGATGACTTCATAAGTCGAAACCTAGGGTGTGTTAATAAATTTTATGTGGAAAAACCAAGTGTTTCGTTCTCATTAGTTTTTAATACATAGAAGCAATTCGACCCGAAGTGCCAGATGTTTTTCATGGCTTTCGAGAGTGGTTTTGAATAGGTATGAATCTAATTTGAATGATTTTTTAAAGACACACTCAAATATCATTGCCAGTTTCAACTTGTTTTTTTGTTTAATTCATTGATTAGTAAGTTATAGTCATCATGGGCATCGGTTGTAGATTCGCTGAGGGTTCTTCTAAGCGAACAATCAATCGGTAGGTTGGATTGAATGGTAAAATGCTTCTTTTGAAATTAATTAAATTACTAATACTTTTCACTACATGGTTTCAATCCTCTATCTCTCCTGCATATCCTCAAACCAAAGGGCGTAAACTTCTTTCGTGAATCACAATTTCATTGAAGCCAGAATGCGTTGCAATAAGCAAATGATCACAGACAAGAAAATCAAAGTTAGCATGCAAACTATTTAGCGTAGTTACAATTATTTTTTTTCATTATTTGCTCCTGATCAGAATGAATTTAGAATATTGTAATTGAGGGTTAATTTAGAATTTAACCACAGGGTTCTACGGTGAATTTATCCGTACCAAATTGTGAAGAACGATTCTCTTGTTAGGTAATTGATATACGAGAAATTCGTCGTCGAGGGGAGGTTTATGGGGCGCTCGTTTAATTAACATTACTTGTTAGGAAAACAGCTGAATCCTGCCTGAAGAAAACCCCTTCCACTGGATTAGAACGATGTGATAGAGAATTTTCAGTGAATGGTTCTTGTACTCGGGCGACGTAATCCATTAAAGAATCTACAAAGTATTTAGCCTTCTTTGAATGCTTTTCAAGTTGATCATCGGTGGCCATTAAAGATAGCCATCTAATGAAAATTGCTTTTTACAATATTGACAGCCCAGCCTCATTAACCGGGAACCTTAACTTTTGCCAGTTATCAGCGTCACCACTCAACCATTCGCTGCATTTCAGCACCTTTAGTTCATATTGAGACCATAGTGGGCGTCAATCAATGGACCCCTAACCATGGTGTAGTATCCTGTAGAAAACAAGGTAAAGCAATAGTTCTATGTAACAATCACTCGGAAGAGAATATTTTTTTACAAATTACGTCTTACATTAACATTCGGATCCATGACTTATAAAATTTATCCTGCAGAAGTAAAGATTGGTAAAAAAATAACGGAAAAACACAATGGGAAATACAGAAATATGTGTCTTTTCGATCGTTTACAGTAACAGTATTCAGCATTTTTATTTGGAAATTTGCAGATAAGCTCTCGATATAGTAGTTTCTTTGGAAATAAATGCACCTGGGTATGATTGGAAACATGATTCATTCTTCCTTTAATCTGAACATAGGCTTCCTGCAGCCTTTCAGTCTTCTCTGACCAAAGATAAAAAACAAAATGACAAAAACTAAATAAAGACTATTACTAAATAAATACTAAATAAAGAGTGATGTATGACTGTGAAGTTTACATTTTCAAACCGCTCTTTATTTAGTCTCAAATACTTTTTCCCTTTCAAGAAAAAGTTGTCTTTTCTAATTTGATATTTTCAGGATGCCCCCTGAATTTCACCGATGTGTTTTTTTTGTCGGAATGTTATTTTTTCCGATGACTTTTTTGATCTCACAGATGCAAAAAAATATCCCTTAATTAAGGTATTAATAAATGTAATCCCCTTTCAGAAAGTGAATGGTGTGCCTTAATTTATACAAAAAATGTAATCCCCCGGAAACGAAGTTCTAAAATTGTTTCATTTTGGCCTTTTTTAATAAATGTTGAGGGAAAAAGGTGGGAAAGTTGGGATTATCGGGATAATTCAAGTTTCAGCCATTGTCAGAGAGTTTTTTTTCACAACAATTAATTATCATAGTAATTTTAAAGTTCACTCGTTAAAATGTTTGTTGCCATATCCCCGTGAATAGGAAATGAAGTGCATATGTTCAGAGAAAACAATACCCACTTAAAATCACATCCCCTATCACCCTATAGCGCACAAAGCTCCTGAAAAATTTTTTTATACCACCCAATTTTTGTTTTCATTTTGTAATGTCGACATAAATAATCTTCATTTAAGCACATACTGAACTGTTTGAGTAAGCTGAAATATGCAAGTTTAAAAAATACTAATAAGCATTTGCACTTTGATTATGCATTCACATTAAAACCTTAATTTTCTTGTTGGCCCTTGTGTTTGTGGGCTATTCCCGAGTTCATAAAATCAAAAGGACTGAGTATGTAACATGTCTCTCTGTGATGGGTGATTATGACAGCAGCAGCAACAGAAAGTACATTTTTGGTATTTAATAATTCTTGATGTGATTTAAAAGTACACTCATTCCTATATCGCAATGTTACGAATAACTTATGGATATCGGGGAATATGCTGATGGTTATAAAATATATTTTTGATGGTTAATATTTCTGATGGTAGGTACATACATTTAAAATCCAAATGGTTAAAAATAAAATATTTTCAGATTCAGTGTGTGGAAACTTCAATATATATTGCAATCAGAATCTAATTTTGATTTAAAAAAGCTGATCACAGAAATTTCGATAGCGTTATTTTTATGGCTTATTGGTGCAATGCGACCTAATATGCCGATTTTTTCCTAAAAATGAAAGCATCTAAAAATATTGGAGATATACGGTTATGAATATTTTAGGTACTGTGATTCCGAATTAAATAATTATTGAGTATGTTTTTTTACCATTATATAATTGTTAGATTTTTTTTTATTTTAACTGTTGTCATTTTCACTTGAAAATTTTTTTCATAGGGTTGTTACGCATTATTTTAAATATACTTTTTTATATAAACATACGGCTGCACACCCGCAATGACAACAGAATGCTCGTGTGTTTGTTCTGCGTTGTGCATGGATGCTGTTTAATCTGCCTTTGGTTTGGTCCAAGGTCTTGGTGGTGACAAGCAAAGGCTCATCGGGATCCTGGGCCATAAGTACCGCTAAAAAGCGTTCGCTGGGCAATGGAAAAACTATAAACTCAGCATCCTCATTTTCCTCGTGTCGGCTGATGCGTGAGTGGGTTTCCCGCCCCCAATTTCCTCCTCACCTCAGCCACTTCAACATCTCCGGCGGGAGGACTTCTCCTCACTTTCCGGTAAATCCTCGTGATCCAACGAGGAGGATCCGAATTTTCGAGAGCCCCGATATAGAACGTTGGGAGCGTGGAAGGGCACACGTTCCTCGGCGGGAAAGTGGGGTGTGCTTGCACCCACTCCCAGCCCTCCTCCCTCGTGACAGGGTTATCTCGGGCGCTAGAGGGATGGATTGGGGAGACCCAGCGATTCCACTCGCCTCCACTTCCAATCCTCTCGGTGTGAATATTTTGAATTTCGTCCAAACCCTCCGAAACCAGCGAAGTGTTTACGGAAACCACCGCGGCGGGGTAAGCCGGGGGGGAGGGGAATCATGTGACATGAAACTCTCTCAACCGCCACCCCCTCCCCCCACTTCCCGGTACACTAGAGTTCACGACCTTTCCCAACGTGACGCACTTCACGTGGTTCATTTAAAAAGAAAAGCTATTTGGTCGCGCTCGTGACTCGATTTTGCTCCCAAGTGGCTCGTGTGCGCCGTTTTTTTACGGCCACCTCCGGGTATAAAAAGATCGGTGCTTCGAGGATTCCACGGAGCTTCAATGGAAGTTGGCAAGCGTAAAACGTTTGTGCATGTTTCGTTGGAATGGGAGCCAATCTTAGGGCGAAGGTGTCACGTGAAGTACTCCCCCAGTCCTTCCCCCGAAACATTAATCGTCTGAATTTGTCTTAAGTGGCGAAGTAAATCGGGCTAAAAATTACAATATCTGCTCTGGTGTTATGGAACTGTTCCAGAGAGACATTAAGTAATTAATGTTTTTCACAGTATACATAATAATCCGTAATGGATATAAAATAGTAATTTTTTGCTCAAGCATTAATCCGCACGAAGAGGAAAAACTGTAGGTTTTCACTGTCAATATAAGAAAATTTTTCAGGGAAATGGACAATTTGGAACGTCAAAAATTTTAGAAGCTAGGGTGTTGATTCGGAAATAAGGAAAAGGGCGTTACGCCATTTAAACGTGATTATATAGGCCACTTGGTACCTACTCTCTCAAAGAAATCTTTAGTATGACGTTTGATTTTTATAGAACTAAAATAATCTATTCTAGTTGCCGAAAATATATAAAATAAAAATAATAAGTCCAATTTAAATCATGATCGAAAATTTTATGCATTCCATTTGTAATTCCTCTTTTTCCTTAATATTCTTTAATCAAAGTCTGCTAATCAGTATTATAACTAGGGAGCGTTCACCTCTCTAGGTATTGATGGTTCTTAATACTTGCATCAGTCAGTGTGCTAATAGTCTGAAGAATCTAGGTAGATAAAAGTATGAATCAAACACCTAAGTTTGAATATTTTCCAAAATTAGCCCATTTTCCTAAAGTTTTTTGCCATATTAATCGTAAAAAAATTAATAATAATAATATTTTAAAATTAAATAATCACAATATTAATTTTCAATGTTGAATTTTTTCCGAAATTTTTAATTACCTACTTAGTGATTACCGTTCGAGAATAAATGAAAAATTCTGCATTACGCTTATGCTGATTGCTCATTGTAAAACGGATAGATACGAATGTATGAACACTCAAATGTGCTACCATCTTCTGCAACTATACTTGGGTGCTATAAACCTGTAAGAATTTAATTATTTTAGCTATCAAAAAGAAAAATGAGATGAGTGATTTAATGAAATGGCCATTCAGCAATTGATATATTTTGCTATACACCTTTTTGGTTAGTGGAAATTAAATAATGAATCGCTACTCTTCGGGCGCATATCCATATCACTATCCAGCTTTTGCGACTCTCCGCGTGAAAACAGGATGCAAAAGACTGGAAGGGCGCGTTTCCAGATCAAATATTTATTCGGTGTCCGTGCAGAAGGGAGCAAAAAAACGAATTTAGAGTCGCAAAACGAACTCTTTAACTCTTTTCTGGAACTCAGGACGCCGTCTCCACTTCCGAGAGGGCCTTGTTCAGGGGTGAATGGATTCATGTCCTCCGTGAAACTCTGCGGACCCGCCTGTCTCTCATCGCTACGCGCGATGCGAAACCCATAGGTGTGCGTGCGTGGGCGGGGGAGGGAGTTTTAAAAAAGCATTTTGGCAGGGATAACCTCAAACAGTCCAGGATTTATTTAGAAACCAAACACTTGTCACACGCAGTGTCTCAATATCTCCGTGGGTGCTGTTGGGGCGAGCCTGAGCCTTGCCCCACCATGGGACGAACGACGGAATGAGAGAGAGATGAAGGTAAAGAAGGAAAGAGAGAGAGAGAGAGAGAGTGGGGGATGTGGAGGGGAGAGAGAGAGAGAGAGAATGGAGACACGAAATAGCCTTGGGCCCCGCGGCAAGATTCGCGCGAGCCAAAGTAGAACACCTGACTCTGGGATTTCTCGTTGTGATAGGCGTGATTACATCTCCGTGTCCCCGATATGCTTCCTCAGCCAGTTGGGGCAAGAAGGTCGAGTTTCGTTTAAAAGTTGAGACCTCACCCTATCAGGGGCAAACATAGGGTCATATTTATTGCCATTCCGGCGGCTTATTCTGTGTGAAACGGACCCGAACCTCGTATTCAACGATTGATGCTGTCCGTTGATTTAAAAATTGAGAGATTACCCGATGAAGTCTCTTGAAGAGTATTCTTTAATAATCATGGAGACATTTGTAACTTTCTCGCGCCCTGCTGATCTCCTGACACACCCCTCAGTGGGACGACGAGGAATTGGGAACCAACAGCTGAGGTGCGGGACCTCCTTCGTTAATTTGAAAATTTTTGACTCGGAGAGCTTTATCCCTTTCCGTCACGCACACCACGCTTGGCAGTGCGACTGATTTGTGCTTGAATCGGCACAAGTTTTAGCGTTTTTTTTCTACGCGGAAGCGTATTTTGAATAATGGGAAAGGAGACGAAAAAATAAAACAAAATACGTCAAGGTGTTTTCACTAAATCATTTTGTGATAGGCACCAATGATTTTAAATGCCTACCTGATTTATTAAGCCTAAAAATAGTTTTTTGCTACTCATGCATGTATTTGTCTTTCAACCTCAAGACAAGAATATAACATTTATACAAGCATGAAACATACAAATATTTGCATACAATCGGACGCTTTAAGAGTAAAAATTGGGGCTACACCAGTATTATATTATTATTGGCACAGTCGGTGTCTCAGGATGAGTGCTCATTCCTCTTCTTCCCTACTTTGGAGCACTCTGTGCAGTGTCCGTGTCAGTGGGAAGGTACCATTGGAGCCAATTCCTCTAAAGTCATCGCTGTCGACGGACATAATCATTGCTCCTCCTAGTTTCTTTCTAAGGATGAAATGTGCCTGGTATTCATGCAAAAAAAGAGAAGATTAATGATGATTCATATTAAAATATCTTTTATATTATTTGGCTTTTAAATTTCTATAATTATATTGATTTACTTTGCCCCTTATAGCAAATTATGGACTTAAACCTAACTTGATTCCAATTTATGAATCTGTTCTATTGCTCCCGATTTAATATCGTTTTACCCATTCAGAGGTACCTACTGATTTGTCACATTTTGGCTTTCTTCCGCAGTGTTATTTGCCTGTGTAGAGTCACCGAGAGATGCTATCATTCCCGTGACCCATCTTTGAGAAAAAACTTGTTTATTTTTTTTTGAGAAACGGATGATTGGGATTAGTGCACTTGATTTATCTCTCATTGCGCCACAAAAAAATGATCAGCAGGATAAGCTTCTAACCGAGACCGATATACGCGAAAGTTGAACATTCTTTCCGTTGCAAGTGAAATTCTCAAAAAAATGGAAAATGCTTTCCCACGCCGAGGGCTCGGGTTTGAATCCTGGCGGTGACTCTTCTTCCTAGAATCTCTTGATATAATACGTGTGGAGAATATTTTAGGTGGAGAAATGGTCAGTCGACTCGAACTTAAAACTTCGGACCGTTTGGTAACTTTCATTGAGAGCATTCCGATGCTAGGATTGACTCCGTATTACCCACCTTTTTTTAATGGACAGAGATGACATCTAAAATCGGTTAACTCCCATAACAAGTGCCAGTGATGCAAATAAGTTATATTTATTTCTGTACTCTTTTAACCAAGTGACACAAATCAGGAGTCTTACGACAGAAAAACCGACGATTTCGAATCGATGATGGTAGGATGGGCAGAAAGATAAATCCTGAGAAAGAGAAAGACAAACGGGAGAAATGCTCAATGAATAGGTACGCCAGATCATCCGGAGTCTTTCTGAGTAGGGCAGTGAAGACTGAATTGAGAAAATTAATAATTAATTAGTCGGTAACTTCGGAACCGAACACCAAAACAATGTTCGTAAAACGTTCACCAAAATACCGAAATTATTGTTTCACTGTGAACTCATGGTTGATTAATATCGATTATTTCTAAGAAATTTGATTGGAGATTTACCTCATGAATATAAAAAGGTCATCGGCAAACAAATGGTAAAAATTTAAATGTAATTTCCCATGTTTAAATTTATGCTTGCTCATTTTCTGGAACCTTTGTCTGTGAATTTATCTGATTCCTGATATACTTTTCATTCGATAAATGTGTTCGGGTTTATGGAGAACATGCATTTTTTATAATTTTAAAATAAAAAAAATGTGGAAAAATAAAATGCACGAGTAAACAATACATGCAAACATACCTTTCGTTCCACTGATGAAGGGTCATCGTAGGAAATATATAATGAACTTCTGACGGCATAAGGTGATTGCGAGTATTCATCTAAGTGAACAGACCACTCATTCGGAGAGTCACTTTGGAGTTTTACTACCTGGGGGAATAAGTGTAAAGATTTATCACATTTGGTAACTTCGTTATTGTGTGGCTATTATTCCCTATTTTCATGCGCTAGGGATTATTCCGTTGATTTTTTTATATCTAAGAATTGTATTTAATAAAATTTAAAACTCTCCAACTACCCGTTTCACTCATCGCGTATTGTTTCATCGCGTTAGAAGGTTATTCTAATCTTACCATTTCAAGGCAGAGATCGATTTCGTCCCTTAGTAACTGATCTATGCTCCTCATTATATTTACCAAGCTACCTTGACCACCAGCGGAGCCCAGTGCATTTAAAGAAATTAAATATAGGTGCCTGGGAATTAAATATAAATACACGTATAAAAATAAAAATAAGAGGTTGAAATAACCACAAGAAAATCTTGAAAAATTCGCGCCGTTCTGTGCCATGGCGTCATGGTCGTCACAACATGATATCTGCAATGATAGGCTCCTAGTTTCCTCACCTTGATGGAATATGCTATGAGGCTTAGAAACCGGTGTTACACAAACCGTAGACCAAAAACATTACCTACCCTAAGTTTAGCCACCGTAACTCCCGGAAAAATAAATTAAAAAAGGTTAACACCCCTTTTGTCTTGATTCCGATCAATTATAATATCACGAATGAAAGCCTACCATCAGGGTTTGAATTCATAATGATGGAGAAAGAAACTATCAAGAACGCCCTTAGATATTTCGGTGCCTACCCAAAGTAAATAGCATAATTATTCTTCCAAAATTTACCAAATTTATTGATTTAAATTTATTTTTGTAAAATAATTTCGCAGTGCAAAATTTGATGGGGTTGCTGTTATGGCTGGCCACATTTCGGGTTTTCATACCTTGGTGAGATTTTAGTATTTTAAGGGAAAATTTATCTCCTGCAATCGACATCGTCTAAATTTCATTTTATTAAATTCTATCAATCTCATAATGGAAGGGAAAAGGCTTTTTCATTTCATTGAGTGGAATACCTAATTTTGTTTATCGTTCGAATGAATATTGTCCTTCCTGAAGTATTCCCCACAAAGTTGAATTCTGCTAAGAGCGTCAATTTTTGGGGTTCATAGCGAATATTTTTCGTAATTGCGGATAAGCCAGATGAAATAAAAGTGGAGAATATTGCTTTAGCCTTTCTCGTCGCCCAACCGAGGTTTTGCTATTTATTTAAAAAAAATCACTTTTTCGGATATTTTTACTGGCGTACTAAAAGATAAAATCATGGACACTTCTTACTGTACTAAGTTGTCAAACTCTGTGAAAAAAGATTATTATGAAGATTATGAGCTTTGAATAAAGAGTTATGAAGATTTTTATCACGTTTGACCAGAAGCTCATTGGCCATATGCGGGTGAAAAAGAGGGTGACTCAATTAACGAAATTAGTTTCTATTCTGGTTTTTAACTGTTGTGGTAAGTTATTTGAAAGGTTTGCCCTAAAATTTGAATTGCATTATTCTTTATTTGAAGTTAAAGAAATTGAACAATAAGTTTACTTAAACTGGCCGAAATAATTTTACTTTTCCACCCCTCCAGCAATTGAGTGAAGCTTCTCTAAAATAAAAAAAGAATCAAGTGCTCTTCAAAGTGGTGATTTCCTTTGAACGCCATGGACGTTTTATATATTGAAAATATTCTTTGTCATGTGAAAAATTAATTTGAAGTAAATCTCAATTAAACATTTGGCTTATGATATAACCTATTTTCATAAAGAGCAGAAATGGCTCTGTTGACATTCTTCCTTGAGTGACAGCAGAAATCACTTCTGCATTAGGTTCTAAACTGGGATATGGGATGTAATTGTTCATAATCATAAACTATCTATTTCCCTTTTTTCTGCGGCCCTAGAGAAAGTTATAAATTCTGTGTAACCATTGTGCTATTACATATCCCATACTTTTCCAACGTTATGTATCAATTTGGCGTGTGGGAGTCTATCGAAGTCTTTTTTAAATGCTTTTCGTTTTAAGAATATCACGCATAAAAAGGTCTAACTGTGTTCCACTTCATATTATTTTTCAAAGCCGTGTTGCGGCTAGGCATAGTACTGCAGCTTCTGAAAAGAGCAGCCTTTATATTTGAATGTTAGCTTTAAATCTTGATACTCATATGGCACCTACCTCGTCGTAGCCCAATCTCCCCCGAGTTCGGCTTCGTGGCCCCTCAGTCCCGGGGCCAATTATATTGTGGGGCCGTTGACTTTTTAATGCGTAAGCGAGGCTGGCCGTTTGTGCAAACGCGGGAATCCCTACGACGATCATATCCGTGGGCACCTTTTTCGCCAAGTATAGGTTGACAGACGACTCCTGAAAAGACAGTTCACTTGCTTTGGTTGCAGCCATTTGCACGTGCGAGAAAAAACCCATGCCAGACAATAAAAGCAAAATATATCGATCATGTGGTGAGCATATGATACTCGTACGTGCATGAAAGGAACTTTAGAACTCGGAGATGAGACGAAAGAAGTTACAATTGGCACATAAATTTATGATTTTGTTTTCTGGTGAATGCATAATTTAAATTACTTAATTAAAAATACATGATTAAAAACTGATAGAAACGTGGAGTTGTTCTTATGGAAATGCATCAAAATTGAATTTCTTAAAATGCCATCAAAATTTGTTAGATAGAATTTAAAAAATATGCTTTTTACATACCACATCCTTCAAAGAAGCTGCAATGCCAGTATAGTCCCACCATGGTCCCCAGTAATTGTAAGTATTAAGGCATATGTAATGGAAATTCCTGGAACCAATCAGAAATGCAATTAGGTAGGAAGCTACCTTTCCGAAGAGAGTAACACTGCAACATTGTTAATCACATATTTAAGTACTTTTTCTCGTTTCTTATGACTAAACATTATAAAGTATTCAAAACGGTTTTTAATTTTTTAAACATGTCTTGAACTTCCTTAAAAGTATGGGGCAATTAGATAATCGGCGTAGAGGCATTATAAAGATATCATTAAGCTATTTATAGTTATTAACAACGCAGGAGCACAACTCGGTCACTGTTTTGAGATTTATCTTTTTCCAAGCAAAGCACACGCGTATCAAATATGTGTATTTGAAATTTATTTCGAAATATGTTCAAAATTTAAGTAATTTAATTTTAGTACTTTGATTTCGATTAGTAACAGTAGAAATCGGGTACTCCTACGTCTGAGGTTAAATCGCACCGTTATTATGTCTTCCAATTAGAAAGATACATGTACTGTATTTAATCTATCATATTTTATGTGAACTCAATCTTGCTTTATGGACATACCTTTTCACGGACTCTATGTCATAGCCCTCAAGCCAGTATCTGGTTTGGGGGAGCAATCCACTTAATATAAGACCGTGTCTGTCTAGTTCTATGCGAAGCTCAAAAGTCAGTAGGTCGTAATTTCTCTGAAATCCGATTGAGAGATTAATGAAACAGGTCAGCATCTCCAGTCATTTAAAAAATCATTATTGTAACCAATAATTATTTATTCAATATTAGTTTCGTCAATATTATTTGCATAATCACTTGAACTTTTGCGGCGTTGTAGAATTCGTGGTCATAGATTACTTCAAAGGACTAACTCTGTTTTGAAGAATTATGATAATTTTATTTCTCAATATATTCATCACTAGTTCACTAACTCTGTCATCAGGGCCACCTCCTCGACGTCCTGGGTACTCCCAATCCAAACTCATGCCGTCGAATCCATGTTGCCGCAAAAAGACTACGGCGCTCCTCACGAATCTTCTTCTGCCATTACCCGTGGATCCCATCTTGAATTAAATCATTTTTATATTACATAAATATGAAATAGAAATGAATGATTTTTATTATAATGAAGAAATATTTTTTATAATTATTCAATTAGTTGCTTGTAGCTAAATCTTACTTTTTGGCTGCATAAATACTCGTGCATTTCACAGGTTTTAAAGAAAGGACTTGTTTTAAAGAAAAGGTTTGTGCAATGCGTGAGAGTTATTAAGATATCTTTCATGCAAATATCTTATAATTATATTTTATTTCTGCGCTGGGATTAGATACCTTCCGTGTATGACGTAAAGCTATTTACAATCTAGTCGCAATGGTGCTTTGGCACTCTTATTCTATGTCGTATGATCGAGTAAGATCTCCTCTTCCTCACATACATGAATGGAGTAGTCTAAACAATATTTTCATTGAATGCTGAGTAAATCGCCTGAATGAGATAGCAATTAAGAAATACATTTCCATTGAAAAGCCTAAATTTAACCTGCACCCTACGCCTGTCGTTCCAGGAATTGTGTTCCTCCCGTATACTTTTATTTTTTTTCAATTTTTATAGGTATTGAAAAATCTTTTATCTTATCATTATATCCTATCATCTTGTTATTCCTTTCGAGGATAGACGAATTTTCTCGCCGTCATCATTCCAACGAGAAAGTTAGGCAAAGAATGCCATATTTTAATTTGAAGCTAGTGCGAAAAATCTTAATAAGGGTACTCAGATACTTTGTGGGAAAGAGCTAAATTATTAAAACAGTTGCTTTCTTCCTCGCATCTTTAATGTTCATCGTTCGTATCAATCGCGTAGTTCGATCTTCGCGAGGAAGTAATATTTTTAGCATGATGGATGAACTCAAACAGTGTACAGAAAAATATTGTCGTTTAGTAAAAAAACAAATAATTTCTATCCATGCACTTTAAAACTTATTCTTTAGATGTAATCTTGTTTCACCGTAGTGTTCTTTAGGATCAGGAAGCCATTAAAATGTAATTATTATGCACACTGCATTGTAATTACTTGGTTATTATTTGTATAAACCTTTGTAAAAACCTAATTGCTGAGGAACCTTGAATAGAATTTATTGATCTTCAATTTCTCAAATTAAATAAAATTTTAGAGAAAAAAGAGCTCACAGAGCATTACTCCAAAAATATTGTGCAATGGATATTACTAAGAGAAGATGATTGTGCTCAATTTGTTGAATATTATTTCGTTTAATTATGTCGTTTTACTCTTTTTTTCTCTTTTTTCGATTACGGAATTGGCTCTTTGATAATAATTTACACCTTTACTGTGAGACCGACATGATGATGATAATTTAATGCTATGTGTAAACATTATCTCGTGCTACTGTCGTGCTTCTCTAATCTGAATGCGGTCGAAAATGAAGTAAAAGTATCATCCGCGATGTGCGCTGCGTTTATGGAAGTTTTCAAAGCAAGAAAGTGAGCGAAAAAATTATTTTAATGCTTTGAAGAACTGAAATCTAATGACTAAATTAATTTCTAAACCACTGTAGAATCCTCACCGAAGAATACTTTAATGAGCCTTCATCCCACGTGCCAACGGCCAAGAGCACTTTTAATTCTGGTTTACGTATTTTTAGTTCCACCGTCCGTTTGTACAACCCTTCAATTAAAAAGCGTAATTTTATAAAGACATATAGTTCTCAAGTATTTAAGTCAAAAAACAATAACTTAACCAATAGAACTATACATATTTTAACGTCTTTAGGAATATTTTTTACATGCATATACCTATACATTTCTTATGTAAACGCTGTTTTTTAGGTTTATTAGTGTCCCGTAAGTAAAGGAAAATTCCTAATGAACCAAAATGGTTTATAAAGGATGCAAATTATTAATGCTAAAGATATATCGACAATCAGAAACCGCTTACGTAATGGTGTATGTATCGGGAGAGAAAGGTATCTCTAATAATTATATATTTATGATAAATAACTAAATGAGATCGTTTCAAAATTAATTGACTACAATTCTTACCTTTCCCACCGTTTTCTCCCAAGTCATATCTTCTTCGTAGAGGAACCACTTCATTATTTGTGGGATCTAAAATTGCAGCTTTGTATACCAGATGGGTGCAAAGACTGACATCAATATCCTCTGGAGCCAAAGTGTTTGTACTGTTAAAATAGCACACTATTCGCTTACAATCACCATAGTTCTTGTTCCCTGTGGATTCCAGAAAAATATGATTAAGTTATGCGAACATGCAGACAAGTGAATATTAATGAATTTGATTGACAATAGGGTGGAACAGAATATATATAGAATAAAACTGATCAAGGACCTGACCTATGTTTTCGCTGAGGAAATATATGCTACCGTGGTATAGAAAAAAACTATAATAGGCAATATTAGAATCACACAGAAGGAAAAAAGGATAATGTAAATAACGAATAAAAATGTAAATATAGATAACGCATGCATTCTAGCTCAGGATGATGTGAGACTTTTACAACTGTAACTTTATTTGCTTCAGCCATTAATTACGCAATGGTATTAATCGTATTTGAGTGCAAGGATTATTTTGTTAATGGCCTAAATGGCCACCACTGTAAATCAATACCATGGATATGAGAATTTGAATACTATATCGACAGAAAAACGCGTCCTTTACGTAGGCAGTTAATGAAGAATTATGCGCAAGTTGTGGTGGAGGAAAAATTTATCTTGAGTAATTCATTATTGTACTGACGTGGGGGAATTTGCTTTCAAAGGGATTGAGATACCTCTAATCAATCTCTTCAAAAGACTGTCCTTTGCCAATGTGTCCTTGGATAAATTGAGAAATTTAGTGACAATTAGATACTTACCATGTAAAATGGATAATAGTACCGCACCCATCAAAATATTGATTTGATCCTTCATATCTGGAAATAACGATAAACAGCGATTTGAGGACGAGGCACTCAATGCGCCACAATATACCACTAGACCACAATAATATGACTTAATAACACTTAGTAGTATTTTGTTGGTATTTGTCCTAGTAATGTCGTCAATATATTTGACTTGAATTTGTATGGTTTCGAAAGTGCAATATTTATGCCTGCTTACAGTTAATCTCTTATGAGCTCGAAATCCTTGCTCGGATGACTTTATATGGCAAAATGGGGAAAAAAGTTATGAACTCTGAACCAGAGATAAATGAAGTAGCTATATCTACGGATTTTCGATATTTTTCTGTTTTGCTGCTTCGATTCGATAACGCTCCAGACCCGCGCTTTCCGTTGCTGCGTATGCGGTCCATTTGGAAGGAGCAAGGCCGCGGGGGGATACAGCGAAGATTCCAATCGTCCGAAAGATATTTCTTCCCTTCGAAAGAATGTCCTTCGGACGTCCTTGTAAGCATCAAAGTTAGATTGCATCCCCTCACGATGAATGATATTTATAGCGCGTGGAATATCGTGTCGGTGTTTTGCCTAAACGATCCCGGGGGGATATTCTTGCGGTTACGAATCATCGGAGCCTTTTAATTTAATTTAAACTCTCACGCCAGTAGTGCATTTAGAGTACATGCACTTATAGGCGTAGACCGTTCCTCTACTCTACTTGGTTGGTCATTTTTATTTTAGAAAACTCTTCATGAAACCAAGAGAATGATCCCATGTTTACCGCTGTGCAGCATCACATACCATTAAGATAAAGAGAAAAAAACTGCACAGCAAGTGGAAAAACAATGAATTATCATCGTAAAATTTCAGATCACAGTAGAAGTTGATTAAATTGGTGGTAATGCTATAGTAAATAACGCTCTAATATTTTCTCTATATACCTTTACAAGGTTTTCCTTGTTTTCTACGCCTTACCACTTATAGCTTTTTTGAGGACTATGGCGGTCATGGGCCCAAAAGATATGATGTTGATGAGGAATCCTCGTAACAAAACTTTCATTGATGGGAAATGATACTTGAATAAGAATATTGGATTAAAATACAATATAAATATATTAGATTGATTAAATAACATTTTCGGGGAAAATTTATTGAAATATGCCTACTTTATTGTCACGTTAATGTTTTCCTCAATAAATACCTTTCTTAAATATAAAATATATTTACGAATTAATATTGTGAGCACTAGAGAGCCAAATTTGCTGTGCCATCACAAGAAACTTCTTGCATGACAGGTGAAGGTTGAATCCTCGGTTCAGACGAACGTTTTTCAGTTGCCATCAAATTTGCATTGAAAATGGATTATCATTGCTACCAAGAATATAACATGTTCTCTGTGATTTATCCGCAAGTTTTAAAAATGACTTTCTTGGAGGAAGAGAGTGCAGGCGGACTTCCGTCATTGTGACTCACACCGCCAGAGGCGGAGGATATTTCAAATCCCATCCATTGCGGACGAATCGAGAATTATCAACATACCTATATACCAAAATATTTCGATTAAGATACGGAAGTTGGACGTTGTAAATAAATTTACCTCTCTGTACTCAAGAAAATAATTGCGACGCTAAAAATCGTCCCTTTTTATCTCAGAGTTCCTTTCAACCACTCCACAAACGGAGACCCACGCCTCTTATCAATACATCTCATTCGAAATAACCAACTTGTCAGCGAGGTCAAGGGATCTCTTAAAATTCTCTTTTTCTTCTAAAGAAGGAATCATCGGGAGTTGTGACGTCTTTCAGTTTAAAACGCTTCCATTTAAGTTTAAATTACTTCCTTTTTAGTGCCTGTGAGGGATAGTGTCTTTAAGTGATTTGTATTTTGTATGGGACTTCTATGACTTCTCAGAAAAAACTGAAGATTTACGAGCGGGTGAAGATTCTAAAATATTTAAGGTCAGGTCGATGACTAAAGCTTATTCTCCAAACAACCTTTATCGTAAGGGAAAATACTAGATTTAGTTTGAGGGTGGATATGAGTAAAACCTGGGCAATATTAATCACCTCTTAGAATTAGGGTACCGTGTAAATGCATGTGATGTGCCTTCCATTTTTTGTATGCATATTTCCAGCTTGCTGTTCAATATACGTGTATGTTCGATCGCTAACATTTCGAGTGACTAATTAATGCCATGAGCATGGTTAAAAACTTGTACGTTTTCCTAAAATCAGAGCCAGACTGTCCAAGATGATGTAGTTAGAGTAGCAAGCGAAATTCGGCGTGCATGTTTCTCCATTGCTTCCTCACAGTTAACATAAACACTACATGAAAGATATAATTGGAACGAAAACCTCAGAAATGTTTGATTTGGGGAGCAGGGA
>LYUA01000383.1:277994-289448 GCA_002093875.1 Calopteryx splendens
AGTTAGAATTCGTGCCTTTAATTTGGTGTTTTTACATGTTGTTCGCTTTATGAAAAGAATTTATTAACACGATAATTTTACATTTGTATTCCGATCGGAAAATATGAGCTCAGCTATGGATGCGTTATTGCACTTCATTTGTGTGACCACCCTCCCCAAAATTTTCAGGTCTTAAAGCATTTAGTGTCACTCTCATTTTGTCAAAGCAGTTTTTTCTGCAAAATCGTACCTTCCTGTTACGTGGATGTTCGAATAATGGGCACGTGGGTACTTGGCACTTGATATGGCACGCGTCATGTAACTGCCTACCATTACCTTCAAAATTACTTAAGCCATCGAAACCTGTAGCGGAAACCTAATACTTTACTAGATTTTCGATAGTTTTTACGTCTTTAGGGACCCAAGAATCGATTCACTTCAATGCACGCGCCCCTCCCTCCCACCTGCCTTGAAGGACTCACTATTTTTAAAAAAATGTTGGATGCAAATAAATTTAATTGTATGTTGTTGGTATTTTTGGCTGAAGTCGTCGCCGGGTTGTCTCGGCTGACAGGATTATTGGCGTCTCAATAATGACGATTAGATCGGATGGACTTCAAATGACGAAAATTAAGTGCCATATCATGCATTTCGGTTTGTGTTTGGTTGCCGTAGCCAAACTTTAACACTTATTATTTTTCATTGATTGTCACTGGAAATAATATCTTGAGAATGCCTCACGTAAACTTCACTATATCTTACCATTGAAATGTGTGAATTTTTTTCTCTCATTTAATTGCGCATGTGGGTTCACTTAATTCTAGTTCAATATTCACGGCATATCTGAAGTAAATGCGTTGCCATTTTTCTTCTCTCACAAAACATAATTTTAACCACGCGTAGATTTTGTAAACTAGCGTAACGTGTTTATTAGTGGTTGATGGAACATGTCACAAGGCTCTTCAATTAATTATTTCATGGAATTTGGGAATTCCTTCTTCTGCCCTTTCGTGCCACTGATTCAACCTTCAATGCTGATCGATCGAGCGTTGGAATCATGAGGCTAATAGGGAAATTAATTACGACACTCTTACGAATTGCGTCCTTTTCTGGCAACTGTGGCACATTTTCATTTCTAATCCTTTTTCGGTGTTGGAGAAATCGATCGACGCTTCTCCTTTTCCACACGTAGAATTTTGTAATTCCATTGCTTGCTTTGGATAGAGACCGTATTTAATGAGGAGCAAGGAAATAGTTCTTCTTGCCCTTTACCTGACACCTTCGCCCATTCGTCTTAACCAATTCGTTATAAATAAGTTCGTCGCCAATTCGTTATAAATAAACGTGTTGAAACACAGAAAGTAACTCTTCAACCCCTAAGATCATATGTTGAATATTTGGAGCGTAGGGGTTATGCAACACCTTTACAGAGGCGTTACGTAAACATGGAGGGAAATATTGTCCGACTCGTGCTCGATTTATCTCTTGTTTAGAGCATATAATTAGATAAAAAAGATTAAGATAAAAAACAGAATAGGCAGACAGCATTAATGCTTTTCATAATTTTAACAGGTTTAAGAACCCAATCTTCCTTTCCATTTTAATTATGCCCAACAGGGGCCCGCCTTACTGCACCACTTTCAAGTTACGAATAAAAGAACAGTAGATAAGCATAAATTTAACACACACCACGGGTATTAATTTATAAGTTTTAACACACAGTGTGTGTATGTTTCTTACCACTGTGCTTGAATTCACCCGCGAATTAAGCGATACCTAATTTGAAATTCATCATCATTAATAAGTTCGGAGTGGAGTGCTGCAATGTTTTACCTCTACTGAATTATTAATAAGACATAATTAGTTTGTCAATTTATTCGTAGATTAAAAATGACGAATGAGAACGCAGAATGAGACGCAGGTTTGCATCAATTCACTTAGTCAGTAATGATTTCGATTCGTAATTCAACCCTCAACTTTTTCCCTCGCAGCCTTCCTTTTCATGCGCGTAACTTCTTATCTTGAAAGAATTTCACAGAGTTAAAATGGGAACTGTTTCCTTTATTTATTAGTTGCCTATCAGTGTTAGTAGTGTGGGTTTTAAATCTAAATGAATCTGATTTATCAATAATATCGTTAATTCCAGTCATGCTATGCGTAATAAAGTCAGTCTACGTCCTTGTTGTTTTATTAATTCTTATTTTTATGATCCAATAAAGGTTATGCAATAATCTTCAATAGATAATTTGGATTAATTTTAGTGGCCTCACTTCTTGAAAATGAAACTCAAAGACAGAGCGTTAGGTTCCATACATTTTTTAATTACGCATCTGGAGTGAGGAGGCAAACGTTTTTTCCCGGCTTGTGCCACAGTAGCCACCCTCAATCCGCAAGCGGCTCGTCAACGTTAAATAATATTATACGAATTGTACACTTTTAGTGTAAATTTCAAATTGTTTATTTTAGTTTAAAAATGCTTACACGCAGGTAAATACGTAATCTCTGCTTGTTGCTGTGTTAGCCCCGTTAGCAAACGCTCATCACTCCTGCTCATATACCTGATTTATTAAAGGCACCTCGGAATATTTGTTATAAAGCGTTCACAAGATTACTTCCGATTACAAAGATTAAATATGCACACATGATTATATACATATATATCATAATTATGGAATCGAAGGCAATTCGCTTTATTCCTCCCTGTACTACGCCGCACTGCAGTTCTCTAGGTTTTAAATGCCTGATAAACATTGCAGTGGGCTGGAAAAACAAGACATCCAGTCGCGGAGGAATTCCGTCTCTTTTCATATTGGATTTTCACATTAGAACTGAGTGATTTAGTTTACATTCATCATGGCCATTTAATCATTGAGATGGGTGACCTCATCACCGCCTAACCGTCTCCCTTAGGAGTTCGCACTCCTTGATAGTGAACTCAACCCGTCAATCTTTCCTCAGAGTTCTTGGTGGCACACATCGGCGCCTCCGTTTCTCACCGCATTAGCTGTTATATTTTCTTCTCCGGAGAAAGTCACCGCCACCTCATTTGTGCTCTGAGTTTCGCCCGTACCCTGGGATAGGAAGACGTGCATGATTTAAGGACCAGAACAGATAGACAATTAGCATTATCTTTCTTTTTGTAACCCACAGCCCCGTCAAAATCATTTCGTCCAGTTTTCAGCCTCGCAAGACTTCTATGTGCCCATCCTGGATTTCTCTGTCCGCCGTGAAGAATGCTTCATAGAGAGCGATTCCAAGAGTTGTTTTCTATTGGGTGCTTGGTGACCGACAATTGAGTTCTATGGAAGATAAAAAATACATGCGTTTTACGCTGCCTCTCGCTCATCCCTTGCCGTATTGAAGGTGAATAAGGGACTTTTCGAGTTGGAATTTTAAACATTGGAAATTATCGTCGGTGAAATGTTTTAGAAGAGTGGTTTTAGAATAGCAGATGAGGACGAATTTTGATGAACACTCTTCGGATCTCCATCTAGGTTGAGCGGTGAACACCGACGTTTCCCTATCTGACTACATCATCCATCGTCTTCAGGTTGAAGAAGACGGCAATGCATCGGCTATCGAAGCGTCGGGGTTCGACTTCCCAACCCGGTTGGAACCTGAGGACCAATTACCCAAGCCATCAATAATATTCCGGGATACGACACAATTAATATTTAAGGATGACTTTGATTTTCAGATTTAAATGTTGATGAGATGAGAATTTCCCTTAAGATTGCTATCAATGAAAGGATTAAAAACGGCCGCGAATAATCCACGTGGAACTCGCTCCATGTTTTATTACAACCCTGCCCCCACTAAATGTGAGATTGTGAAGAAATTTGATGATAACCGGTCTTTAAAAAAAATTAAAAATCTTATTTCAACATAATGGTTGTAAAGTTTCTGTAATTTTTACAATTATTTAAAGTTCATTTCTACATCCCTGATTTTATTATAACTAAAACACCTTAGAGTTAATGACAATAAATTGCGAAAACGTTGGTATGGATAATAATAATTTCTTTTAGGAACTTAATCACCAGTCGTTTTTTTTTACTCGTTAGGAGTTGTGGAATTACCCCAGCATTCCTGGAAGCCATTCATTACACGATTAGGTCTCCCCACTTGACCTCCAAACAACAAATTTGCGCAAAAACGTTAATAAATATTCTTATTTAAGTTTTCGACTTGGTTTTTGTCACCCCAAGGACTTAGGCACGATTGAACAAAAAATTTAAATATTCGGCTCAACAATCACATATCCCACTTTCCAGACGTTGGGATTGCATCCAGCAACGCCAGTTCAATAAATTTCGCGGTCCTTTGAAACCAGGACACGAGGAGCACGCTTACTTGCTTGCGCCCAGGTGAACGACGTGGAAAATCTCAGACGGGACGGGTTTATAAGGAATTCGTAGAAAGTGCTGCTACCCGCATTTTGTGATGGGAGGGGGAGGGAAGGGCGAAAAGAAAGGAGGCTGCGTGGGGAAAGTGGAGGAAGGAACGATCCCTCCCTCACCCCCGGCCCCCATCTCCCTCTTCCCCGTCCCAACCACACCCCTCGTCATCCTCCTGCCGTTTAAACGGGAGCTCCCCTCCAGGAGGTCACGGGTTCGGATTCCGAAGAGGCCGTGGACCCCTTTCTCCAACTCCAACCCCCTTCCCCCGCACAAAGTATCCACGTCCGCTCTCTCTCTCTCTCTCCCTCCCACCCGCAAAACGATCCAACCACGCCCATCTCGCTTCGGGCGGAAGGAATTCCCTCGCTCTCTCTCTCTCTCTCTCAATCTCCCCCGTGACGGGAGACTTAAAAACTTGGAGTCGGTATTTGACTTGTCTTGATAGAAGTTCGTCGGTAACTGATGCTCTATATTTACTAGTTTCCTCGATCAAAATCTGATGCACTTTCGAAGATGCTCTTCTTTCTTTTCGCGAAGAGGCCCGTGATAAATCGTCATACATCAGCAGAAAGCTTGAGAAGTTTTATGGAAATGCTGTGTTGGTATCTACTTGAAACACGGTAATTAGGTACACGCAAACATAGGTTACTAGATTAATTAACAATCGTGTGGGTTCAATGCTGACGAAGGGGAGCAGTTCCAGCCCATAGGTACATTGCATTTGTACGCGAGACAACACGGAGAGGTTTCCGGGAAATTGGACTGCCGAGCGGATCGGTATAAGCTATTCTTATTTCCCTGGGGTATTTTTTTACCGCAACCATGGAAAGCATCGTGTGCGACAATTTTAACAGATCGAGAATGGTAACGAATGCCAATAATCACCTATTACACAAATGGCTGGTGACCTAGCATCCCATGCCGCTGGCTCACGTGGCGGTTTGTAGTGGAAGGACGTAGGTTAAGATATTATTTTGAATGTTCCTTGAAATTTATGAATATTTAATTAGATCCTTATGTCTACTCGTAGAAAACTTGCTATTTCGTCGGACACTTGAGGTCAGGATGAGACCAGCAGCCGCTCGTACGGTAACGGAAGTTACTTATTTCTGTTTACCCACAATATGCCAATTCGATAATTAAAGGTCACTACGCAGAATAATTTTATACCTGATTTTGAAATCGTCAAGAAGTTATATTTGACGATAGATTTAAATGATGTTATAAAAATTGAAGGCGGGTGGGTTCAAACCTATAGTGCTCTCAACTGTCCGTGACCACACTTCTTTCCGCCGATAATTTCTCATGATTTAAAATTAGAAAAATGGATGCTAAAAGCTCTTTACTTAAGGAATTCCTTTTTCCGCGTAGAGGACAGAAATAAAATGCACAAGGGATCTATTATTCATTCCCCATCTATCATGCATTCCCCGTCTACACTCTTAGTTCAATCCTTCCCAATCACCACCCGGCACGCAAAAAGTGCAATATAAATGAAATATTATCAATAAAACAAAAACATACACTCAAATTACTTTTTGTGCACAGTATGCGACGCAGTACAAAAACGGAAATAGATCAATGACGCCTTCTAAAAGGTCTTCCGGAAGTTGTAAAGATGGGAAGGATTGCAAAAATAATTGTAGGCAGTTAACTGTTAGACCTTTAGGATTAACTTCCTTAATTATTTCGAAAGTGGGTAAAAGTTTGAGTCAATCCGCAAATCAGCGATTCTTCAGGAACTGGGATTAAAAATCAGTCACCTTTGTTATTAGTTACCGTGTCTGATCTAGTCAATGGCAATGCCCGAACTTTTTTATTTATGGCAACGCGGTCAATCTTGGGGTGCACGGATTAATGAGAAAGGGATTGTCATTTGTAGCACATAATGCTCCTCGCCTTTTCGTATTGGGGGAGGGTGAAAACTCTCCTCCTAATAATGCTCCTGCGAGAAGCATGGTAGGCTGTATGAATCGTTTCCAAAGCGAGAGATTTTGAATCTTTCGATGAGAAATTTTTCATCCCTCATGCAGCAAAGCTATTTGCTAAAGCACTTCCTTGCTCTCTCGTTCGGATCTACTAATGCAGGTATCATCGTCAAGGTTTCACGAATTGGAATCTTAATCAGGATGCTTAAGTGTGTTAATAGATTTTAAAAATATATTTCCATATGCGATCAAATATAAAACCCACGTCGATTGACGTCGGGCTCATATTTTGAATGCAATGTTAGGTTTTCCTGAAATTCTGCTGGTTTGTTTTATAGCACGGCTCTTTTCCCTAGGGTGACTTAATATCCAATTATGGTATTCAAATTGCTGATATGGTGCCACACCTTGTGATATGCATGAGCGGCAAAGCTCACGCTGACGAACCGCTTCGGCAAGTTTCACCTTCGCTGCCGCCTCTTTATGGCGATTACCCTTTACGGCATCCTCAATCGTTTCAAATTGGCATATCGATATGCTGCGACGGTTAATTTTTGGCACATCCAACGGAAATAATACGATAAATCGTGCCGTCACCATTTTGCATCAATGGATCTTTAAATGATTTCCCTCTTTCATATCTGTTTTTGAATGTACCCCGGGGAACATTTCGTGCATTCCGAAGTGTCGATTCCTACGCGCATAATATGTAGGTATATTGATTTCCGAGCGGAAGGTGAAGGGACGAATTTAGGAGTCCTATTGGAGGGGTTGGCGAGGTGGGGACCATAAAATAAGCGGAAGGGAAGCGAAGAATCGAAGGAGGAAAGAGCGCATAAAAACGACTTCTCCTCAGGGAGGAGGAATGAGGGAGAGACGTAAGAGAAATTTCGCACACCGTTAGAAGGGTGACCCGGGGGAGGTGGGGGGTGGAGATTCAAGCTCCTTCATTCTTTCCGGGCCCTTAAGGGGCCCACTGGGGCCGGGGACGGAATGCGTGGGACTGAAGGGAGGGTGGAGATGAGTCCACTACTCTCCGGAATGAGTTTATTTACGCGCCATCCGGTTTTTACCGGAATGTTTACTCCGCCGTCTCATCAAGATACCTCTAAAATAGCGAAACTTGGGTCAGGAGCCAATAAATATTATGGTCGTTTATCGTTCTTTTTTTTCCTCCATGACGACCTATTGATTTTGAGGAAGGATTTTCTCTCGATTGCAATTTTTGAGTGTGAGGTTGAATGAGATGAAAAATATGATATGGCCCATCGCCCATCCGACCAAATATTTGGCGTTACATGATGAGTTGAAATGCTTTCATTTTGTTGTTTCAATTTTTTTCCAGGAAACGTGGGTTTCAGAACTAATCTGTTCTTATCAGCATATATATATATGGAGAAAGCTTTAACGTGGTTCATTCCATTAGGTTGAATTTCGAAAGAGATCGTTGTTTTCTACCGCTGCCACGGGCTTTGCATTTTATCCCGAACACTCGAGCTGTATTTATTCGTTTCAATTATGGGGAAGGAGGCATTTGCATGGAAATGACAGATCGTTATCTTAAGAGCACGATGGTGGGGAGGAGAGGGACTAGGCGGCCAAAAACTCAATAATTAATCGCTCGATGAAACACGATTGAAATTGAAGGTAAACAATGCGGTTAAACATTGCAGTATGAGGTCATTGGCTGTTGATTATCACGGTTGATTTATTCGTCGGTTTATTAACCAGGTCAAACGGAAAGGAAATTTCCGCTCGAGGGACAGTATTCAACGTTTTGATTTTCTGGCTGAATGATTAAATTTCAATTCGTCATTCTCCAGCGCTTTATTTCTATTTGCTCGAAACCTGCATCAGCATCTGCCAATTGCCAGCCTGCCGGCCCTGGTGTACTACGGGGCTCAAGGGAACGCGAAACGTTTGCGGTGCTCTTACTGCACGAGGATGGATGAACTTGAACTCAAGTCGTACAAACTGCTGGTTTCTAATTAAAAACCCTCAATGACGGAGTAAATAAGTTTTCGACCGATTCATTTCCTGGCGTTCGACTCGGGCAGGGATGAGAAAATTACTGAAAAAGGAAAATGAACTCGACTTCTATTTAATTCACGAGAAATAATTGATTACGAGTAAAGTGTAATTTTTCAGGGATGCAATTTCGTACAGTTACAACCAAATAAAATCACACGAAAGGAAAGAAATCGCTGACTTTTAAAGTAATCCATTGAAGGTAACAATTGAAACAAGAGAAACAATCAATAGCGATTCCATCATATATATAATTCTGTTTTCCATGTGAGGAGTGTATTAGCCGTGTGAAAGTATTTTAATTAAATATATATTTTTTATTCCTTCAACATGTTGGATTAAATAAATATTTCATTTTATATAAAGCTGCTTCTGCCTGCGATAACTCCCTCACTGATTTAAATGAGTACTTCCAATTAGCCTAGCAGCAGTAATTCAATAGGCTGGTCACGTTTGGAATTAATACATCCATGTGAATAAATAGAAACCTCCGGTAAATTATCTGGGGCCTCAACTAGAAAATATTTTTTCACAGTGAGAAAAGCACGGAAATCGGTTGAAATTGAAAATGAGACAAAATGGTATTATAGCGAGTGAGCCTCGAACAATTATTCACCAAGACGGAAAACTCTCATGAGCATAGCATCGTTAATCGTACGAGATCTCGTATCTGGATTAAAAAATGCAAGGAGTACGTTCAACCGTAATTTTCAAACAATTTGTTCATTCCTTCAAGCACGGTCTTTATGGGTAGGTACTGTAACCATCTTCAACGAATTTTTTTCGGAATGAAAATTGGCACTGCGTGTATCACAAGCTAGGAAATAATCATTTCTACAATGGGGACAGTTCTTATAATTCCACTATAAAAGCTTCATCGAACGAATTCTCGTACAAAAAAGTTAAGGAGTGGCGTTATTTCTCGTTGGTTAGACTTCACATTAAATATGCGTCAAGAATTGTGAACTTGCGGAGAAGTTCCTAATTTTTGGATTGAACAAGATGGTGGAAGGCTGGCAGCTTTCATTAAAAGTCGGCTTGAACGAAGAAAATGAGTCAACACTATTCAAAGATCACTGATTTACTCCGGCGTCGCTCTGTGGAATTATTTGACGCTCTTGATGAAGAATTAAATTAAATTTTATACAAACCCGCGTGATGGTTAATGCTGACCAATGGATTTCAACGTTAACGCGTCATTTTAGAGGTAAAATGTGCTTCTTACTTTTTTACCTTTAAAATGAAGTCGTAACGATGAAGTCGATATGTGATAATAAAGCACTAAGTGGAGCTGTACAAAGTTTAACTTCATTCTTCATCATGAACGTCACACTATTATTGTAAATCCTGGGATGGGAGTTACTGGAAGATGGTAGCTTTTACACAGCATAAACTACTGGATAAATATAAATCGTGTGAGTTTAATGCAGACACAACTGGAATAATTATAGCCTCAGATTCCATTAGATGGCGGGAACACAATGAGAAGTTAAGGGAGATTCACTGTCGTAAAGACCGGTGTGAGGTATCCTTATACCTCTCGCAAAATTCGTTAACCCAAGTAGCAAACATCATGTAAGGAAATTCGAATTACCAGAAAAAATGATACCCAGTGTTAAAATTAATAAATTACCCTAATGGGTGGTGACTCTGCCCCACACCTTTGTAGCGGATTTCAGGGTAAGATGTAGATATAGACGTGGGGCATATGCCTACTAACCAGTAGTTAAATGCAAGCAATATTTGCTAATTGACCTACCAAAATACGAACGTTTGATCGGTGGCACGATTTCAACGACCTCTTTAGGGGACTTGCTGTGTTTAACTTTCATCTTACCCAAGATCCAGGTCATCCCCATCTAACGTATATACCGATATATAGAGCCACACTTCAAGACCTCTCATCATCCCAGTTGAAAGAGGAAATATTTTGGAGACGCTTAAATCGGGATTCTGTGAAGGCTACAGTTTCTTTTAGCAACCGGTGGAGTGATATGTGATCCAATTTAAAATATGTCGTTGCAACGAATGGATGGAAATGAATAACTAACCATTCGCAAGTAAAATTACAATTTCATCATTTTTTCGGTTACATAAAATAATCCCCAAAAATGTGATTTCCAATAGCCAGAGGATTATCTGCACTCGCCAACTACCATAACTTGATGCAGGGAGTAAGGATGCAGTGTCTTGCGGGTCAACATGATTGGAAGTGTTCCCTTTCAAGCCTATAAATCAAAATCTTCTTGGATCTACCGTGGACGCGAGATAGTTTTACTCACTTATAATAATTTTTGAGGCGTTGAAGTGAGGAATATGGATATCCGGAAGGTTAGAAACCTCGACCGACCGACCCGTGGAGCCGGGCTCGAATCCATGTAATAGATGGGACCCTATCGTGGACCGAATAGTAATTTTTTGAATGCACGACTTTTCTTTCGGTCTCACGAGTTCTCCGATCGTTACTGTGGTGACAAAAAGTAATTCAGTTGGCGCGATCAACCGAAAATGCCAGGAATAAAGCATAAATAGAGGTTTTCTGGAATTATATCCCTGCGGTGTTCCTAGTTCCCAGCACGTACGATGACAAAGGTATGACTCAGAGGTTACATTTTAACAGCTTATTAACGTATTGGTTCTGTATCGACATTTATGTCGGAGAGGGAAGGGTACCTTAGAACGACAGCGCCCTTAGCGTAAAATTTGAGTCTGCAACTCGCATGCACGTGCATATTCATGTGCTCGTGTACTTTCATGAACGTGAACACGAATTATAATTTCATGCATTCATTATCAACACGCGTAATTACGGTGGTGTAGTCGATTACACGTATCCGCAGGCGCGTGAAATAACGAGCCCTGGTTCTTATACACTTATGCAAGCATGCTTACATCGGAGATTAGTTCCAGCAGACACGGTTTGCCCTTGAGCGTCCTCGAAAATGGTTTGGAAGAGCGTCGCAAAAGGCAGCGATTAGTCGCCCTGTTTCCACCGATATGTCAACAATTGTGAGTGTTTTTTTATTTGTGTTCTGTGTTGTTTTGTGTGACTGTCTCATTCTTCGAATTAGTGTTTTATTCACATCGGTGAACATTTCTTCGTTATTACCTATATATAT
>LYUA01000383.1:300214-311215 GCA_002093875.1 Calopteryx splendens
TCCCACCCACCACGCCTCCACAAGCTACTCCCCTCCGACCCAGGACCGCTCCGGTTTTCCCGCCCTTTTCAATCGACCTTCCTCTTCCCTTCTCTCCATTCCCACCACGCGCCGCCGCCTCCGCGGCTTCCACCTCTCGGGGCGGCGACGATGATAAAGATGGAAAATAACAATGATAATGGCAACGCCATTCCGTAGGAGGCTGAAGCGTTGGTGCTGGGGGGTGGGGTAGTAATGACGTAGCGCGCCCCATGGCAACCGCACGTCCTGCGTGCGTTACATTAATTTTCTTCCCTGAAAATTATTATCTTCTTCCATACTTCTCCCTATACATTCTTCATTATTCTTATCCCGTGTTGACGTGTTCCTCCTTGTGCTTCTTTCATTTTTCGGACCATCTCCCTTGGCATTCCATCACCCACCCACCTCACTCCCATCTCCTCCCGCCACTCTTCATGGCCATTCAGATCCCTTCTCCTCCCTCTCTCCTTTCTCCCTACTCAGCCCGCCCCTAAAGGGAAGCCGACCGTCTCGTAAGATTTCCCGCGCTTTTTCTGCGAAGCCTCTCCACCCACTCCCTCCTCAGCTGCAAGCCACGCCGTCGGATTCATCCTTCGGGCGAAATTTTCTCACTGACTCACCGCTACCACGTTGTCGGTTCGTTTGAGCCGGGATCATTTGGATGATACTTCCCTCGGAATTTTTTCTCCGAATTAATGGCAATTATAGGGTGTGTTTCGCAATTTGCTTGACGAGTTCTTGGACTCTTCGTTCGAACTTATCAAGCTCTCATGTGCTGAAACTCTTAAATTCCGAGGGAGGAAGTTCACAGGGCAATTTTAATCAAAAAACTATTTCCCTTGGGAACGCTTTTCCCTGCAGTGTTATGTCGGAGTTTGTTCATGTTTTTAATTGGATAAAAAAGGTATTTAGACGTTTTAAATGTCATTTAAATGTCTTGTTCTCTTTCTGGCCATTGAATTAAGTGTGAACGACCGTATACGTTCAATCTTTCGCCTAATTCGAAAGATTGAGCTAGCAAATTATTGTTCCTTTAATATATTCTCAGTATCATTGTGGTAGGTAAAAACGTAGTTGCGCGTTACTCTTGTGTAGTGCTTTCATGTGACGCTTATGGTGCTGGGGCATTAATGTTGCATGTTTCCCTTTCTGCGGGGCATGACCCCCCCTTTAAGGAATGTGTCATTCCTTTGGTGGAATGCCTGGTGTAAACTCACCTCCTGCCTCACACCACAGTGGGTTAGGTTACGTAGGTATAGATAGTTGATATAGATATGAAATTTGGTAGGTTAAGATCTACATTTGCTCAGAAAAAGAACTCCTGCGGAAACACTCCCAGAGGAGAATGAGCCAAGAAGTTAAAGGAAAATAAACTTTGTCTACACACCGGACTTTTGCTTTCCAATCGCAAGGGCCGTGTTCGGTGCCTACGTACTCCGCTGGATATCTACGGAACCAATTGCAAGTGACTTTGGAAGAAGGAAACTTTTCCACACTTGGTTCATATTTGGAACGTACCTATTCATCCGTGAAAGGCAGAAGTCACGCGTGATTTATGCTCCGTCGAAATCAATTAGTCAGACCACAGGTGGCTAGAAAATCAACCGTCGCCGATGGAGGAAAGGTATTTTTTTCAGGTTGGCCATATTAATTGTTGCGAAAATGCCTCTAACTCTGTGCGAATGAATATTTCCCTCAATTTCTCTCCGAATTCAATCCGTGTGGTTGCCCTTGAAAGTAAGAGCGAAAAAGAATTATGCATTTCAGGGGGACTCTCTGATGCATGCATTGATTCTCACTTTTGCACGTAGCGATTCGATTTTCCTTTGGCGATTTTTGTGAATTGAGAGCGATCATTTAAATGGTCCTTTTTGGAGTGTTCCGATGAGTAGTCTTTCCAAAGACCTAAGGAGAAATACAAGATTTCGCGGTGTTTGAAATTTTAGTATTCTTCAAATCGTTTGTGTAATAATATTACTCAACTTATGGGATCATTATCAAGTGATTTTATAATTATTCCGATAATTTAGAAGCCTTTAAAGTGTTTCATCTACCAAATAGTGTTTTTATCATACATTATTTTATATAATCATATTATGAGTAGCTTCCCCCCTGAAACTGTAATAAAAAGTCTTTCCTTAATCGGAATACCAGGAGGACGCATTCAGGATAGTTTACCAATTTTATTATTTGCAGGGCTACTCCAATACTGTTTGCCTACACGTTTATCTTCTTATTCAATTCAGTCACCTCGTTAACTTATATCCCACATTACTCACATCGTAAGTAGAATCGAGATATAAGTCAATTAATAAAATACTGGATCAAGGAAGTGGGGAAATTTTGGGTATCTTGGAGTTTATTTATAGTCTTATAAATTATTTTTTTTACAAATAATCTTTGGTATTTTAACATCTGGATATAAATATGGACAAGAAAAATCACATATTTTAGAGAAGAACTTTATATTATCGGTGTACCTGCTCTATTACATTTGAAGAGTCAAATATTTCAGGAAGTCTCATCAACGCGTCGATAATTTGCGTAACCGAGGTCAGCGCGGACTACTCCAATCAAGAAAGGAAACGAGAATTATTTTGTGGAGAAACTTTTGTCCAATTATAGTCCCGTTCGCAACCTCCTGCGATGCCCGTTACGCCCTCTCATTGGCCACCCCATCCATTGGCTCCCCCTCCACCTCCTTCGCTAATAGGCACTTTCCCTCCTCCGCAATAGTTTTGTGGACGCAGGATCGGAGCACATGGACGGTCACCCGGTTTCAAAATCGAACCTTTGCCGCTTGCACCCACGTTCCGCTCGTGGAAATATGGAGAGCTGGGAAGGGATTACGTTACTGGGAAGCGGTTTCCTTCCGGGTTCCTCCGCCGACGTCGTTATCTCGTTCTCTTCGCCGCAGCGGACGAAGGCGGGGGAAGTGCGGGGACCCCTCGAGACGACGAAGTCGGCACGACCGGGTGGCGGTCACCAAACCCACTGCGGCGGCGGAGAAACGCGCCGTCCAACTACTCCCGGAGGTGACATCGAGGCGGAACACGCGGAAGACACCGTGCGTGTTATTACGCCCATGCGAAGGTGTCACGCCCACGGAGCGAAAGTACATAAAGGTGCATGCGCACGTACTTGTACGCCCCCCCCCCCGATTCAACTGCGCTGTCGGAACGTGGGGGGGCGGAAATAAAATGGAAATGTATGGTGTGATATCTTACGCGAAAATTTAAAATGTCCGTGCCCAATGGGTTAAGAACAAAATGAATCTCTACGACCGCATTAACTGGACGCGTAATTTCCGTGGGACTCGAATATGCGATCCCGCCAAGGAGAGCGGATTGGCCACTGCCAAGTGCCTAGTCGTCATCTCGTAAAACGTATTTTTTTCTTTCATTGGAAGAGCGTAGGATTGGGGGAGTTAGGCGCCGCGTGTCTCGACGTATTTAACGCTTCCTCATTGCTGCTGTTGCTCACTTTGGGAGCATAAAATAATTTAGTCATGGTAGTAGTAGGAGTTTTATGCTTTTATTCGCATCGTATGGGGTCATCGACACGCAATCGTTTAGAGAAATTAAAAACGAAATGTACCTATGGGTTTTTAGGGCGCGTGAGGAAGAAAGAGGGCAAGCTTCAATTTCACATTTCCCCGAAAATAATTAAATAAACTTGGGGATTTCTGTTATTCCTTGATTTGCGCAAGCAGCAGCAGTTTATCCTTCAGGCTAGAATGACCTGTGGTTTAGAGCGGATATGATCTCCGCATTAACCGTCGAGCTGGGATAGCCTGGGAGCAATAGATATCTGAAAATATTTTTTATTTTGTTCAATTGTTTTTTTTCAGGTTTTCAGTAGCTTTATCGAAGAACTTGAAAGCTTGTTGCTAACAATGTCCACCTTTAACCGCTGGTCATTATTTAATGAGGAAGCCTGGATTATAGCAAGGCGAAACTGTTTCTGAAAGTTAAGAAATCGCAGGGATCTCAAAGTTTATTTCATTTTCACAAGTAGGAACTGCGAAAAGCAGGAGTTTCTGTTGCCCTGGTTTGGCACCATTTCTTGATATTCTTTCCCTTTCTACCTTCCTATTAGTTTTACGTAGTTTTCTGGGAGGGGTTTCTGAACTTATTTGTATAATCACTGTTACGGAAAGATTAAAAAATGGAGAAAGACGCTGATGGATAAAAAGTAATATAAGGAATATTTCTCTCTCCACGCCTTGGAAGACTCCTTAGGTCGTATCAGCTCCCTTTCTTAGTATTCCTGTTTGGTATTTCATTTCGTCGTTCATGTTATCTAAAATAACGATGGAAATAGGTATTGCAAATAGTAAATGAGCCACCTTAGAGAGGGAGGATGTGTTTCATTAATGAATGCTATCTTCCTAGGATGGGTTTGATTTCAAATTGCTGGATTAGGAACAATTTTAAGTCTACTGTTAAATTTTACAAAAGTTATAAAAAAAAATTTTCTGATGATTTATAAATAGAAAGCAAAATAAAACTATATGCTTCATCGTTTTCTTCTAAAAATAAAATACGATGGAGTCAATTATCTCTTTCTTTTTTCCTGATCTTTTTATCCATTTCATTTGGCTTCTATATAGCCAGATTTGGTAATGAGAAATAAAATGGGTTAGCTGAAACTGAACAGACTCTAAAATTATCTTCCTTTACCGCTGCCATAATTTAATCAGTGAAGATCGGCCTCGTTGGCTGCTTATTTGTACCTTTCTTTATACCAATCAAATAATTTTCGGAAATGGAATAATGGGGTAGCTGGAGGTAAAATACTTTTCTTACTTAATTATCCAATTTTTTTGTCAAACACTCTTTTTCCCACTGACGAGAAGTGACTAATTTATTTAAAATGTCCTTAAAGGAAACTTGCTGGGAATTGCGAGAGCTCTGGATTCCATGGGAGCTATTTAGCCTTCTTTGCTCATTTCGTTCACCGCAGGATTCTTCTTTTGAATGCTGGGCACGCGGAACTTGAAAGTACCTCCATTCCGTCTTTTTCTTACCAGATCGATTAAACGTTCATCATCCTTTATTTTCCAGTCGGAGAGTCTTCATAGCTAAGAGAGAGAGAGAGAATACTGTACATTTTATCATCGGGAGAGAAATAATACCACATTCACCTTGAATTGATGGGATGTAATAGAACAGAAACAATTGGCTGAATAGGATGAAACAATTCGCGTGACAGCTAAATCAAAAAAATTATCCTGATTATACCATCCAATTGTACTGTATATTTGGAACTCAAGATTAATCTTTTGTCATGATAGGTTACTTCTAAATTCTCTAGAGCGCATTGCTTTTGATAAGTTTTCTGCATTTTCTGTGTTGAAAGTCTTCCTTTTGTTGACGCGTTGAAGCTATTTAATTTTCAAATATTAATCGAATTTCAAATCGAACCTTACCCTATCGATAATGTAAAATTTATGCATAGAAAAGTATGAAAAATGCCACAGGCATGAATTTGAAGTTTTTATCATAGATGAGGATAGAGTCTAGCCCGTGCTTAAACCTCGAGTGGAGCATTCCTCCCCTCTGCCTGCATATTCTCAGAGATTTATGATATCTATATCATAAGTACCATGATCACACATGCGTGTAGCTTGAGAGTATCTTGGACCCTCCGGTTTGCAACCGAACCTTTTACACTGATATATCACCACGCTCCTTTGTACGTGTAGAAACATTTTAATTCTAACAAACTGTGAACATTTAAGGTATTGATCGCGATTGTGTACACCTATTGAGAGATTTTCTGCATCCGTATATTGTCTGTACACACTGAAAGATTGTCTATATACGGCTTGTAGGAAATCATGCATTTTTACTCTTTATGTTCCCGTAAACTCACGGCCCAGGTATTCAGGAATGTGGCAAGAAAATATGAAGTAGTGTCCAACCTCACAAATCTGGACAGATTAGGTTGACAGGATGATGTAGGGGTAATTGGTATTAACGATGATCCGGATTAGTGAAAATGGGTTGCATTAGCTATTTTATTTTTGATTCATTAGACCATCAATCAATCTTTTAATCCTTGACGGATTGGCCTAATGAATTCCACCATCCCTCCCTTCCATTGATAATGGGAATATATAAACAGGACAGAATGGACGTAGCTTTAGTGTAGGAGCAGTGAAAAATTAGCAATCACTAGACTGTTTTTCACACAGATTCGCACACAGATGTAGTCATTCATTATAACCATAACGTAATTGCATAAACATTTTCGTTTTTGTGCAATATTGTTCAAAACAAACGGCCGATATATCGGCCGCTTGGGAGTATAAGGGTTAATTTCTCCCCCACACTCTCCCTAGTCCTCATCTCCTTTAACTCATCCGTCTTCCACCACCATCCGCACTCGCTTACCTCAAGGTCAACGATTCTTTAAAATAAGGTCCTATGCGTATCACGTGTTCCACCATGAACTCTCCTTCCCAATCCCAGAATCCCCCCTCTCTTCTGCCCCTACCTTCCCCGCAGAGAAAGACACGCTCGTGTGATCATTTTTAGTCGATGATGCTGCAGTCCGACGAAAACTGGTTTGCGAAGAGTATGTACCGTGGCAATGCTAATTGTTTTCACCGAATAATTTCGGTCAGTGGCTCATATATGGCTGGGCGGTGGCCCCCGGTGCGAGCAAAGAGGGTAGGAAAATATTAATAATCGTTGAAAAAATTTTCAGTTGATGATGATTGACTAAATTAATAAATCTATTCCTACTGAATTCATGTGCATTGCGTTATACAATAACATATTTCAATCAGGAAGTAAATCATTTTATTTTTACATACACTGGATGATGAGACGCGAAAATACTGTATATTCTAGAGAATTTTCAATGACTATGACAACTAGTGGTGAACGTAATCGTCAGGCGCACCTTCGTGGAAGTGATAGATATCCACAACTAAAAAAAAACAACTCTTTAACGAATGTGTTCGCAAACCTCTCACAACTACTCTCCCCTTGCATCGTTCAGACCAGAACTACTTTACCCCTGAAACCGTCTTAGTGCCTCCCCGTAGTCCTTTCACTTTTCTTCGTTAATCCTCCGCCAAGAATATTCCCTCTGTCTTCCCTATCCCTTCCCCGATAGTCCCCTACGCCACCCCTACACCAAAAGAAACTCTTTTGCTGAGATGACCAACGCCCGGTCCCCTTACCTTCCTCTCTCCCCTCAACCCTCCCCGCTCGATTACCGTGGCTGTGAGTTGTGTGTGAACATGAGTATGCTACAGTGTAGAGAAACGCGTTGCGTCTTGCTTTCTTCATTCAGCTCGTTGAAACTACAAAGATGTGTTAATTATGTTTATGACTAAATCGCACATTTGGGAATGAACTCGTTCACAATATCTTTTTCCGTGTCATTTCTGATAGAGTTAAAAAAAACAAAAATCCGTTCTTCAATCTCTAGCCTAGTTTCCAAGCAATAGGCGGGTAATCATCGAAACGTTTAACCCTTTCTCTGAATGGGGTGGGCCCATGGTTAAAAAACATTTTATGTCGTTTCCATCCAGTTTCTTCAGTGCTCATGGTCTTATCTTGCCGTGACATTGACCGAGCCGAACCCGATGACGTAGTTTTCATTTTTACGAGTTAACGGATGACCGCGGAAGGAAATATGTTTTCTTTCGAGATTAATTTTTTTTCGCTGAATTCGTGAATAAAATTAATATTTTTTCTTTAAAAATTAATTTTTTTACTGAATTCGTGAATAAAATTAATAATTTGCGTCAGATTCAACGACCCGACTCACCCCAGGCATAGACGCAGCCGGACTTTGGAGAGAGATATCGGGAGAAAAATAAACCAGGAACTTCTTCTTTCTCTATCCACCACAAAACACGAGAAAGATATGCAATCTGAAGCTTAGATGACGAATTTCCCTGCGGGCTACGGGCAAATTCTGAATATTGGAACGACGTCGCTTCTGCTTGGGGCCCACGGCTGTTCGCTGCTGCTCTCTCCCTGGAACAAACTCTGGGAACTGCCCGCCATTCGCTGGCCTCACGGGCACCTTGCGTGGGCGCGTCGAGTGCCCCAACCTCACCCCTTTCTGTCCCGAGGAGGGATCAGGGAGTGGTGGCATTGAGACTTGAAAGAAAAAACGAATCTCAAGGGCCTTCCGGGGAAGACGAAGAAGAAGAAGATGAGGGGGAAGGGGATCGCTCGAGAATGAGGGGGAGGATTGGAGAAGGAGAGTAGGAGGACGCGTACGCCGGGACCCCCTCATCCAATGAAGCGTCGGATAAGTGTGCGGAAAATTTAGGTGGTGGGTTTTGTGTGAGGCGAGACTTGGTACCGGCTGTAATGCACCATCGTTTGCATCGGCGATCGTCATCGCTGTATGAGATCCACATTTTCGTGGTACCTTGCAGGCAATCGCTAGGGCGGGTGGTGGCTCCATACCCGACCATCAGAATTATTCACATGTATTACTAAATTGTTAGTGACAAACGGATGAGCTGCATGCCTCAAAATTTGGGAGAAAAATTCTACAAAAACGTCTAAATGCTATCAAGTACACTCTACGCACGTGAGGCAAGCACCTAGTAACGCTTACAAACAAATAGAATTATGGCTACAAACTAAGGTACTTGGTTTAAAATATTATTTTCTGACGATTAATAATATTCGATGCCAAATAATCGTACCAAATTAATGTTTTTAGTTTCAAAAATACGATTCTTATCATTCCTACCCCCCAGATTTAGTGTTTTTTCAAAAAGAGAGATCCCTTTATTGGTTATAGCCCTGAGGATCAGAGGATCCATATTTCTTGGTATAAAGAAATTCTGTTTTCTCAGAGAAAACCTAGGGTGATATTGTTATATTTTTCGCTCGTAGATTTTTCCCACGTGACTGAGAATGCGCTTGGATAATTGGCATAAATCTCGGCCATTTGGTTTTTTTTAATCAAGGCTGTAGAAGGTGTAACTTCTAAAAAAAACCTCATTCATATCCATCCAGAATCCGCAAAATTAGTACGGGAAAAATTAACTTTTGGATCACGTTTCCTTTTCGAGATTGCCGCAATAAAGCCATTGCTTTCCAACCATAAGAGAAGTGTGTATGTTCTAAAATCATTTTGACCCCTGAGTTTTGAGTTTCCTTGAGAAAACGAAGAGTAGGGGAGAACTTATGCGAAAAGGCTTTTCAGTCGTGCGTATTTATGGAATATAAATATGAATGTGTGCACACGAGTCCATCCCGCAAAAAAAACAAACACACATTGACCGCCAAACAACCTACTTGTAAACATGAGCCACCACTTCCCCTGAGCCCGATTTATGTGAATTCGCTGCCGGGTCACAAGCATTTGAATGGAAGGGAATGATTTTTTGCCCGACTTTAATCCGCACTTTTGCGGTTACGCGGTCAGCGCCAGCGAAGTGCGAGAAAGCTAGCTCGCCATCGGCTTCACGCTCGGCAGCTGACTCGCGTATGAATAATTAATTGGTCGGTGCAAAAACGCCGCACGATTCGAGTTCGCCATAAAATTTCTATATTTCACATTTCACCCCTAATTTACCCTGAATCTTTGACCCTGCCGCTCACCGAAGGCGTTAAAAGGGGTATTTACAGGTGTCAATGGATCAAATTTATTAACTGTTATGCATGTAAATTCACGATCAAAATTTTTTTCAAGAAGAGAGATCCCTTTATTCGTTATACCCCAATGGATCAGAGGATCAATATTTATTGGTATAAAGAAATTCTGTTTTCTCAGAGAAAACCTACGGTGATATTGTTATATTTTTCGCTCGTAGACCAATTGGGTAAGAAGAATCCTCGGGAACTATTTTCTTGAATTAATCTGGGTTAGACGTCAGCCCTTGGTACTGCTCACGGTGTACTTTATTTTGTCAGAGACCACATGGTTTGCTAATATTTTAACAAGCTCTGCTTGCTTCTGCTGATTGAGTGCAGTATTTGGAAATGTGAGTGCCTACCTCAGAACGTAGGTATCTAAACGGGTAAAGTACTTGGTGAGGCTCACTAAAATAATTATAAAATTTACATCCCTCGTTCCTTTGCATTCCATCATTTTCAGACATGAGTTTACTGATTCACCTGGAGCTATTTTATCAAACCGCTTTGAAATGCTATCAAAGTCACGGAAGCATGATTATATTAGGAGTGATGGAAGTGTTATTTATGCAGTTATTGCTTTTTTTACGGGAAGCCAGGAAAGGTCCGAGTGTTTCCTCCAGCGTGTCTGTAATGTGAAGAATGTAAAATTTAAGTTAATGTTCCATTTAACATAACAATGGGAAGGATTCAGTGACACGAAGAGCGTTATCCCTACATTGTGTGATCCGTATACAGGGATGTGTACGATTGGATCTCTAATCCATATCGCAATGGGATTTTGTATCATAAATTTAATTTGTTTGATATTAGATTTCGTATACTATCCGTTGATATAAAAAGTTGATGAAGATGTTTGAATGCATCAATAACATTGTTATAATTCACAATGGAATGAAGGGCTGGGTGAAAATAGGCACACCGATGAAATGAGTTTCCCTCATGCCACCACAATTTACATGCGATATGCAGTGTGAATTCGACCACTTAATTTCCATTTCCAAAATGGATCTAACGAAACTTGTGTGCGATACCCAACTAATTAATTCGATCATCTCCATATCGATAGCAGCGGTTAATTAAGGTCGTGCAAAGCGACACGATGCATTGCGTATTCTTCGCATAATTTACGAAACACAAAAAAAGCGGAGAAATTGGTCGAAATATTTATAGTCCTCCAGCGCTTAAAGTAATTACATTAATGTCATTTTATTTTCAACTATAGGCTATGATACACCCGTCTTCGTATCAATAGGTATATTTCCCCTCGACTGCCACTCGTTTAATTCTGTTAGCTATTTTAATTTAAATATGGCCCCCCGGCCTACTACTGCCCACCCTGTTTCTCCATCCGCTA
>LYUA01000383.1:329124-341774 GCA_002093875.1 Calopteryx splendens
ACAGCTTGGGTGAAGTTGAGGGTGCCAAGAGGCATCACCGGGAATCGAACCCCGGCTCTCCGGTCAGCAGTTCAGCGCTCTAACCACTGGGCTACCACACCCCCTGATAATAGAAATGAATGTATATTTTATTAACTAGTATTCCTTACTCAGTGAACAGTAACGATTAAAATCTGACTATTAGAAATAATCAGATTTTATAAGGTTAATAATTTTAATAAGGTTAACTTATACCTAACATTTTGACTGAAGATTCTCGATTATGATGGAATAATCACCATCTTTGATAACTATCGGCAGAAGTAATATGAGGTGAAGCCAATCTTGTCGACCGTAGGAATGTCGATTTGTTTAAAAAAAATGATCGCTGAAATTCGCGCCATGTGAGTTTTTGATTATATAGGGAAGTTAATGTGCTCAAATTACGCATTACGTAACGATGTGATATTCGAAGCGCGGAAATGGTGAATTAACATTTATAGATTGATTGCTACTACGGGCAATGGTTCCGGAGGGAGCGTTCAGTTTAAAACAAGTGGAGGTCACCGAACTTTTAAGGAAAAAGAGACGTGCTTATATCTAGCACGACTTATTTTCGGGTTTCGTGAACGATTAATTTAAAGTGAGCATTTTTACTATAACTACAAATTTGTGAGTCACATCTTGCATGTGGACTGGGAATTTTTTTTCTTCTTGATTTCCTTCTCCGCCGCCCTTCGCTCACTGAACACTTGCGTGTCTCCCGTGGGGTCAGTCACACCAAATATCGAGCCGCATGCTTTAAACGAATTGTCATGGAGTATTTAAGATCCGGAGTATCTTGAAATGTACAAATTCGTAAAATGAACGGTCGAGTCAATAAAAATTGGTTTTGTGAAAGAAAGTTTTGGTTAATTTGATTAAAACAGAAGCTTTCTAAGTCGCCGTTTATCATGCCTCTTGCAGACTGTTCGTCCAGCTTAGATATGGAATGTGGTTGACGAAGGTTCAATGTAAGAGAGACGGACAAATTAAAAAATTTTACTAAAACAATAAAGATTTTCACTGCATTTTTATCAAACATGAGTTTGGGTAAGAGAATGGAACTGAAGAAATTAACAGAAAATAGTGCTCAGCGCTGGATAAAAATCATTAAAAATAATTTGAAAGGGTTAATTCACAGTCGTGGATTATGAAATTCATTCACTTATGATATAAATTGTAGAATTTTTCCTCTAAATATGTTTTATTACAGCTAGTTACGATGCTTATTTATCGAAACTAGTAATAAAATATGTTTAGCATAACACTTCAACAATTTTGACATAATGGATTCACTAGATCTGATACCCTATCTTCAATTAGTTAATCGTAGTGTATATCTGCTGATTGGATCACGAATTTACCAGGGTTGCCCAAAAAGCATTAACCGTATGCTCATAGTAGGCACATAAGTCGATGGACGCCGCTCAGGCAAGGTCAAGTCAATCGAAGCAGATCTACTTTTCAAACCAATCACAGAAAAGCAGCAACGAATGCTTTGAAGAGGAAAATCGGCCTCTCTCTGACTGCCACCGAACTAAAGTGCAAAAGGAAAACCCTTTCATTGGCTACTCGTTCGGTGACGTCCACCCGACAAGAGTTGGTAAAAAGAATATAGACGCGTGTAGGCGTGGGTCATCATGAGTTACACGTTTATTACGTGAGTTTTACCATCGTTTTTTTAATTTTTTAAATGTATTTTTATTTATTATTCTATTGCCCACACACAGTACCAGGACAATTACGGTGGGAGAGTACAACAAAGTTTTTACAAAGACGGTCACAGACACCCATACCCTAGATGGTGGAAGAATTTCCACCAAGGCGGGATTCGAACCCGAGACCTTCGGTTTGGTAATCGAGGATGTTAACCCTCCGTCGCCGACACCCTTTAGTTGCGTTCTGTTGCCCGCCTTCGGAGTGCCAAAAATGGTTTCTACAAAAGAAATTTACGGTCTAATCATCAGTAAGGCGTTTTGTTCGGGAATGGAATGCAAGGGAAAATAATGTGTGACGGTCACCCATCCCTCATAATTTGAAGACCTCAAGGCTCGTGCCAATGATCGCATCACGCTTGATAGTCGCATCAAACCGGATGAACTCCATGGACAAACCGCGGCAGTTTCTTGATCACTGATTTAAGAGGAACACCATGGCTTCAGGAAAATTTATGCGAGATGGGTACCACGGCTGCTTACGGATGACCATTAAAGGAACCTTATGGCCGTACATCTTGGACTGAATGAACGTATTGGCAGAGGTACATCATGAAGTCATTCAAGAGCTGGTCAAAAGATGTGATAAATGTTTTACTACTGTGGTGACTATTATGTTGAAAAGTTTGTGGATAGTTGATAGTGAGTAGATAGTGGCTGTAGTTGGTAGAACAAATAAAAAATATCGGTAAAATTAAATAAATATTTGATATTCTGAAAAACGGGTATTGCTCCCTGGACAACACTCTTTAGATCAGGAAATGGCTTTAGGGTATCCGTATTTTTCCGTGAATATAACGGGATGGATAGAATAAAAAATCGCTCTTAATATTTACTTTTCACATTTTCCATTCATTTTTATTGTTCCCTACATACAATGAGTGAAACCATTGGGGTGGATGGTACCGATACGTATATCTGAAGATTTTTATTATTATTATAAGGGTGTCAACCGATTAGTCCACCGACTTAGATGCCTCCAGAAAACAATTAAATATCGCCGTGGATCTCTAGAGCACTTGAACACATCATAAACTGTTTTTGCTCCATCCTATTAACCCCCTTAGCCCCTTGTACCTTCTACCCCCTTCCATGACGTCCAACGTGTTCTTTGTCTTGTTCTCCTTCTTCCGCGCTTACCAAACCTTCTCCCTTCAATCACAGCCTTCAACATTACTCTGATTCACAGGACGGACTTTATCCAACTTGACTGGCTCCTTCGAATTTCCTCCAAAAACTTCTACTCCTCCCACATCATGCCTCTGGTTGTCTTCCCCCCTAAGGAGCTCATTTTCTCCATCTTCATCGTCCTTGCTTCGAAGACCATGTCTCAGACCAGCCGATCAAATTATAATCTTTAGATACGTAATCTCTGTAACATGTAATATTTTATTTTCTTCCATTTCGGTAATGGTTATTTTTCTAATTCAAATTTTCTTCTAAATTCCTTGCTACAATACGCCTTTTGTCCGAAATACTGCTAAAAAAACTAAATTTTTCACCTATTACAATGCATGCATGCCCCAATAAGTCAATTTTAATGAGAATTTTATTACTTTTATTTTCATAAAAATTATTGTCATCTCGTCATTGTCACAACTATCCTTTTTTGTGCTTTGAATGACTACAATCCCTTGCCTAACAGGATAAATAAAAATTTGCCATCTGCAAATCTGACTTTATCTGCTCCCAACCTTATTATTCATTCTTACAGCCATTCAATCCCATGTTCGCAGATGATTTTCCTTTATGTTTGCGTTAAAAAACTGGTGATAAAGTATTACTCCTTACTTGAGAAGTTTGCTCCATTCAGAGATTTTGAATAAGACGATTTGTCAATACGCTTACACGTGGAAGTGGAAGAAAGTGGAAGGTAAAATTAATTAAATCTCACTTTTCCACAAAATGTATTGAACGTACAGCGTGTTTCAGCTTGTAAGCTCACGAAACGTCTTGTACGTTTAATAAATTTTGTGGAAATGTACGCTCTAGATTTAATTTTACTATCAAGTGGGAAATAAAATGGATATACCTATAGTCTCACAAAAGGACTTTCTGGAATAACGCCTGCTAATTGTAAGTATAAAGGAAATTCATCGTGTTTAATTCTAAATATAAGGTACAATTAGTCAATGTAGGTATGCTTCTTGTTTAGCAAACCGAAAGGGCATTCTTTTCCAACGTCAACTGGGAAAATGAGTGAGCAGTATTCAATAATGGTGCCGGAATTGTGATTTATTTCTTTGCAGCTCCCATTTCGTAAAAAGGAGATCACGTCTTCCGTACTCATTTTATTTGGCGAGAAAAAGGCCGAGAAAGTCATCCTTTTATCAGTGAGCCAAATGTATTCACGATCCTGTCTGGGGAACTTAAAACCGTCGGCTGTGATTTTGAGGGATATTGAGGGAAAATCTACGGTCCCGAGTCACATAGTAATTTATTGTTTTTCCACGTCAATATCGTCATTAATCAATAAATAACCCATTTATGTCTGTCGATCAAAGCCGTCAATGCTCTTCTGAATGTGAAAAATTACCCCTTGGAGAATTTTCGCAAACCAGAACCTGCTCACGCCCCACTTCTATGAGGGCAAAGACAAAAATAGGTTTCCTATCGCTTCCGAGGTGCGGCGGTTTAAACCCTCTATTTCACTCGCCGTGGCTTGCAAACCCGTTACGATGTCTGGAATTAAATTGGATTCCCTAACAAAAAGTATGAACGCACGCAAAGATTTGTCCAAGGGAAAGTGCCGCTCAAAAGAAAATTGTCACAGACTGAAAGGTTGACGTTCCCATCTATGAAGATATTACAAATTAAAAGGTTTGAAACAAAACATTTCCATCACCTTTGATGTTTAAATTCATGTATAGCAAAAGTACATGATATTCACCCTCCTCACACCCCGAGCATTCCTGGTAGCATGTTTCACCTGACCTTTCTGAAATCTGTCTTCTCTTGTTCTTGTATCATTCTAAAATTGACCTCTTCTCGTAATTTTTTCTGATAAATTCACTTCCATTTTTTTCCGGGGGGGGGGAAAATATACTTCATGATGTTGACAACCCACTTACCAAGTTTTGCGTGTTATTCAGAGTTGTAAAAATCTCGACTCCTCTCAAGCAATGGATGAAGAAAAAATAATATTATTTAAAATTTTCTTTTATTATTTGTTATTTGGCACGAAGCTTTGACGCCATGATCACAAAACACTCTCATTGATCAGTAATTTGTATGCATATCTTTAAACGCCCACTTCATGCATCCATGGCTTTCTTAAAAACATAGGTACACGAAAAAATCGATCTACAAGCCTACTTGAATTTCCAGGGTTACACTTAAAAAAATTCATTTTCGTAGGAGATGAAGTGAGAGCCGAAACCCCTGAAGAATGCTCGGTCTTGTGGATATCGGTGAGACAGTTATATCTATATCTAAATAATACCCTTCAAGCCACCTCTGGGGTGTGTGGCAGGGGGTTAGTCCACAACGGGCATGCACTAAAGGAATAACACTACTCAAAGGGGTCATGCTCCGTATTAAGGGACATAGGCAGTAATAATACTGCACTTAAGTGTCACATGCAAGCACTACACACGAGGGGTACCGCGCACCTACGTCTAATACTACAAAGAGGAACACATGCAAAACCAGTACTACATACTATTACTTCATACAATAAAGGCAACATGCAAAGAAAAATGCAAATGAAACTGATTAAGAATAGCATACAACCAAATACTCCACCGTTCACATGCCACTATATTTACTCTTACAGTTACAGTTATATGTAACTAGAAAAAAACTATCAAATTTGAAATTACTAATTGAGAAAAATAACTATTAAGAGTAGTACAAGCTATGTAACAGTTTTTCGTCACCAATTATTGGATTACTGTACTCAGTTATTGCTACCCTTATGGCAATTTTTGGTCGTTCCTTTTTGTTTACTGCGTATTCTAAACACAGTTCCAATCTGCGCTTAAACCATCCTCTTGATTTTATTTTGTCGTCCTCAACACAGTGCTTTCAAACTTCCAATCTGGGCTGTTCCGTGTTTGCTCTGGTCCACCTTTCGTGTCCAGGCGTCCAGGTGTCGTAATTCTTAATTAAATTTTAGCAACGTGATTTTAATTCCGACTTAAGGTACGACCAAACCGCATATTTTCGCTTCTTGTCGACGTGGGCTTTCATCGGGCTCTTATCCCTTCGAGAATTAATGTGCCCAGGCACAGGGCACTTACTCAACGGTTTTATTGGTAGTTCGTCATAGAAACTGAAGGAAATGGGAACAGAATTATTACGCCCTATTGAACGGAATATGCGAAAATGTCTGAGAGAGGAATTCATTCCGCCCGACAATTGTCTCTTTATGGTGAAAGTCTCACGCACGCTGGCGAAGCACAAACTCGGGCGCAATAAACAACCAGTTTCGACCGATATGTAGAGCGCACCTCAGTGCGGAAGGAGAGTTCCTTAATTCATCTCACTCCGGCTCACGCATCATATATGGTTGGGTCATTCAATCCCAGACGCCGCCGCCGGCTGGCCACCTTCCGCTTTCGAGAATATTTTGTTTGAAGTTATAAAAAAGAAAATATACCTACTACTCGTGGCGAGCGAAAGAGATCTCCCCCTTGGCGATGGTCTAAGTTTAAGCAATTTCCCGGCAGATGTGAAGCATGATGTGTGCCGTCTGCAAATTCATCGATTTCATTGTTTTCCGCTGCAAGCCTGTGGGTCCCAGCCCACACCCAGAGGGTCTGTTCCGTCCCGGCATGTCCGTCAGTATGGCCCGCTAAAGGCTATTGCGATTGTATTTGTTTAGGATTGCATTTTATATTTGGGCTCCTGCATTTATTGTAGCTCCGCACTGAAATTTCTTTGCCGAAAGAAATAGTTAGTAAACACATGTAAATTGGGTAATACATGCACCTATTCTAAATTTTGAATTTTTGAAAAAAATTAGTAAGAGCCAAGCGTTTTGAGTCATTAAAAATTAAAAAAAATGAAATTCAAGTTTTTAGCGCTGTGCGTAATACTTTATGGGGTCACATTGTGGAATTTTGTCATCTTTAAACAAGGAAAAACTTTGTGAGATACACAGAATATTTTTAAAATTAATTTTACTCTCGAAACCTAGGTCGGTGAATTAAAACTCTTTCTGTGGCCTCACAGAGTGTTTATACTGGTGGTTTAAGGACTAACCGTGAATCACGTGCAAAAAAGGTCGGTCTTCACCTAATTCTGCATCATACCATTCTGAAATTAAATTTGAAAAAGTGTGCTGTGATTAGCGTTTGAGAAAAGAAATCCATACAGACTTATACCTATATATTCATAGGGGTTGCCATAAGAAGGACGGACCAAGTAAAACACCCAGGGGTCACTCCACCGTCAGACTCAACATGAGGCAAACACGTTAGGACCAACTGCAGAGCTGCAGTGAAGAAACTGGGATTCATAAAACGCATAGTGGGAAATTGTTTTAATGAAAAAGTTGAGTTCAAGTTATTTCGCGCCAGATAGAGCTCATCTTCAATATTCTTGGAGCATTTAGGACCCCAAGCAGAAGAAAATAATATTGGAAATAAACAGGATGCAGCGGAAAGCTGCCCGTTTCGTGAAGAATCGTTATGGACGAAAAGAGAGCGTCACATTGTTATTGGATAGCCCTGAATGGGAGCCACTTGAAGAACGAAGATTGCATTCACGCCTTAAACTGTCAAATAGATAAAAATCATTGGAGTTCAACACTGAAACAGAAGGAATCAATTGATCTCCAAATTACATTGGTAAACGGAAGTTGAGAGAGATGGGCTGCCGAAGGAATCCTTTTTCCCTCGCACAACTCTTGAGTACTACGGTAAGAAATATGTAGGGCAGCTTGAGGATCCCCAATGTGAAAGGCTAGAAAATGCTAATTGCAATAAATTTCATTAATGGTTGGTGAACTGACACTCCCTACCACACGTCCTTGCAATTATTGAATATGACGATGAAGCTTTCTGCACTTTCAACTTAGGGGAGACTATGCTATGGGTTAAATTGTTCTAAGAACTACCCTTTCCGCGTTTCGATCATCAAAATTGATAGTAGAAACTCACATTACGCTACAAATGACATGCAACCCACTTGTGAAAATTCTTTTTCAGTATCGTTTATCTTCTCCGAGAGCGCCAAGACTCAAAATTAATGTGAACGGTCCACCTATAAAAATTCAGAGAAAACTCGAGCCTTTTGTAACTTTCCTTAAGTCCTAATCTTCTCCTCAATTCTCAACAAGCAACCGTCTTTGATTTTATGAGAACCAGGTTTCGAGTAGTTACTTTTCACTAAGTACGTGCACTTATCTAGCTTCCATTTAATAAATTCTAGCGAAATAAGAACGGCAATTTCAGTATTGTGTGTGGAGGGCCCTCTAAAATAGACTCATATCTACTAGTATCATGCTCCTACTTGCTGCGAGCTGGACATGCTATGTACCTTATTTGAATGAATATCATATTTTATATGTACCTATCATTATATTGTTTCAATATTTAAGCACAGTGAAGATGATGAAGATTCAATTCTAGGTTTATCTCGAAGAATGGACAGGGTTCTTCCCAGCCTTTATTGCTACTCAGGGTTTCATAATATGACAGCATAATAGACATCTATCGAATAATATATTCTATACCGTTATTATGAATTGATTTAAAAAAAGGTAAGACTGCTTCTAGCTTCAAGATGAAGTGGTTGATTTCACCTATTTCTTATAAATGCAATTACATCAGTGAATTCGCAAACGTGACTAATTTACGAAATGCAGGCAACACCGATTCTTCCGATTCCATTATTTAACCAATGTCCAAAAAAACTGATGGAAAAATTCTTAATTATTCCCCTTAATCATTTCACTTTAAAAGTTTTGCAACGTTTTTCATCTGTTTTCCGTCTGTGATAACCATTTCTTCCATTTTTGTAGGCATCCTCAGATTCCTCCTCTCTCACGTGCCTAAATGCATATGATTTTTCATCGGTATGTACCCTATTTTTCTCACTCATATGAGGAATTAATCAGTTTAGCACCAATGGAAAAGAGTGGTGAGGACGTCACATCCCGATTCTGCGTCACTGACGAAAAAAAAGAGCGACGAGATCCTTTTGCTGAACTTTTTTCGAATACCTTTTAAACTCCATAATGAATGTAAACTAGTAAATAATATCCGTTTTTATGGCTTAATGTTGTGGAATTGATTCATTGTGAATTTTTTTTGGGAGAAATAGAAACTTCCTGGAGTAACTAGGTGTTTGAGTAGAATTTCATGATTTAATCTGGAGTGGCCGGCGAAACTCGGGTTCTTTAGAACCAGGAATAGGAAAATTCATTTGAAACAATCCGGAAATTAATAGCCACCGGAAACATATTTTATGCCTGAAAACCTGAACTTGGAGAACTTCCAATCGCCTGCCTCCGTGAAATCGTTCAGGAAACTAAATTTTGAGTGGATTTTGCCTAAAGAAATTATATTTACACGTTGCGGGGAATGACGGAACGGAAGTGAGAAGGCAATACTGTAGGAAAGAAAACACGCCGCCGGTCGTAAAGAGTGAGCGAAGGCTGGCGGTCACGATAAATAGATTTGTATTTGATGGGTGTCATTTGTCATAGGTAATGGCTGCCACTTGACCACAATAAAGTCTCAGTTACGGGTATAAAATGTTGATTTAAATGTACTTACCGTATACCTTACATTTTCCCTTTATTTTTATTACTGTATTTTAAAAGTAAATGTGAAAAAACAACACAAATGTAACAACACAAATGTAACAACACAAATGTAACAACACAAAATACAACACAAAAAACAAAAATCCCACCTGGCAGCTGTTTGATCACATTCGTAAGAGAGGGTAGGATAAACAGACGATTCAATATTTGTTGACACTTGAATACCACCTCCCCTGAGTGGCACAGCTGATTCCGTGACGTAGACTAGCCCCGTTAATCCGATGGAACTCGACAAAGCCGTTCGTTTTGGAGATTTAAGAAGACCAAATGCCCCTGACGGAATTTATAAGAGCTATCAAAATAAGCCGGTGCCTTGACCTACATTCGGACCGGGATATAAGCTCCCTCTATGAGTGTCATGTATGTCATGTGTTTCTCTGTTCCCTTCTTTACGAGGAGTCTTATGTATTTTGATTACATTTCCTAACAATAAATGACGCTAGGATCTCGGTCCATATTTCAAAGAGAGTGGATGCCGGAATGGTGACGGTTTGTGCTCAGTGTCTATGGCTATGTAAATACGCTGTAATACCTTAATGAAACATTGAATAACTATCCAAATAATAAAGGAGTTTAACACTGGGAATGTCTTCGTTTCCTCATTTTAGCGTGTGCATGCTTTGGTACCCCGACGTTTAAACCTCTGGAAACGGAAGGATCCAGTTAATGAAGTGACATATATTTTGATAATTATCCCACCCATGGCATGACTGATTGAAAAAATTATGAAGATTCAGCCGTGATATGGTAGAATTGGAACATAATGAATTACGAAAGGATTGCATTTTCCTCTGAAATAATTTACGGGAAAAATTGCACTTATTCGATCAGTCATTAAGATTGATTGTTTTTTATCAACAAGGAGACTCCAACGTTGAACGTGATAGTCGAGGGTAGGGTCATTGGAGACCGTCGATGATTCAAGGAAGTGTGCCGCATGGGGAGAGTGTTCTGACCTTTCCACTAAGACATCTCCAGTAGGAGACGATAATAGTACCGGAAATTATGGGAACTGTGCCGGGAAATCGATCTAAATTGCCGTGGATCGTCCCGCGTTGGGTTGAACCCGCTCTCTTCAATGTGGCGAACCGGAGTGTGTTTCAATCCTCCTCCCAAGGAGTCTCGCGGGGTGGCCTACACGCATATGTGCGGTGGAGGGCGTGGCACCATCTCTGAGGAAGAGGGGGAGCGATTTCCTTCTGTCCTGGAAGTGGGGTGGGCGATTGAGGGACGGAGTGAGAAGGAGGGGAGGGAGTAGGAGGACAGGGAAGACGAGGGAAAGCCGAGAGGAAACCGAGGCGCCCTCACTGCGGGAAAAGCAGTGGAGAGAGAGAGATGAAGATTCACAGGCGGCGAGGGAGAATTATCTCTTTCCATCCCTAACCCTCATCCTCGCCTCGATAATTTACGTCCGGACCCGAGGATATTTGTCCCGTCCTCCCCGGGACGCGGCTCTTCGGTGTGTGGTGCGTGTCTGATCGTCTCGTCCCTCCTCGTGATGTATGCCCTCCCCGGGAGACACTGATAGAGTTCGCTCTTCGGGGTGTGGGGGAGGCCTTTCGGGAAAGGTTAAAGAGGGAAATCTCACCCCGTTTTCTTTTTTTTTCGCCACCACAAGACGGAGAGAGAGAAAAAAGCGCTTCATCTGGAACACGTCCCTAGTATACCGCGTGTCTCTGAACTCCGCGCGCCTTCCGCCTCCTCCCGGTTTTTTTTATCACTGTGGCCCTAAATGTCAAGGGTCTGAAGGAGGTGAGACGACTTGGAATTTAGTGTTTGGGCGAGCGTGCCGGTAGCAAATTTCATCGGGGTATTCGGGAAAATCTGTTTTCGTGGGAGTGAGGCGAAACAGATGGGCACGCGACGGCGCAACTGAAAACATTTCTGCACGTGCCTGGCTCATGTTTCTGAATAATTTGGTGATGCTTTACAGTCTTTGTGGACGACATGGCGGAAGAGTGCATGGTGAACGATCGGTGTGAATTTTTATTTATGAACTTTTATTTGAATCGATATAACGTCGGACGAGATGGATTATATTGGTTAAGGGAACGTTCTTGAAATATGTATTTTGTTCTGTTCAATTCTAGACACGATTATCAAGATCGTTTGAGAAATGGTTTCGAGAACAGTAACCTATTTCCATAACAACAATTCCATAGTAAAAATTTCTATCCCTTAGGGAGGATGTTAGTTTAAACCTGACCACATACCTATTCTTAATCCCACCCAACTTATTTAAATTCCGGAAGGGATGTTTTGGTTGAAATCAGTTATTTAAACTAAAATACGAGATTTATCTTACGTTTAACCTTTGTTCTTTGCATGATTCCATCCCAATTCTACTTACAATCTAGTCAAACTATTAGGTTAACCATCTCATATTTTAGGAAATATAGTTTGCTCCTCGCTGCTTTCGATCAGAAATCAAACGAAGCTCATAAGGATACCAGGATGGCTTGATTTCTGATGACTTGGCTGACTACCAGCAGCATATTCTATGTTGCATATTCTATGACTTAAAATTGTTAGTAAAATTCTCTTTAATTTTCTTAACATATTATCTCATACGCTTTTTATTAATCCTTATTATCTACTGCTTGTCCATGTGTCCTGTGCCGACCAGTTGAGCATACAACAGAATAAGTATATTTTTTGTAATTAATACGTAGGTTGTTGGTTACGTATGTATATAGATAGATCTCGTGCCTATAAATTCATGCACCTACATGGTCAACTTGTGCTTAAATATTTCTTGTTTCTCCAAAGGATGTACTCGTTATGACTACTAGCGTATTAAATAGATACCGCACTTGATATTTCGGGTAGGTTGGTGAAATAAGTGCTAAAGGAAGAAATATTTTATTGCCATAAGAAATTATATAAAATTTTTCCTAAATTTGATTCCAAATTTGGAACTTCGTTCTCGTATCGAATTGCATCTAGATCCTTGCAAATGCATTCCTATAACATTGAATTCGAGTATATATGTAAACCACTCTACCGTTAGAAAAGAGGCGGTGCTGAGTTCATTATGCATGTGTACGAGGTAATGGGGTTGATGACAATGCTTTGGCAAATTATGTGAATAAACTGACATCAAAATTGAACTTTTGTGCGTCCAGCTTGGAAATTGTAAA
>LYUA01000383.1:416720-430126 GCA_002093875.1 Calopteryx splendens
TCAGGTCTCCCGTGAAAAAATATTTAAAAGCTTCTCTAGCATTGTTTTTGCAACTCAATTATAAAATAAAAAAATTAATTCGAGGAAAGTGGGATAAAAAGCTATTGTCCAGGTCATCTTGCTTTTCTGACACTGTGCCCTAATTGTATAAGGAAGTTTTACAATTCAATCCATTTGTTATCGTCATCAATCTGAGGATTGGTAACGGCAGGGCTTCATTTTTCAATATTACATGCTAATTACTATAGCACAATTAGTTGTTATTTGTATGATCTGTATTTGTTTCTGGGTTTTCATTTTTTTAAATGTGAAATGTGGTCAACATGGGGCAGCCGATATGTAACCACCCTTTCCATAGTTTCCAGGAGTAGTTCTCAATATCTTCCTTTTGTCAATTGTTCGTCACATTTCGCGGACTGACGAGTTCGAGTGAACAGCCATCCCAATGCCCTGGATAGGTCGCATGAACTTACGAGATTCCATACCCTGGGTCTCTTCTCGACCATATCCTGAGTCTGGATATTACGGGTTTTCGTATCCTAGGGTGCATTTGTTTTTGTATTCGGTAAGAAAACGCGGGCTCCTTCTTTTGCCGTCAGATTTGACTCTTTTTTTGGATAATCTCAAAGTTTAGGGAAAAAATGATACGCAACCAAGTAGTTCCCGCTTTTTTATGCTACCACTCAATTTGCAATGCTTTAAAAGTGCCTATTGCTAAACGGATTATAAAGATTTCTGAATATCATCCCACGCATAATTGTAGGCTATTGGTTCCTACTACTTTAATAGCGTCAGTGGGTACTATGGGGACCTCTGTGATAATAATTAGCGTGCGCTACGCGCAGGAATTTTCCTAATTTCAATCCTCAAAGACGTCCTCCCAAACCGACACTCTTGCCTATTGGGTAATAAGAAAAAAGAAATGAGTAAATGACTCATTAGGAATTCAGAATTAAGTGTATATTTATTTTATTTGAACTCAAGAGTTACAGAACTTCTGGCGGTACAACATTCTGAGTAAAAATTAAGGAGCTCTTTGATATCAGTTATCCTCGAATCACAATTTCCTCAATATGAACTTTGACATTTGCGCGTGAAGTTGCTCTTAAGAAAGCAACATACATTTAGCATGTGAGAAGGCAAGATTAGGTAAGTAATTTCCGACTTATTGATGGGTTTGTCCTTGTGACTTGTTAATTTTCATGACAAATACGACTCTTATAGGAAAAATGTTGTTTAAGTTGAAAAGGAATGCCTGGAATTTGATCATCCAAAATAATTCGTGGTGTATAAACTGTTTGTTCTTTATCAGTTCCAGTAAGTACACTAATCTTCGCTCACACAGAAATGGGGTGAAAGGGAGGTTATTGAAATAGTAGGCATTTGAAAAACGCCCCCCCTTTATTGTTCTGACAGAAAATTATAAGTGTTTGGCCGTAATTCTAAGTTCACAACTCCGGTAATGAAAACGCCAATCCCAGCCAATAATCCTTCTCTAGTTTTTATAATTATATAGATATTTCTTAAAATTAGAACAGATGAGCAGAACTGCACTTAAACACTATGAAGTGTAAGCATAAGGTGGTGGTAACGAATAGTAGGGACTTGGGTGTCACCATCATGAGGGATACAACGTAAAAAACATGGATCCGTGATGCATACGGTCCCCATTGAATAATTTGTAAAACACTGCGTAGCTTTTTTAAAACACATATTTCACATGAATTGTGGAGAAGTATTGTGGACATTCTACTTCACCTAAGTTTGGCGCCCTTCGAAAATGCTGCCAGCATTTTTGGGATCCATAAAAAAAATATCTAAAAATTGAAGCTAGTGGTATCGACCGTTACCTACTGGGGATGAAACGATTCATCATGTAATATTTTTAAAACTTGATTTTTCCACAATTTTATGTTTGCACTACCCAGGTTTCGATTTGAAGTCATATTCAGGTGAAGTACAGAAAATTATTCTTGGTATAATATTTATGATGAAGGGGCGTGGCAGTCCAGTGGGTAGAGTTCTGAGCTATTAACCGTAGGGCCCGGGTTCGATTCCGGATGACGCCACTGGGCACCCCCAGCTTCACCCAAACTCTGTACCAATTTTCGGGTACCAAGTCATCCTGGGAAATCACAGACGGTACAGGGAAAGGAACTCGCCACCCTATCCTTATTTGTGAATTTCACACGCTTTTGGGCTTAGTATTGGGTGAGCTCTATCCTCACCTACCAAATCGGCCTTCGGCTTGATTACTGCGATTTTTGATTCACGATAAATAATTTTCTGTACTTCACCTGAATATGACTCCATAGTCGAAACCTGGGTAGTGCAAAAATAAAATCGTGTAAAAGTCAAGTTTTGCTCATCTTGTGATGTCTAAAAATTGGACAAAACACAAGGGCCAAGACTCAAGGGTGCAAGTTAAAGTTTCAAAAAAGATTTAAGGATTCTTTCTCGAGGTTATCGGCCGCAGCATAGAAAGAGGAAAACCTAGTAATATGTCTTCTTTTTGCAGACTTTACCGGGAGCATTTTCATCTCTGACGCCCGAACGACACCTTCCGAGCTCCCCAGTGGGGTCTTGCTGCCTGTTGTTAGGATGCAGTTGCATATATAATGAGCTATAAATTGATTTATAAGCATTGAAAAATCGAACCATGAATCTCTATACAACCTCGTATGCTCCGTTGAACAAACGCCACTCCTTAGGAAAAATAAACGGTCGCTCTCTGTTACATAATCATCTACTAAAATGCGCACACGAATGCTAACTGAGAAGAGGCCACATTCAATGGGTGATGCCATCGTTGCAGTCAATCGTAATGCCATAACCCCTCCCGATTTGGCATGGGGCACTCCAAACTTTCATTGATATTATGCATTGGCGCAGTGAGTCTATCGAGCGCCTGGTTAAGATAGGGCTACCTCATTTTGTGTCCCCATAAACAACTTTGATCCCATCCGTGCTTTCGACATTTTTGCACCTCTTGAACACGGAAAATGCGACGTAAACTGCTCCTTTCTGCTCCCTCCCCCCCCCCACTCTCTTCTTGACTCTACCTCTGGATGTGCGGTTCGCCTTTACTGGCTGAGTCGGTGATTGGATGTGACTTGAAATCAAACCTCTGCCATGGGTTTGGAGCACGGTATGGATATTTGAAATGTGTTAGATGGCAAAGATAGCTCCACGGCTATTTCAGACTGGGTTCTTGGAAATCTCTTGGTTAAACAGTAAATCGGTGTTAAGTTAAAAAATCGTTAAGTAACATTCAGAGTACTCGCGGAGAGAATATGGCACCCATATCGGTGAAAGTGTTAAGAAATTAGACAAACTTCAACGAAAATCCGCTAGATTTGTCGAAAGTGGTTATTAAGATAAAGTATTTCCGAGTTATTGGAGAAACTAGTATGGGAGCGCATATTCAGTAACGAAAGGAAAGAGACAGACTAGTATTTTAAGAAAGGTACATGGTGCTCGCGTTTTCTTCTGACATCGGGGAATTAATTGATGCCCCGCATAATAAGAAGTGATTGGACCAGTCAGAAGAAATGATAGAACTGCGAGATAGTCACACCGATTGACATCCCTAAACGGCCGTTTTTCACGCCCACGATTCGTAATCACAGCGAAGCCAAGGATTCTCGATCGAAAAAACTTGTTGCCGTGGGAAATTCTTTTTAACTCTTTTTTATAAAAGGCCTCGTTTCATAAGGCTTTCCATCTGCGAGCACCTCATAAACCAACCTCCTAACTTCCCACAAGTACGCTATTATGGGAGGTGTCCCAACACCTCTTGACACACACCTATGAGAAACGTAGAACGCTTGGTATACCATTCAGAGTTTTCACTCGCGTAGCTGGACTTGAAATGGAAATTTTCCAACGCTTCCCTAATACTCTCTGCTGTGACTGCGTCCATTTTTCTCTCATGTCTTCTCTCTTTTTATCAAAACTCAAACCCCTTGGACTGTCTTGTGTCTCACCTGAGTAAGTCAGTACTTCCCAAGAGCTTGGTCCCACACGTAAGGCATCCTTCGAAACCCAACGGACCATCTCACTTCTTGCACAGGCGTACTTGATGAAAGCAAAATAAAAAACCTTTTTAATATTACATCCTCTCAGTTGTTGTCCACATCCAGATTTGAATATGACGAAATCATTTCCGGGGTGAAATTGCGATCGTTATAATATTACCCTTGAAATAAGGCCCGAATTTACCTGTCCAAGAATGGGAAAATAAATGAGTGCATGTTTGAGAGCTCTTTTTCCTCTATTAGGAATTATGCCCTCAAGTCAAGCCTACCTATCGTTAGTACGCATTAGAAATAATTTATTTATTTGTCAGAGAACTAAAATCAGCAAAGAATATAGTTTATATTTGGCTTTGGATTTTAGTTATGTAATTTTATACTTAGTCATCACATTCGCAAACTGAATACATTACATGCATACAAAATAGCCTTGATAAGTGCAATGTTGAAAATCCTCTCAGAATGCTTCAATGCTAATTTTTAGGAATACAAAACCAGTGAACTGGGAATGGAATATCAAGTCTCATTTTATTTACTTTCTCTCTGAGGACTTGAGCCTCGATTAACCCTGACCGGTAAGACGATATGTACGCGCACCACCTGCTGCTCTACGATAGCGCCTTGAACGTGGAAATGTGAAATGACGGGTGATGAACAGACCTTATGCTCGTTCATCCATTCATAAGTCTCTGAAGCCAAAGATCGGTTGGCTAGAGCCTTCAATTCTTCTTCTCTTACGGCTTCCCTTATTCTCATTCGTTGTGTCTCTAGGTGTTGATGAAGATAGGCATCCTCTTTCACTTCATTCCGCCTCCCACATCCATCCGCTGCAATTTCCTCTCGTCGAGGCCTTCCGTCACACAAGTTCAACCACCTTTTCCTCGGTCTCCCTCTCCATTTTTCTACCACTTGTCCACTCCGTTACCCTTCTCCCTACGTGGTCTTCTCCCCTCTCATAACATTTTAATCCCATTTCAGCCTCACCTCCTGCATCTTCTCCCACAATCCTTCCGCCTTTGTCGTGCCTCTCGAATTTGATTTTGCACGTCCTACATAACTCCTAACATCTTTCTTGACGTTCTCATCTCTATCATATCCAGCTTCTTTTCACATGCTTTCATTACCTGCCACGTGTCATCTCCATGCGCCATTGACACTGATCTGACGGCTGCCTTGCACTCCTTCCCCTCAACTCTCCTAGGCAGCCGTTGATCAAATAGCGCCCCTTAAATCATATTCCGAATTCTCCAGTCCGAATGTACTGACTTATTTCTCCTCCCAGTCTTCCACACACCGACGTCGTTGATCCATGGAATTTAAACATTCCCACTTTTAGCATTTCCTCCTCTTAAACGAACATTTTCCTATCGCTTCCGTTCTCGACAAAACTTGGACATTCAGCCTTCTTCAAATTCTTAAGACCCTTGAAGGTCGTCTGTCTTTATTAATCTCCTCCCTTCATCCAAGTCTCCTTTGGTGCTACTGCAGAGCGCATACCATTAGCAAATGATATGCACCTTGGGCTTTGTTCATCAATTTCTCTTTTCCATCGCTGGGACACAGCGAGAAATAGGTAATGTTGGAATACCCTTCGTGTAGTCTTTTCCCAACTCGGAAACTTCAAACTGTCGTTCAATTCTTCTTACACTAGTATGAGCTTATGTCTTCAAATCCTCAACTTCTCTCAGACTCTATACTCAAAGGTATCAGGTGTCACTTCGTGGAACTTATTTATTAGTAGTATTAATAGTTATTATGAGAAACGGTACGTCGACGGCGTAGGTCATGTTGTGGAATTTATTTTATTCGAAATTTAAAAAAAAATCCTGCATAGTCCTCTGAAATATTTATTAACCGATTCAGGCTTCAACACAGATTTCCAATGCCAAGGAGAATGAACATATGTGCCGACACCTGAGTTGCTTAATGAATATTTCAGTGAAACATACAAAGATATTGCCATCTCGGATTCTCTCAAGCTCTTTCTCTGTCATGCATGCTTTCTCCTGAATAAAAACTCACTCTATCATAATTATAAGCCTTCCCAAGCTCTAAAAAGGCCTGTTACAGTCCTAGCATGTTCCCATCCCTTTTCCCAACTTGAATCAGTGCAGATTCAGTGCAGACTGACTGCACTGCGTCCCAAACTGTCCATCCCCTCCCATTGTCCCATTTCTACCTCTCTTTTATTCTTTTCCAAATTTTCATCGCTAGTGACATCAACTTAATCCCTCTATGGGTTTCACACTCTTGGCTGAGATATTTCCATTTGTATATCGGTGTGATAACATTGTCTGTCAATGCGTAGGCTTACATATTCCAGATTTTAGACCTATTTGCTTCATGCCTGCATGTGCTGGTTGCTATTAATTTGACACAATCTCTAAACACTGCCCATGGGTTTTCTTCATTTATTAGTATAAGTAATGTAAAAATACTCTTTTCACCTATCTTCTATTTTAGCAATAACTGCAAACCACAAGGAGTGGGCGGGAATGATCGTGGTCAAGAACTGTCCATTATTTGATCGAGAGAAGTCTTTTGGGACTTTCAATATTCGGTAGAACTTTTTATGTTCCGCAACTGCTCATCTACTGGTTTCCTCATTTTCCGCGCAATTGCACTTGCCACTGCTTTTTTTGCTTCTTTGTTCGTTGGCCTGTTTTAATCTCCGTGATTTCCTAGATTTTTTTTCCATATTCTTCATTAGATGTTAGTACATTTCATATCCTGTATCTAAAAAAAATCCTCCAGGCTTTTACAAATCATATGATTGTGGGCACTCGTAACGCAAGTGTTTCGATGGTATATCGTCTTTCTGTCCTTAATTTATTCATTTTTATTTATTATCCGAAGACTGGTTTACTTCAGCCTCCTATCCAATCCCAGTCCACTCTTCCCCTTTTCCTTCTCGCATCTATCTTAATTTGGAGTGCGAATTTACTCCTCGGACTTCCCCGTGGTGTTTTCCGTTTTCCCTGAACAATTTCCCTAACGTATCAATCCATTTCGTCTCGAGGCGTGCCCAATCCGTCTTGCCCTTCATTTCCGCATGGCTCTCTCCCCGCGAGGCCGTCGTTTCCTATCTTGTTTACTTCCTCCTATTGCGCACTCGTCTTAGTCGTTTATTTAATGCGTGCGTGAATAAAAAAAACCGATTGCGGCATAACGTAAGAGATCAGTTTCCCGAACGCTCTTCGTCCAACATTCCCCCTTTCTGCACGCAGCCGGGAGAATCACGGCAGCTTCCACCCTCGAGCATGTATGCGACCATCACTCCCTCTCTCCATCCCGCTTGCGATATGATTTCGCAACGCGGCCTGCCCGCGCGCCTACCGTTTTCACCCACCCCACTCCCACTCCTCTTGGGTCCGCGTGATTTTACTGCCGCGGCAATAGCCGTTGCTTATTGTTATTTTCTTTTCATAACATCAGCCGCCAGATGAGGAGTTGAAGAAAGGTGACGTTGAGTTGGAGGAGGAAGATGCATCCCCGTCAATTAACCCCTGGGGACCCTCGCGCGTCGGCCCACTCTTACCTAACACCCACGCGCGCCCGTGACACCACCCCTCTTCGTCTGCCACTTTTATGCCTCTGCCTCATTGCCTTTCCACCCGTGGTCACAGTCCTCCTCGCATCGAAGAAGACACTTTGGCTTCGCAGAGCGAATAGTGTGTATAGGATAAGAATTATAAGGACTGGTGTTATGTCGCATTAGTTACACTCATCCAGACCGCGCGCAAACGCCACGCCTAGAGCACTCGATGTCCAACAAGGTAGGATTCAACCTGTGAATAAAGCAAAATGTGAAGAATAGGTACCCCAATCGTTAAACATTTTCATGGATAAAAAGAAGGTTTTCATTTCTACATAATTAGAAAATATTATTATTAGTAGCCGTGTACCGGCTGTTTTTTCATAGACACTGAAAATCAATACATAGTGCCATGATGTCTTAGGGGCATTTATGGAGTAGGTACTGCATATCATAAATACTCTTTGAATTGCACTAACTTATTCTTCAGCTCCACATACTTCCTACCTCCCTTCATGCCGTATTAAAGGCCTAATCTCTTTCTCCTTCTTCCTCGCTTTCTCAAACCTCTTCCTCCGCTCACAGTCTGAAGAGTCTTTCAATATCTCTTCCGTCACTTTTTCATCCTCCTTCGAATTTCTCCCAGTAGCTTCCTAATTCCCTCTACCATGCATGGCACTTCTTCGCCTGTCTTTATTTCTGTCCATTTTAATTTCTCCATTCTTTTTCATCGGCACATCTCAAAATCCACTAATCTATGCTCATATGCTCTCTTAAATGGCCAAGTATCAAAGCCATACCAACAATAGGCTTGTTATCAAAATTTTAACTAATTTTGATAAGGAGCCGTTTATTTAGTATTAGTATTCAGATAACGTCTTAATTTGAGGCTCATGTCGACAACGCCCTACTCATTTTAAATTCTTCTTTAACTGACGTATTTCGTCTTCTTATGTTAACAGCTCTAATTGATGGCCTTTTACCTTGATGCTTCATACTTAGATTTTGGTTTTCCTTGAGAATTTAATTAGTTTCCTTTTGTTACGACTTATCAGTATTCAATATGCTTCACACATCCCATGCATCTACTTTCATTTCTACCGCGAGCCTTATTCATTCCTCTCTTTACCATTTCCTACACGTATGTGTTCAAAGGATTAAAACACGACTATGAGAAATAGTATTCTTGCAGTTTCCTGACTGACGGAGAGTACGAGCAAGACTAACCAATGAAAAAATTCAAATTCTGCATTTTGGTTCATGGCTGGGATTAATCCTGACCCCACATGACACTGGTAGAAGAAAGGGGCAATCTCAAGGCGACGTTTAGGGCAGTAGACAACTAAACCATCCGGCTAAGCGAGGAGTCATTTTTCTCTCACGCAAACATAGCGCTCTCCCACAGTTGAACAACAGAACTAAACATGCGACACAACTTTTCAAAGTACTGGTAAATGAAGCATGCCTAAGTTGCTGCCAAAGTTCCCCAAATGATGACCGAGGAGTCCCGACACCCAACGCTGTGCGCCTTTGTTGGTGATTGCAGTGCAATGTAGGTAGATATAGCTGTAGATTTCCCCGGTTCTTTCTCTCGTCCCCCCTCATCCCTCAGACGCCCTCCGCGGTTGCCTCTGCCCCGTCACGCCTCTTTCCCCCGCACACACACGCACACACACACCTCTCCCAGCGCTCGTGCTCCTAATCTGGTTGCACAACCCTCGAAAAGGGTGTGACTCTCGCGCGTGGAGAAGCGTCTCCTTTTAACGCCCGTTCGTCGAGAATGCGTGCACACAGACGCTCGGGCGGCGTGCCCAGCCCTTGCTTGCCAGAGCACCACCTTCCCATTATGCAAATGCCCCGGGGCAGAGAAAAAGACGCGACGGAAGAAGTGACGGCGGGAGGGAGAGTGAGAGAGACAGAGAGAGGTTGGTTGAAACGATTCCGTGTCGAGGAGGGGATCCGCTGATGGGTATTAATCCATCCCCTCGATACCGTCTCTCTCATGAAATTGACATAGATGTCATCTCCAGAAAGAGATCTCCGGAAAGGTTTTAACATCCGAACCCGAGACCCTTAGGTTTAACGGGGTCCCCCGCCCTTAATCGTGCTTTCTGATAGCAAGGGTTAACTTCCAAAGGTCGGAAAGGTCGATCGCAGGAGATATATTTCATTTCTACTCCGGTGATGGGTGACGGGAGTTCATAATTTTCTTTCCATCATCAAATGACATTTAATTTCAATGTCGACTTACACAGTTTCCCTCTCCTATTCATCGTCCAGGCGTGATGTGAATCAAAACTGACGAATTTGAAAAGTCTTAAGATTTGATTCGTAGAAATTCCCCTTCGATGAATGTTATCTAATCGAGCACAATCTCCTGGAAGGAGAAAGAGGAGCTTTGAAAGCGGAGGGTATTCTAGTTATCCCTAACACAATTATGCGGTTCCTTTGGAGCAAAAGTCTTCCCAGCGAATATTTTAATCAAAATTTCCACCTGAAGTAGAGAAACCGACGAACATTCTGATTCTTTGTAAATTCCACCAATTTACCTCACTTTACTGCTGTCAAAACCAACCAAGAGGCACTTATTCTTAATCTCGGTACTTTCCGGCCGAAAGTAATATTTTTCGTTGAAATTTGATTTCCTCGGTTCGTTCGACAAAGAATGTTTACTCGTGAGCTTGCTTCAAAATCAGTTTCCCAGCATGTGGTTTCTATGAACTTGCGGCGAAATCTCTCCGATCCTCATGAGCGCATGGGAACCAGATGGCGTCGATCATTAGTTCCAGGATTTCCTCGCTTATAACACCATAAGCGGCTCGGCCCGACGACGCAGGTAGGTAGGTACGCGCGGCGGACGTATGTAGCGCGAAAGCTACTTGTGACGGCACGGCACAATCAGTTGCACGCCATAGGCGTTTTGAATCCGTGATGAAGTACGAAGCACAGTTGGAAATTTCGATCTCATACGTCCCACGGGCGAAGTCCATTCACTGGTACTATGTGACCTCTCAACCTGGTGGTGATGGTGCCTCCACCCAGCGCTCCCCCACTCGCTAAACAGTGACCCACCCCTCCTCCTCAGTATTAGGTACCGCCATTTCTCCATTATGAGTCGGGATAGGACGTGCGTAAGAATTGATGAAGGCACACTTAAGGTTTCCCTTTGCGGTCGCGGGAGAAAGTGACAACACTATCTCGCGGGAGACTATTAATGGAGCATCACATCCACCCCCGACTGTTTTTGGCACGTTTCTGGTTACACCTCTGGAGATACCTGACGCTAATTTCCTCCGCGATGCTCGCTTCTTTATTTTTTGACGACATCGCCTTTCGATGAGCTAACTTGATAAATTCTCCATTATAAATCGCCCACATTGCCGAGCGATGGAGGGGTTTCAAGCCGTAGTGAAAACTAAAAGAAAATTATTTAAATATTTTTTTTTACATCCTCATGAGTAATTTGAAGTCCAAGCCTCTCAAAAACCTGTGGCTGATGCCATAATATATCTATGTGAAGTGAAAGTATGATTCAAATATATTTCTCTGATGAGATTTATCCATTATCTGTTTTAAGAGTAGAGACGAGAGTAAGCTCTCGCTATACCCACAAAACCTTAGGACCTGCGGCATGGGCCACCAAAATGTTCCCCAATATCAGGTATCTGTGACTCGAATTCATCCGGCGACGTGAATTCCAATGACTAATGCGGTGTGGGAGGCATTTAGGGACAAATGCGAAAATGGCTAAGAAAACACCGTTTGAAACGTCATTATTCTCATTTTTTCTTTTTTTAGAGCATGGGCGGCAGTTTATGTATATTCATGTATTGTCACCAGGCAACTATCCCGCTGAAAAAATTATTAGAGCCCAAAAGACTTAAAAAGCTAAAATATTGCAGTCATTTTCTTAACCAGAAAATGTCCCGTAATGATCCCTGAACCGCTCACTCTTTTTAACCTAAGTTCTCTTTAGGGGGATAGCTTTATTTCCTAGGTATTGTGTGAATAGGGGCTATCTGATTGGTATATTCAAGTTGGAATCAATCCCATCAAAGATTTTGATTGATATAAATTATAATAATATTAGCTTTTGGTAACGGCACCTTTTACGAAATTAAGCATGGCCATTTCAATTCTGCTCACTTTTGGTTATTTTAGTGTTTTATTATTTCGAAATATTTCTTCAACGATAAAATTATAGGAATTTCGAGACGGAAAAGCTATTGTTGATATTTTCAATGCTTCAAATTAATTCAATTATTGGTAATTTTCCGTGAAGTATGGGCGATTAACACATGGTTAAATAACGTTAGGGCCATATATTGCCTTAAAATAGTTTTAGAGGAGATTAATACATTTTTGAGCACATAAAACATCTTCATTTTTCACGATAAATATTGAAAAATTCGTCTAATGAAAATTTGTTAGCTCTGTAGAATTCTACCAATTGCTTTTTGGATCACTTTTTGATTAATGCTATTGACATTTCTATATTCGCTGTATTAATCCTGTGAAAATGAAATTAGACGTGTATATTATTATCAAGTCTCTATCAAATTAGGAAACCAAAACCAAACTAAAACAACCAATGCGGCGAATTAAATATTTGCTTTCCTCCACTCTCTAGGCTACACTCACATACGTAATCATCAGAAACCCATACGGACGTCTTTTCTATGAAAGGCCTCTTGGTCGGCTATATGCATCTTAAAAAGTAGAATGTGTAGTCCGTGGTCGGGCGTGCTAAATACACATGTGGGATTCAGAGCCGATGGATTTTCCACTAACATTTGGTAGATGTATTTAATATTTTTTTCGAATCCGTGTGCGTAGCCTGAGGCATGGGAATACAATAAACGCATCATTACACTTTTAAGAAATTCATAAGCTAAATGTGAAAAAAAAACGTCTTTTCCTACCATGCCATTGCTAATTTTAAATGACATTTCCTCTCCTGGGGAACAATAATTTCATATATGTACTGCTCTGAAATACAGTACACTATTTTGGCAGGATTCTTAATATTCTAGACCAACTATGTGACCCCCTCCTACAAAAATATTACAATGTATTTGGGTTTAGGCAATGTTAGCAGTAAGTATTCAATGCCTTTTAAGACGTTTTATATGTCCGTTGATAGAGAAATAATCATTATAGTACGATATATTTCTGATCATAAGATGGTTCTATTTCTTACTGTACTCCTAAAAAATTTCATAAAATCCGCAGATCTGTTTTCAAAAATTGCATGTTATTTATAAGAAACCACCTCATTGGAATTCTGAAATTACTAATTGCATAATTAGCGATACACCAACCCAAAAATGAAATCGATGTGCATTTTTTTCCAAAAGTGAGAATTTAACTGGGATTTAAGTTTAAATAATTATTTCGGATTTCTTGTTAACTTGTACTGATGAAGAATGTAATTAATTACATTTGGTGCGGAAGAATCAAATAGATGTATTTACTTTTTGGCATTTTTTAAATATTTACTTTATTTAAAATTGAAATCGATGTTCTAATCGTATTGATATATATATTGTTCACTAAGTATAGGATAAAGAAATATGCTTTCCAATTTTTCGCAACACGTACCTACCTAGCAACCTTGTACTTATTCCAACTACCCCCAGTTCTCATTTCAAAATTTCTCTGTCATAGAAGGTAGTAGTCGTTCAAATTTGTGTTGGATAACATAGCACAAAATACAACATAATCTCGTAAAACATTTGTCTTGAAGTATAAGGTACTTTATATAAATATTATAATAAGTGCAACTTTCGTCACCAGTCCTCGGTAGTATAGTGGTCAGTATCCCCGCCTGTCACGCG
>LYUA01000383.1:435350-445644 GCA_002093875.1 Calopteryx splendens
TTGTTCCGCGAGCCATAAGGGGGGGGGGAGTGAGAGTTGGGTGTAACTAAGCCTTATGCGAAAGGGACTCTCGGACGTGCTCAGCGTAATTCTGTTCTGTAACGGGAAAGGTCAATTAGCCGGAGAAAATTGTCGTTTGTGTGTGATTGCATGCACTTCCTTCGGAATGAGTGCAAACCCTCTCGCTAATTTACAGTCCGAAACCCGAATCCATTCGTAATTGAAACCCACCCTTTCCCTCCGAGAGAATAATTTCCTCTCTTTGAATTGGCAAATGAATCGGTGTTGCGAAATGTGAATGGCCTCACGAAATTAAGGCATCTGATTGATTGCAAAAACCGTAGTGATACGTAGGGATGAAAATGTGTGTGCCGATTGTAAATCCATCGCCAGTACGCTTACCACCAGTTGTAGTCGGACGGACATTTTAAATGATTTCAACTCACTTTCACGAGTTTGTCATCGGCGTTACGTCATACGGAAATTTCCCTTTTGATTAAGACGATTTAGGTAGATATTTTTACAAATAAAAAGTAAGAACAGATTTTATTTTTTATTGCCTGAGATCTAACTAGGAGGAAGTGTCAGGGGCAATGCAGCTACCAAATTGTAAGGCTCAAATGGTGTAGATTTCAATAATTTCATCCTCTACCGTGTGAAACTTCATGATGATGGAAAAAAAACATCTTTTTGAATTTCACAGAGATTGTCGAATAGTCGACATCTTCTGATACATCTATAGAGAACGTCGAGGCATATATAATCACTAGGGAGGGTCGGTGGTTGGGCCTTCCAAGTGACTATATATGACCCGACGTTCTCTATAGATTTACCTGAAGATGTCGGCTATTCGACGAAACTGGTTGTTTTAATTAAAAATCTCTGTGAAATTAAAAAAGTTTTTCCTCCATCATGGTGTAGATTTTTTTAGTCAAGGGTATCATTGAATGGAATGTCATGGAACCCCTCTCAATGGAGCCATCTAAAATTTTTTTTAAACTCCCTTGCTCTTTGAATTTACTTTTCCTTCTGAAGTTTTTTCCAGGTGCTGAGGAAAAGATTAAGTTTATTAATAGATATAAAGGTGCATAAGGCATACAGCAGGACATTTCACTTTGCAACGGCTGCTTTCTTATAAAACGCATTTTATGAATGGGCATGCATGTGCCTTGAATCTGAATTGCCACCTGCTATTTATGCTTCGTTAGAGAGGTTTTGCGCATTTGATTAAATTGCTGCAGCTGATATACGTCATCTGCTTTTGTCGGATTTCATGGCTAGCAACATAAATTAAATATGTGGCACATTCACAGCTTTCAAAACGCATATCTACTGATGTTTATTCCACCTAGTGTTTCATACAATGGCACAAGCTCTTCGAAGAATTTCTTCTTCCGTCGGGAGAAATGTGAAATCACTTGCAAAATAATTTGTAAAAACTTGTAAAAATGTTTGATTTTTTCGATCTTATTTTGGTACTAATCATGCATGTAGTTCAACCATCTTTGACACTCTTGACTTCCTTTCACTGTGTTGCATAAAACACTCGAGTCTGCGCTATTAAGTGATTAACGCATTCCTGTTCCGAAAAATATTTTAAATCATCATTTAAAAAAGTTATACATTGGATGATTCCTGAATATAGTTTTTATATATCTCTCCTGTATGTTAACATGAATTAATAATGTTTAAGGTAGACAGGACATTTTCTCCCGATGCTTGAAATTCATTTTGAGCGGAACGTTATTTTATGAACCTAATTATGTTATATCCTTGATAAATGATATTCACTTCAGGTATCTTGGATTGCTTTATTAACAGCATTCGTTGGGTCTTTTTCTCTGCGTAATGGTCAAAGAGGAACTTTGTTCATTCTCATTTTTTTGTAAAATTAGGTTACTTTTCTTTGTTTTTGCGTATATAGGATATTAAAGCTAATTATTATTTATCAATGCTCCTTATATTGAAAAACTAACTTTCAGGTTTGGCAGAAGTCTAAAAGTGTATAGCAATATCTGTCTCTGTATCGGCATTAGCGCTTATAGATAAGTATTTTTTTCAATACTTTCCGTTTATCCAGGTTTTTCAATCGAAAATATTTTCAGTAGGTACCACATAAATAAATTATTATCTTATGGCACTGTATCTTATGAGTTTTACACATATGAGTTTATGTAACATTACTCACCTTTATATCACTTCCTATTTTTCTTTCGTTCACTTTCGATACTTAATATCATAATATATTAGGTTTGCACTAAACAATGTAATACAAGCAGTGATTACCGTGTATATCGTTTATTGAAACGCTTTGATAATCTTACTATCTGTGGCCGAGAACAATATTTGAGCATCAGGTTTTTTCTTCCACGCTGCTATTACATCACACTTCCTTAGCCTGTTGGCCTAGTAAACAAGGTCCTAGTTCCCACGAAAAAGCCTGAATGGCTCCATTTCTGAAGGCCGTGAAACTCAATGTTCAGGCATATCTGGTTGTCGAATAGGTGTCAAGAACTTCGCTGTGTGGATGAGAATTATACAGCAAATAACAATAAGTACACCCCCGCCCTTATCAGCTTAACTTAACAATGCAGGGGACTGTCGTGGATTACATCCGGATCCTCTGTAGCCATTACATCCATAATAACAATTAGTATTTTGGGGCGATTTGAAGATGATCTAATTAGGGTAAATTACTTATCTTTCCCAATACCCAATTTCCCAACGCAGATTTCTCTTGCGTATGTACAATGTCATTTTATTTTTATTAAATTTGAATCAACTTCAACGAATGCTTGTCAAATACTTGCTGTAGGTACAGATGATTAAAATCTGCATCTCTTTTGGTAATTTTAGTAAAACAAATGCACATATTGTTACTCTTCTTCAATCTGTTGCAGTTATCTTCCGAGATTTAATTGTTATTTGTAAAAATATAACATGCAGTTGCAACCATTGTAAAGAGTATGCTTATACTTAGTTTCTAGCATCTTTTAAACATCAGTACGACCACCGGTTCGCCTTCTCAAAACTATTGTAAAGCATAAATATCTCAGTGGTAACAACATGTGATGCTTACGTATTTGATTATTGTTTATTTTGAAACAGGCTCATATGACATCGATATATTTTTTCATACTAACAAAATATTAAACGAAGGATGATTTATTGTTATTTAACGTTCGATGAAGTCAGCTTTCATGCTTATAATACCTTAAAGATGCCGCAAAACTCCGAGCTGTGCCTATCTTACCCGGAAGCAAGTATTCCAAGACTCACCACGTCCCCCATACCTTTAAAGTAAATTCTCCACACCTGGCTTTAGTGCTGGTTTCAAAGGCTTTTTCCTCCCTTTGTTTCCTGGTCCCTTATTCACGGAGCCCATTTCGTCAGCCCGTGCTGGTGAGCCTCATTCTGCCTCGTCATCATTCCCAAAACTTGACATGTGACTGATCAAACTCAAACCCATATGCGCCCAATGTCTTCTGTGTGTAGTTTGTTGCTGGGCCTTCTTGTCTCGGGAAGAAGCCCACCCGAGGAGTAGGAGAAAGTTATTGATTATAGCTGTGAACGCGAGATCACGAAGCCTGGCGCTCAAATTAAATATGTAGTTGGCGGCGGGATATTTACATCCGTGGATAGGTATGCACATGTCGTTGGCATTAAAATCTGGAGATTTTTCCCATGGCGATGGAAATAAAAATTACGCGACGTCAAGCGCCCATAAAACTTAACAATCATTTCAAAACGACGGGAAAAAATAACGAAACGTGATACAGAGATAATAAACTCCTTTAATAATGACTCCTTTTGACTTTAAATGCGGCAGTTAACATCTTGAAATTACCACTTCCACGGAAGCGTCGCTAAGAGTAAACAAAAGATGCATGGACTTTCTTCGTAAGCTCTTATTCACGACGACCGTATTGGTAGACTGCCTAATCCCAATGAATGAATCACAATATGAGCTGTTTCTGGGAAAAATCAAATAAAATGATTATAACATGCTGAGCTGATAGTTCCGGTTGTAAAATGATTTTTTTCGCATTATTTTTATCTCATGTGTTGGCTGCAGCGTATCCTTATGGATTTCCAAAATAAATACTGGTCATCATATGGGATTTTCGGGTATAGAATTATAATTATGGGAAATCGTCTTAGAAAATACTTGGGATCCGAGTTCCCTCCATTTTGTTGGCATTGTGTTTACTTCGTCTCATTCCAGAGCTGAGGAATTCCCAATCACACATTGGTTAGTTCAATGCGTAAAGGTGAAACTACACGACAATCATAAAAAAAAACCTTTTGAGGTCATAATTATTATTTTAAGCCATTAATAACCCAAATAAAACTTTTATTGTTGAAAAGGGGCTAACTTTTTTTTACTGATTTTAACTCTTTTTTACTTCTTTTTAATTTGCGAAATCAAATTATTAAAATCAATTGAATACGTGTCGCTCGCCTCCAATATAAAATCTCCTGTTATGCTTTGAAGGAACTCCGTTTCCTGTAGAGTTAGTAATATCATCTTCACTGTCCTTTGTCCTTTAGACAACCAAATGACCAAACAAATTTATAAAATAAAATGATGACATGTGCGTATGAAATTTTGCTGTCAACAGGAGTCGAAAATCATGAAATCATCTGAGCGTATATATCTGATATCTGAAATAAAAGGAGATTGCTCGCCTAGTGCTGGAAATTTTCCGTTCAGGAAACTGATTTTTGCGGAAAACGTTCTCTCCTTTTCTAGGCTCAAATAACTATGCTATTATAGTAGAGTGCTATGCCATGGATATCTAAAACGGGTCGTATTTTCTCTCGTTTGCTTTAATATATGGAAAAAAGTTAATGATCGTTTCACATGAACTCCTGCGATAACGAAATTAACACAAACATTCATATTTACTAATGAACCCGCGCTCTATCGAACCGAGATAGCGTTTTGAATAACGGGACACAAAATAGGTAATTGATAAACCCGCGATCAAGATTCCCATGTGAATATTAACGAAGGGAACGAACACCCGAAATGGCATCAATAACGGAGAGATATTTCTCCAAGCATACCATGAGTTAGGATAGCCTTTACAGTTATCGATTCTCCCTAAGACACCAAAATTGATCTGGATTGGAGTGCGTTCCTGGATCATGAGAATTCTCATAAGCGTCATATTTTATTTTCCAGTTTGCCGAGCGGTAAAAATCCAAAAAGAATATTTGATTAGCACTACTGCTGAAATTCATTTGCTCAACAGTGTTTGATATGGAAAATATCACGAAGCTTGTGTCACGTCCCATCCCCTACCACATCCCTGCTAAAAGTAATAAAATGCGGTAAGCAGTCATATTATTAGGGGAAATAGTTGATGGCACACGACCTACTATTTTTCTATCATATTCCTGAACACGAGTTTAGTTTTATATACTAATCAAAGGAATTTACTCAAGTGGATAAAATTCTGGTACTGTTGCACTTCATATGGACATGAGATGAAGTGTTTACCCTTCCAACATCACTCATAATATTTAATGCGAATCACATACAAGTATGAGAAAATGTATGCACTAACTACTTTTAAAATGAGAAAACAATAATAATAAAAAAATTTTTTTGTTCATTATAGAATGCTACTTATTTCTCCAAATGTTGCAGTTTCCTTAATAGAACTTTCAAGATCATAAACTCATTGATTCACATACAGTTGCCAGAAAATATCTTTCGTTCACAAAGTTTGGGCACAAGTAAAATTATAGCGTAGTGCATTTTTTGAGTTGGAGATTTTGCGTATCCCTACTACAATATCATTTTCGATTTGCGGTGATTAATTACTTTGGTTTCTTTTACCTAGTCGGCCTATTTCTGAATCTATCTCTTTGTATGTCTATCAACGTCCCTCTTTCCTTTTGGCTTATATTTTATGGTTGCTACTTTTTTTCTATCCCTTAGGGGCACAGGGACACACTTCAGAAATTTCATTTATGCAGCTTTAATTTATTTCCTTCCTTTTGACTGAAGTTCCATGTTTAAATTGTATTATATTGTTAGAATATAGCTGTCATTTTAAACAATTGTAAGCGGCTGTGTTTTCCATTTTGTTAATTAGGGTTCTATGGATTCCCTTGTATGTTTCTGAGCCCTTATAGTTATATTATTTTAATAGGGTTTTTTCCTTTAAAAGCCATGTTTTTTTTCTTAGTTTTAGAAATATCCAATCCATATTTTTGTGAAATATCATTGGTCAAATATTGTTGGTATGCACCACCATTCAGATAGTGCTGACCAACACCCGTTGGTAGCCCCCAGAACTCTTCCTTCAATATACCTACACACTTTTTATCCCCACGCAAAGTCGAAACTAATTCATTAAGTATTTCTCTCACGTCAGGTGCACTTGTCTGATTCTTTATTAAAGTCTCTCAGTTTCTTTAGTTGGACCAAGAGGAATCCGAAATCCCATAGTTGTCAACCGCAGTCTCAGGTCTCTCTATATTGCTACTTCATATCTTAGTATTTCGAAGGTGAGCAAACTACTGCCCGCCGGACACTACTGCGATACTCGAAGCTTCTACGAAATTAGCCGTCTGGGGAAAACACTTCTCTTTTCTCCTTGGATATCTGGGGGGGGGGAGGGGATACCTGGACGAGTAACCCCTCTTACTTCGCACATTGCATTCGCTGGGCCCGACCACTAGGATGACCGAGGTGTCATTAAGGCCCCCGTGTCTGGAAGTTTATTCACCCCTGACGTGTAGGAATGACTCACTGCAGTCAATTGCCGAATGAGTCGGCTCGGAAAGCCACTGACACGCGAGGCCCTCGAGTTCGCGCCCGCTGATATCATCCCAGAGGAGGAAGCGCTTATGCCTGGTCCATGAGACAGACCGATTTCAATTTCGTCGGCGGAAATCAATTTCCTCCTTCGTCTTGTCGCCTTACGACTAGATTAATTTTCTCACCTGCTCAAGTCCAATAGAACTGTGGAGGTAGATCACGTGGATTCGCTTCGTCTTAGCCCCGGGAACGATGGACCGAACTGAAACAGGCCCGAGGCTGTGATTTGACTTACGGCAGTGGGCGAACGTTTTGAGGAGACCTTGAAAGGGGGACCACCCAATTGGAGAGTATTTGGGTCTCCCCCACTCCCCTGCCATCCTCATCCCTTCCCCGCCCAATGCGAGAATGTTTCGAGGGGCGATTTTCGTCCGTATTTGATAAAAAAACATGGTTTTTCCCAAGTAATCAGCGCGATAGCGTGCTCCCCGACGCGATTCCACGACCTATCTACAAAAAAATTGGAATCACTGGATGTAGACCACGCGGAAGTAAACAGAAGAGCTGAGGAAAACGTAAACAGAATCCCACGAAACTCCGAATATACTACCCCCGTCCCCTCCCCCCCTCCCCCCCCCACACACACCCTATCACCTTCCCTCCAAGGTCGGGTGAAAAAGTAACGCGCAAGATAGTTTTTTTTAACCGAGTTCTCCTCCACGCCGGGAAGATAGACTTGCTGAAATCACCGCTCGTGTGCTGCTGCGGCAAAACACAGCCGCTAACGAGTGAAGTGAAAGCAAAATTGTTGGAGGTTACGTGGCAAATGATCCACGAGTGTATTAATTATCCCTCTCCCGCTCCAATGTGCCCTGTAAGAAAATGTTCAGCAATGCATTGCGAAAAAAAATCTTTAGATACTGATTATCGTGGAGATGGCGGTGATACGTAACTGGCATATTGAAACAAACTTGTTCCTGTCTCAACGTAATAACACATTCCGAACTTAGTGACAATAATTACGTAACGTCAGTAGTGCGGATGAATTAAGGGCAATGAAATTACAAACAGTCTGAACGACATATTGGAACTTAACCCTCCTCCTAAAACTCAGCCTACCTGGTTGACAAATCTCTTCGTTGGCAACTATCGTTATTGTCACGCATTTAGCACGGACTTGCGAATGGTTGTTTTTTGTGTTTCTTCACTCCTACCAATAATAATAATTTACTAATTACATGCAGCATTCGATCCAATGTATCATTGCTATATCTCTTCACTCCGTTTGTGGTTTCATCCCCAACCCTTCGTCATCTGGTTCTTTCTTCAACCCTCCATCTCCAAAGGGTGAACAGTTGAGTTACGCCAAACCACGCCCCAGCGGAGGGATCGCGTATTCCCGGTGTGCTGGCTTCCGTCGCGGGGGATTCGCGCGGGAAGCAAAGGCGTGCAATGTGGGCGGAGGGATGAAGGAAGGAGACAAATGAAGACACCCGAAGGATATGAGGATGATAATGGCCGTGTGAAGGGGAGAAGCGAGGGAGAGGGGAGGCAGAAGACACCTCACTCCCAATGCGTGTGCGTTCGGTGCCGAGGTGGCATCCTCCTCTTCCTCCGCCTCGTCACACCCCTAACGGCTACTGGCTTCCACTCTCCTCGGGTTAGCCCCGTAATCGGCCCTCGGCAGTCATCTGCCGGTTCGCGGGAGATTTCTCGAACGTGATTTATTTTTTTTCGCTTCCCCGGTCGTTAGAAGCACATCTAGTAGCTAAAGATATCGGATGGAGGGTTAAGCGATTAAGGAGTATACATCGACGCGGGCGTGAAATATATTTTGATGGAAATCCCCTATATTTTGCTCAAGTTGATATTGACATTCCATTTTTTTCAAAAGCAGATTATATTTTATCACGAGGACCATGAAGGTACACAGCCTTCATATCCATTCGAATGGGTGGTTAGACATGAAGGAGAAATAATTCATGGAATTTTCTCTTCAATCATATTTTTAAAAAAATTATATATTTAAACTGATATCAAATAGTGTGTGAGGGGTTAGCATCAATTGTGCGTGAATGGCGAGGAAAATGGATTATGGTTTCAAAATTTGGTTCTGTAATTTTTTACCGTATTTTATCTGGGAAGACTCCTCAACTCCAAAAATGATTAAACGGGGATGTAATATTCGTGAATGAGGGAAATCAATGTAAATGAAATATTTGTGTTTATTTTTTACTATTTTACTATTAATTTACAAATTTAAATTTTCAAATATACAAGTTCAAAAAAATAGTTAATACAGTATTTGGAATGCATCTCTCTATTCGCAAAATAATTGAAATTCACATTATTATAGTTAACTTGGATTTCATACTTAATAACTTTTAAGATAATGCTAAGCCATTCTTGGCTTTTCTGCAAGTGCCTTTTAAACTTTTCAATTTTGTTTGTGAGTACAAACATTCAGTAATTACATCAACCAATCTTTAATCCTTCTTTTAACTTTCCCTTTAAATTTTGTTATTATATCCAAAACTCAAGTCCTAAAATAATTTAGGAGTAAGAACATTTGTTTCCTTAAAACCCGTTATTAGTAAAACATACCTTCTTATCGGTATTTGATATCTATATATTTTTTAATTTAGGATGTTTATAGCACACGCTTTTATTTAATACCAGTCGTATTTTACCTATTACGTAGTTTTTATAATTTTTAATATCATTTTCTGGCTTGATTTAATCCTTTTTTAGAGTCGTTATGCCACATGAACCACACACAGCGATGCCATGCCTCAAGAGACTCTTAAATAGACAAATTATTTTTATATTAAACATGACTAATGTAATGAACTCAGAGCCCTCAGCGCGAGGGGCTCTTTAGCGTCAGAAAGCTTAAGGAGGGTGCTGACTCCAACACTCCCAACTTGAACCGGACCACAATGATAACCTGTAGGGTTACCGTGTGACGACCCACTTACTGAGACCAATTTCTTTGACCCATCCAACGGGGAGCAATGGGGGACTGTCGCCGCTAACGCCGTTGGATGCGCCACCCTGCTACTCCCGGCAGAGCCTCAAGGAGAGAGAGCCACACGGCATGCTCGCCGTGGGGTGAATTTACATATCGGCCCTTTTGCTCTCGATTTCAATCCGCTCTGGGATTAGTAACCTGCGAGTGTGAGTTAATTGCCGCGCCCGCGATCCATCAACGAAGGCCGAGTTTTGTGATAGTTGATAGGTATAGAAAGCAACTGCTCTGCCGCGGCTCACTTCTTCATGCGCGTGTAAATAAATCCACTGAAGGCTTCCTGGTTTCCAACGTGCATAGTCAGTAGCGAAGCCGTTAAATAAATAATCTCGGGGGGGAGGGGGAATAGAGGGAGCCAATGACGACCCTTCATTACCAACTCTACTAGGAGAAATATACCAGAAGATATTATTATTCTTTACGTTCAACGTTTAACGTATTAACGTATATGTATTAATGGCTTTATAGATGCTTTAATTTTCTTTTAGTCT
>LYUA01000383.1:552668-565833 GCA_002093875.1 Calopteryx splendens
GGCTTGCAGGGTATTATGTAGATGTAGATGTAAAGATAAAACAGATGGGACCAAGATATCGAATAAAATTAAAAATATGTGTTGTATTTTTTGCCTTACTGAGAGACTGGAGATGCTCCCATCCTGGTTTACTGCAACCCTGGTATGACTTTAATAATCCTGTAAAATGTTATTACGATTTTTGCAAATTATGGCGAATATCCTTCGAAAAACGTGAGCCAAAAAGATAACGTTCCACACTACGTAATTTTTAAGAAAGCAATTGGTGGTGAAATACTGCTCGAAAACCCAAAGATTTTTTGACCATACACTTAGGATTACGGGGTGAACGTCAAAACGTTGAAACATGACAACAATGGCGAAGTAGATTTAGACAGTACTTCAAAAGCTAAGATTTTGAACAGATATTTTGAAATCGTTTACAACAACGATGACTCAATTCCAATCGGAAATCTCCTTGACATCAATATGTCCCTATGAGTGACAACATTATAAGTGGAAAGAGATAGGTTAAAAAACTATGCAGTATTAAAACTAACAAATTTCCAGGAAGGTATCCCATCACGAGTATTAAAAGAGTTGGTACCAGAAATTACACCTTATCTGTAAAGCATAGTTATTAAGTCCCTATCGGAAGGTAAAGTGTCACAAGACTGAAAAGTAGCCCACGTCACCCCCACCCACAAGAGCCGGAGAAGACAAGATCCCGATAATTTCTGACCAATATCATTAGCATCCCTACCGTGCAACATTTCTGAGCAAATTATTGTAGGCAACGTCATGAACTTCCTGGATAGTCATAGTGTTTCAACAACACGCAAAATGGGTTCCGAAAAAATAGATCCTCAGATCGGAAGCATCAAGAAAACAAGTAGACTCCTTCTTAGATTTAAAAAAAAGCGCTGCATTGGAGAAACTGGGAATCATCAAACGCATGGTAGAAAAATATTTTGGTGAAAATGTTAAAGAGATGTGTTATTTCACGCTAGTTGGACCTCATCTTGATTATCCTTCGAGCATTTGGGACCCCGCAAAGAAGGAACTAATCTCGGAAATAGACAGCATTTAGACGAAACTGCCCGTTTCGTGAAGAATCTTTATGAACGACGAGAGAGCATCTCATTGTTATTATATAATCATAAATGGGAGCCACTGGAACCACGAAGATTGCATGCACGTCTCCAACTGCTAGAGGGATAAAAATCTTTCGATTTTAGCAATCAGAAGGAATCACTTTACAGGAAATTGAGAGAGATGACTGCCAACAGATAGATATAAGGAATCCTTTTCCCTTCGCCCAATTCATGAGTATAAAAGCAGTAAATCGTACGGTAGAGTGAGCACCCCGAATGTGTAAGGATGCTAAGTGCTATTGACTGACCATCAATTTCATTAAAAGCTGGTGACCCAACGCCCCCTGCCACAGCTCCTTGTCATCATCTTCTCCGATGGGTCCTAAATATTTGTCCCGTATTATAAATGGGACCTAACTGTTTTGAAAGAACACCTCACTTTTTTAGCGTCAAATTTTTGTGAAGCAAAAGCCGTCGTGATTAAGCCGAAATAATTATTTTTAGTGGATGGGATTTTTTCAAGTCTTGGTCCTCCCGGAAATATTCGTAAACATCATGCCAGTGCAAAGTTTCTTCCTTCCACCTCTTCCTAATTCCAAAATTTCTTATCCACCAAGCCAAAACAGCAAAGTGATTCAAAAAGCAAAAGCAAAGATCGCAGCATTTACGTATTGAATCGCTCCTATAAAATGTTAAAGGACTGCAATGGAGTACCATACCTCGTTCCTCGACATTGCACGCTCTCGGAAACGTGTTTATTCTTCATCGCTGTTATGGTGCGGGGGCACAGGGAAGGGATTTGGACCCCCTCCCCTCTGGAAGAAGTTTATCGCTCGCTCGGCAGGGCTTGTACGAGCTAAGCTCGTATTCAAACCTCGTCCATCAAAATCAACCTTTGGGTTGATTACTCTAGTAGATGCCTTGTGTAATGCCCGACATCAATCGTTTTCTGTAGCAGCACATTAATTGGAAATATTAAAAAATTGTTGAAAAAATTGAAAAGGTGGATGACTCAAAGCGGAGATATATAGCAATCAGGAAGGATGGAGAAATGTGCAGAGATGAAGGGTATACATGATTGAATCAAGAGAGATGTTCCTGGATTATCGTCCAATGTCCAGAGAAAGCAAGCGTCGAATGGAATTTGTTTCTTACTTGAAAATTTCATGATTTTCACATATTTTATGTCATTCACTCGCTGGTGAGAGTCGTTTTCAGAACGCCGGAAGCGGATTTCATCTGGGAGTGAATTTTCTGATGACACTCGAGTAATTTGGTTCACAGAAGCGAAGGAGGCGACCCACGGGAAAAAAAAGGCGCAACCGACGGAATTTGCCGCACCGCGGTCATGCCGACGTGGTTTCATTTTTCGGATTCCCGAAACAACTCCTCTCGTCCTTTCCACATTTCAGATTCGACGGCTGCGTGACACATTCCCCGTCCGTCCCACGCCGAATCGAAACCGCCGTCCTCCGCTCCCGACCGCACGGAACCAGAAAGGCTTTCTGGAGCCTCGCACCCGGCAGGCGACGACCATTCATCCGGTAAGTGTCCTCCTCCTCCCTAGTAGGGGGTGTCCAGAAACCTACCCCCCCCCCACCCCACCCTCACCTCCGCCGCCCCTCCTTATGCCCTACTTTCGCGTCCACACGCGGTTAGTAAAATGGGGATAAGTCATACGCACGCACGCACCCACACTCACGCGCGCGATAACACGGGGGGGAGGGAGGGGAGGTGGAGTTGTAACGGAAGGATGAAGGAGAAAGTGAAGGATGGAGAAGTGTCAGGGAAAGACTGGGAGAGAGAGATAGAGAGAGAGAGCGGAGCGGAGCGGAGAGACGGGGGAGGGGCAAGCACTCCTTTTTTAGCCTTCCTTGTGTTCTTTTCCTCCGAACACCGACTTCTTTCTTCCCCACCCTCATTCGCAAATACGGTTGCTTTCGCGGCTAAACCCATTAGCGCCTTTCTCTCTGTCTTACCGTAATTTTTTCATCTCACAGTCGAAGAAAGGAGATGGAGAATGGATCAGGGCGGCCAGGTGATTCATATCGGCTCACTGCAATTCCGCAACTATCTAGGGATGTTGCATCAAAAGGGAATCACATGGTTTTGCTATCGTTAGCACACCCCTTTATTCATTGATTCCCCAAATTTGGGCAGGGAACCGCTTAAGGATCGCGGGCCGAAGCGTTCAAATTTATTCAAATTAATTGAGTTTCGGGGCAGTCAATGCCAAGATTTATCTTCCTTCTAGTGCACTTGAAAATGAGGGCCAACAGAGAAGTAAATGAAACTGTGGTCCACGAAACGATCTCGGATGGAAAACTCATCAGATGACGTGGTTACAGCATGTTTACCTTCAGGGTAATTCCTTCATTATCAATTTATTTTTGCGATTTTCGTTACTGCCTTTACTTTGGGGGTTGCCTAAGGTGAACTTTTGGTGAGAACATTCAAGTTGATCGGTATACGCAGTAGAAATTCGCGTTGCGATATTTGAAAAAACTTTACATCACGGTGGAGGGAATTCCGGAGAAGGTAAAAGGTTTCCTTTGACATATCATCCATGCCACTTCACAGACCGGCAAACCCCGCAATAAGAGCCGAATCGAACCACCGCGCCTCGCTAAAGTTTTTCGGAAAAGTGATGCAATGGAGGGGGGACGAAAGCGTAGCGGATGGCAAGCCGGCACCACCATATCGAGAGATACAGTGAGGTGCAGTCGGCGCGTAACCGCTGACAAAACTTGTCAAGGTAACTAGGCGAACCGACGTCATTTCAACCTTTCAAAAGCGTCCTCTCATGGCTCCACGGTGGCGAGATCTACTTTCGTACGCCGGGACACCCCGAGCTAGCTAGGTCAAGCCCAGTGAGACTCTTGACGGCCACCTGGAGATTTCGGCGAACCGCAGAGGGAATCGTATTAACTTTGGAACGCACGCGTCACCTGTCACTGCGGGTTTCATGAGCTTTAGGTATGTCCTCACAAACATCATGCGTTGCGAGCGGCCGCTAGGGCAATTTTCAAGGGTCATTATGGCACCAGCGTGTAATAGCGTGGTTGCGGGGCAAACGTGAAGTGTTCATAATGGGTAAGGCATACCACGGCTAGGTGTTTCAACTGCAATGTCAGATTGCTTAACATTGTTTTTGTTTGTTGCGATCGCGAATCGTGTGACGGAAGAGCGAGCATTTAGATCCATCAATGACGGAGTCTATTACTCATGTTTAATTTGAATTTTATTTCCTCTTTTAATGACAAGTATAATATGGAGATACGGTATAGGGTCCTAATTATTCTCACGATTTCAGAAGTAGATTTGAGAGTCCTGTCCTACCCCTTTTGCAACTATGTATAGCTTGCTCTTTTCGCATCTGAAGACACTTCCATCCAAGTCATTCCAATAACTGCGTCACACATACTTTATGATCGTAAAAATTTTTTGAAAATCCATCTGACATATATTTTTTTAACATTGGCTAATTCTTGTACTAAAACGCTTTCCGATGGATACCAAATCGTTATCCCAAATGTGGATTAGCCAACTTTAAATAATACATATCGTATGGTTTTTCATTTCACTTTTCTGCAGCCGGGAAAATGTATTCATGTTTCTCTGAGAAGGGGTCGTGCATTCATATTTCACGTGCTATGAGGGCCCTATGAGTATGATGTGAGTGAGTGTGGCTCTTAAATAATCAGCAATTGTTCCTCTAGGTAAATTCCGTGTCATTAGTTGTTTTATGCGAAGAAATGAGGGTCATCCCAACGTATTCTCTTCCAAATCAGTTAAATATTTTAAAAAGAAGGACGTTAGAGAGAACCTTAGGGAATTGTCAAGTGTGATAACGCATGGGCCCCACCCTTTGGTCGTCAGTCGACCTTAACACCGCTCGTTCGAAGGTTCTCGGTCGGTCGAACGCATTCGCACGCATGAGGCCTGCGTGCGAGACGGCACGTATGTGGAATAAACAGCCCCTCACGGACTCCGAACAGAGGATCGGAAGACAGTTGAGTGGATACGAAACAGGTCGAAATGACGCCCATTGTGTCGCATACTACGTGCCGAAAATCCGGTCTGCGGAGGCAAGGCGTCTTCTGATTATGGAAAATACAAATTTGGATAATAGACAATCGGCGTGCTCCATTAGTGATAAATTTTCAAGATAGTGACCGTGGTTATCTTCTGCTACCGAGACCATTGTTTAGCATGCCATCAGATGGTCGGTGCGAGTACTGACCGGGATGTCCACGGACATATTCTTCCTCAGGGAATGCATGCATCACAGGGCTCCTAGATAGAGAAAGCAAACTAAGATTAATCCGATTCGATCGCAAATTTGTAGTTTTTCATCATTTAGCATTACTGTTTTCAAATCAAAATGTAATGTAATTCTTACACGGAGCACAACTATCTACGGGACCGTAGTAATATATGTTATACTTAGTCATTTCTACGACAATTTTATATTATGTAGTTTTACCGGGATTTCAATAGTTCCTAGCAATATATTTAAGCAGGAAAGTAAGTATCATCAAAGTAATTAAAGGCACACAAATACTTAAATGATAAAATAAATGATTCAATATTCCCCAAAACGTATCTAATATTTCATATGTGTCATTAGTTGGGCTTCCAGCCAAACCATCCACTCCTATCTCGAGTCCAGAACTAAGGCCAACGGTATGTGAAATTCATACATAAGGGTAGGGCGGCCAGTTCCCTGCTCTGAACCGCCTTTGGTTTTCCAGGATGACCTGGTACACAGCTTGGGTGAAGCTGAGGATGCTAAGAGGTAGCTCTGGGAATCGAACCCGGGCCCTCAGGTCAGCAGCCTCTGGACTACCACGCCAATATTTGATACAAGTAAATTAATATTCTACAATAAAAAAACGAAAAAGAAAACTTGAAGTAGTCGAAGTGTTTTTGAGAATAAATCATCTTTCGCATATGTTAACGAATTGGACTATGTCGTTATTGCTCCGGAGAAAAAAACTTGGAAATTACCAGGCTTATTACCAGGCCTGATTCCCTCGATCTCAACGCGACAGTTTCATCGGTGACAGCAGATTGGGCAAATGCAGTTTCAAAATGTTAAAAAATGTACGACATTTTTTTTCGCGTTTGCTCTTTGGACTGACACATAGCCTAATTTCCACAGCAAACGTACCACGATCTCACAGCAAGTTCAGCTGAGTCCGTTGTGTCTTATTTGTGCAAATTACAAGGGAAAAAAGGACGTTTTCAATGCGTCTGATGGAAGTTCGTTTTATTGGTGGTATTTTTTATTGGTGTTTATCCACAGCGGAGAGGATGTTTACTAATAAAAATCTCCTCACACCTACTTTTTTCTCTCGCTTTTTAATTGGTTGACCAATGGAGGGCCGACCTGCGCGCCAATTACGGCGAACGCTCTCACCTTTTCGGGCACGCCGAGAGCGTCGAGGAGGCTTGGTGGGCGAAATAATGTGTAGCGTCTGGAAGAGAGGAACCGGAGAAGACGCCTTAGGAGGAGGGGGATTTGTATGCGACCGTAAGCGGAGGAACTCACTTAGCGACGTTGGGGGGGGGGGAATAATGAAAGGGAAAATGGGTGGAATGGAAACGAAGATGCGTTAAGGAAGACGTTATGTTAATTATCTACGTATTTATTATTTCGCTATCATAAGAAGCGGCGTGCTCCCGAGCCACCCAGAGAAACTGGAAAAAAATTTTGAAGCAGCATTTTATTACCACACGCTCTATAGTTTTCGTGAAGCATTCCGTCATTCACCAAGGGAATGGGAGGCTGGAATATACAAGGGCGCAGGGATTAGTTGGACTTCGAGGGTATATTCTAAATTAAAATTAGGAAAAAGTAATCGAGACCTAGCAATTGCAAATATGCAATTACATAATTTTTTTGATTTACAAAATATTTGTTACGGAAAATATAGTACTAGAGTATTTAATAGCAGTTCATTGGTACCTATTCTTAGAAGTAGGTATTTCGATTTAATTGTTAATTATAAAGAAACCGAAATATTTCTAGCATATTGATGGCATATAATTTGACCCACTATAAACTTGTTATTTGATCTAATTATGAAAAATATTGTCACTCTCATATTTTACACGTATTAAATAAAAACAATGATAAATGATCAGATTTAAAATCAAAAATGTAACAAACAGTTGGTAAATACGGCACCTATCCAAAGATATTCCACGTAATCAAGTCGTCAAATCCTATTAAAAAATCATATTGTCAAGTAATTAGCGGACCGAGGGGAATGAAAAGTCTCCTCCTCCTGCACAAACTCTTAAAAAAAACAAGCCGGTTTTCTTATGCCTTTTGATGCTGTTAATTCCGGCTATCATAACAACCATATCATACCAGGATGGTCATATCATGTTGGATGTAGCCATCGTATCAAACAAGGCAAGGTTAAAACAAGGGGTTTCGAATCCCACCCGAGGTGCGGGTGCCGTGTGTCCTTCCATTCCGCTCAACGAGAAAATCGGGTACTCGGGAGGAAAGACACCAGCCGTGCGTCGTGGCTCACGACAACCAGCCGTGAAACGAAATGCAAAAGACGCGCTCGGGAAAGAAAAACGCGTTTTCACGCGAGAGGAGAAAAAGGATGGATATGAGAGAGAGAGGGGGAGAGAGATATTAAAGTATCGAGGCACGAGAGTAGAAAAGACTTGACTCTGTCGAGAGTAGAGAGAACTGCCGGAGAGATGAGGGGAGGGAGAGGCCAGGCGAGTCTGGTTTGAGTGTGTGTGTGTGTGTTTTGAGAGAGAGAGAGAGAGAGAGAGAGAGACCCCTTCCCGTGATTCCACGCGCGGGCGCTCCGTGTTAGTGTGTGTGTGTGTGTGTGTGTGTGAGCGCGTCCGCTGTGCCAGTTACCCACTTTTATCCCAGCCGCTAGTCGCCTTATGGCTTTTGTTGGCAGTTCCCAACCCGAAAGAGGTCGCTCGTCTCCCCCTCGTCTCTCCACCGTCGCCTCAGTCGTGTGGGGAGGAGGTGGTGGACACACACACGCGCCTCTCTCCCTCATCCAGTCCGAGCGGTCGAATTGCCGCGCGAATCCCTAAAACTGTCGCCGTCCTCATCGGGGAAACGATTTGCACGTCCAAGTAGGACTCGGTGAATCAATTGGTTTGTTTTCAGTGGTGACGTGAAACGGCACATTGTGCATGGGTTATCCGCCCGTGTTTCCTCCCTTCCCTCCATTTCGCACTCTTCCCACACACACAGACACACACACACACACATCCTCCTCCCCCGCACCTCCTCTTCCACCGCTGCCGTCTCGCGGTCTCCGATTCCAGGTCGTCCTTCAAATGGGCGCTTCTTCCCCCGTGAACCAATTCGTTGAATACCTACGTCTCAGGCGTCGTAAGAGAGAGGGAAACGACACTACGGAAAGTGGCAATTAATTCGTCCGGCCGTACGTTGACTGTGGAAGTCTTCGAAAAATTCCATTTGAAGGGTGGAGATGAAATGCTCCTTAAAATAAATTTCACGCGCTTATTTGATTAGCACGACACGTTTTTCAACGTTAAAACGTCATCATCAAGTGTTGATGACGTTAGATGATGGCGCTCAAACGTTGGAACGCGTGTTGAGCGAACCCTTATCATTCAAAGCCGATTGAACCAGAATGTTTTCTGAAATATGAAAGCAAATTTAATTCATTCCTGAAGAAATTTCTCTCATTTTAAAAGCGGATGACGTCAGGGAGAGGTTCTAAACCATTCATTTACGGGTTTATGATAAGTTTTATGCGATAAATTCAATTTAAATACGCAGTGTTTTCGTTCCCATTCACCGTCACCATTGCGTTTCGGGTAAAAATGCAGTGAAATATTCCACTATTTTAAAAACGTACCGCAATTTGTTTCTCAAAGACTATGGTCGTCACACTACCACATCGCCTCAATTGGTTAAGAGTCAGATTTTTAATTTTTCGACTCCTCTCAGGGAGGCGGAAGAGTCGACTGAAAATTTTCGAGGGGGATTTCCGCGGCTAACGTGGTAGGTACGGAACGCGCATGTGGGTCGCCCGTAAATTTTTCGTATGCAGTTCCGTCAATTGTTCCGTATGCTGAACCCTGGGAAGAGGAAGGTCGATATTAGTGTTACAAACGAGCATACGCCGTCCCGTATCACCTGGCCTCAAACCAATGGATTTACAACTTCACGGATTGCTTTATAACCCTGTTGAATAGAAGTCGTAGTTTGAGTCATCGGGTGTAGCCTGGAGGGAAAGGGTGGGGCACGTGCCCCCTGCCTCCTGAATGCTACAAACTAATCTCCGTTATAAATTGAATTTTTACATTACATGATTTACTTTGACGGGGAGGGATAGAAGGAGGTCATCCATCCATTTAAAGAGTCCAGTCTCGAACGCTATGGGTTGGAGTCAAATTTGCGAATGCGATGATTGCAAGAACGCGAGAAGAGAGGTGGGAATCAAGTCAGTTTTTTGCTCCCTTTAAACTCCGTTTGTGGCAATTGATTTTTGTAGAATTAATTGCATCACTTGGGATTTAGGTCCCTCGGCAGGTTGTGTCATACTCCACCGTAGTTCGATTCGTTCGAAGAATATCTCAACAGCTGCATGCCATTGCAGTATTTGCCACTGCCCCTAGGACAGCCGACGACGATATTCCATGCCTTACCAACCAAATGGGAGTGTTAAATGGAAGCATTGAGTGTAATGATGGTTAACATTACTTTAAAGTACCAATGTTCCCGACGACGATAAACTATATTCCCGAGTTTTCATATTTCCCGCGATTGTATCGATTATTTTTTAAAAGTGCTTCACGGACAGCAGGTAAGGGATCTAACTAATATATTGAAGATTGTTACGGCCTCTTTTTCGCGGATCACAGTTTTGTTTATTTTACCCTCTCATTTTTACTAACTGCCCCTTTTAGTAAAAAACAAATACTAATCAATAACTGGTTTCGAAAAGAAAAATGGCACTGGATTCCCTTTTTGACGAAAGCAGTTGAGCACGCCGATGAGCACGAACGAAGGCCTCGCAGCTCTTCCTCTCTGCGCTCCTTCCTCAGCTATTCCTTGGCTCAGCCGGAAAAATCATTTGCCTCACGGATAATGCTCTGATAAAGTCATAAAACTCGAAAATAAGCACAGGAGATAGTGTTTAAGTGAGGAAAAGTAAACGTTTATCTATGAATCACGTTGAAGGCGCGGGACTGCAATAAAAGTGACATTAATGCTTGGAAATAAGTACGCCTCGTCACACAACCTATCTCTTGGTTGTACAAGGGGTAACGAGCGCCCGGAGGCAAGTGATAAAGTTCTTAATCTCAATAATGCGGCAAAAGTCGGCAGGCGGCGTAGATGAAAAACCCAGCGCGTCTTGTGAGCATGCATACCTACCCGCATTTACGAAAGTCGTGTGCCTATGCATGGTTTTTTCCGAATTGGCATCTTTATGATGTAGGTATTGATGCCTATAGCCCGGGCTTTCTTTGACTGTTCTAATATTTTTTATTTGCACCTGAGACATGTTGTGTCTTTGGGTCATAAGAATTTGCCTAAGTCAGCAGCAAAATTCTTAAAAAAGGTACTAAATTAGTTCATTCGATTAATGACTACTCGAGCAATTATACTCGTAGTTTACTCCATAAAATTAGAGAAACACCGGGAAAGTTTGTCATATTAGTGAGCCTGATCCACAGAGGGAGCTAATAACCGATATAAAATCAAACAAACGAAGTCGGAAAAAATACTCTTATAAATATAAACTCATTTTCTCTGATGGTGGGAGAGACATAAATCAGGGTCCTATAGATGAGGCATGCAGTTAGCTGTAATATGTACTCATTTTTAAAGATTTTTCCCGGCGGAGGAGATCCTAGGGGGATTTTTCGGGATAGAATTTCGCTCTATTTCAAGAGCGGACCCAACCTGTAGGGATTATAACTTTCTGAAATGTCATAGTCTACACTCAATTTGCTGTGGCCCATTTGATTTGAAACATCTTGCTATGTAGTTAGTACTAGTCCCTTAAATTTGTTTGAGAGCGCATGAATGGACACGAAGAAGTATTTCGGGATGGGAAATAATGTAATAATTATTATAAGACAATTATACAAAAACTCGCTTCCAGAGTAAGGGATCTCTCTGTAAAGGAAGAAGGCACAGATTTAATATGACGTACTGCAAATAATATAATTTAAGAACGATTCTTTTTTCATTTTCTTGGATAAGTGTTCGTGGGGAGCGAACCTGGATAAATAAATTTGATTGAAAAAACAGGACGAAGAATACCTAAAGCATCTTCAGTCTTTAGTGCCTAACCAGTTCTCTCCAACGAAGAGTTGTAATAAATTATATTTTCTATCAAGAATTTTGTTTGCTGCTCCTGAAATTTCACCTGACCTTTGTCATAAAGAGCTTCGACTTGGTAACGTAGGCCACATTTACGTGAAGGTAATCTCTGTAAAGAAAATTGAGTATATTTTTCTTTCCCGCACAGTCACCGAAGGACCTACATAGAATACAGCGATCCATGACTGTCAATAAGTCACTGCTACTTTCTTTTCACCTTGGACGAGGAAAATCAATCTCCGTGGTGAGGCAAATATCTATGCCAATTATAATTAATTAAAGAAATTTTGAAATTTAATTGGCTATGCTAATGGATATTAGGCATTTAAAATTTGAATTTCAATACCTGGTGGATTATAAGTTGAAGATGACTAAATATTACATTAGAATTTTATTGGTTATAGTTTCCCGTCATAATTCAATTTTTATCAATTTATCATATCGTTGCGTGAGTGCATCGAGCTTCATTAGTTCGATTTCATTTTGTAACAGGCCTAAACTTGATGTATTGAAAGGACAATTGGATACTCTGATAGCACTTTAATGACAGTCGCGTGAACTTGCATATTGCACATAGATCTCAGTATAGAACACTACATAAAATTTCAGAGACAAATGCTCCCACAAAAATGTTTACGTAAATGTATATATTTCACTAAGGGCAAAGTGTAAACAGAATCAGGCATACGTCACATCTTTCCGGCCGCATCCCTAATTAACATACTGTTGGTTTTCCTCTTATCGATCCTTTTATTATATAAATCCTTCCTACCTTTATAAGTTAGCAATTGGTTTTATACATGAATTTATTCTAGATCACTGTAGAAAGATATCGAAGTTCTGTAAGCTAACTTTTCACTCTATGAAGTTGTTTATTTCGTCAAAATAAAAAGAATATGCCTACTAACAGTTTTTCCATTGCACTATGTTATCATTCGCGATCTTTGAAATTAATTTCAATAGGTATATTTCCTATACACTATTGAAAAAATCAATTTATAATTTTTTCCGGCAGGAGAAAATTAAATATGATTCGAGGTGATTTGCACTTTTTAAAAAAATGTGTACTGTTTTTGAGTTTTTACCATTCATAATGAAATCAGAGACTGCCTGAGAGATTTTCGGTATGCAAGAGTGGCAGGGATTCTTCTTGGTATAGCAAGTGTACGATAGCGACATAAATCTCACGTACGTAAAAAAATATATTATCCTCCGGAGACAATAATATACAGAAGTATGTTGGCAGCATTCGTCGGATTACTCTCGAGTTATTTAGACAATAATCCCAACTGGTTCAAAGAATGGGGATTAAAAGTGAATGATAGCACATGCACGGAAATGAACTTTTGAAATTAAATAATTGGAAATCGCGGTTCCAAGTTAATTATCTAATAAATAGCTTGGGACAAGTTGGAAGGTCAAAGGTGACTCCCGGGGAGTAAATTTTACCTCCAACGCATGAGGCAACAAAAAAAGCATGCGTGTCCCCATTAAGAAAATTTTAGTTTAATGGACGGGTTGTTGGGGTCGGGTTCGGCTCGGCACGGAACGAAGGAGCGTAAACGCCGTGAAATTGAACGCGATCAATGCCCAACTGTAACCATCACAAGACTCCGTGACGATAGGTAGAAGGAACTTGTGACAGGGGCGCACCTTTTCGGCGGAAGGGTCAAGCGCTTCGATGTTTTTTTTTGCTTCCCGGACACAACTGGTGGATCGTGTACCCCTGGGATCC
>LYUA01000383.1:660683-671530 GCA_002093875.1 Calopteryx splendens
CGTAATCCATCCTTGGCCTTCCTCTGTAGTTCTTTCTTTATATGGTTTCTCCCATTATGGTTGCAACAATTGTGCTTTAGGATGAGTCCAGTTAGTTTTCTTCTCCTTGTTGGCGTCTTTAATATGCCTCTCTCTTCACCAACTCTTTGAAGTATTTTCCTTCATGTTTTGCTCGGAATGTTTATTTCCTTGTAATCATTCTTTTATAGCACCACATTCCCATCACTTATTATAATATTTTCTCTGCTGCTGCTATTGCCCACGTATTACTCAGTGGATAAGTTCTCATGAAATACCAAAGTAAGCTCCATGTATGTTTTGTGAATTGCTTCCACGTGTCTAAGCTTCTTCCTTTTGGCGTTAGGAATTGCTTCTTATTTTAGGACGTCTTCTTCCCTTGCGCTTCTCCTCTTAGTATCTTCCTATTGCTTCTTCCATCGCTGGTGATCTTGCTACCTGAAGACCATTATTCTTTCATTTGTTCAAGCGTATAATACCCTTGTTTTGTTTGAAAAAACCTTTCTTATTTCGCCTGCAGACCATTAGCTATATTTTACATTTATTTTTTTTGAGCTCGTACTTTTTCATCACCTTCTCCATAGTGAGCCCCGTAGCTATCACGGCTAGCATCTCACCTCTCTGCATGCATGAGAATGCCGTCCACAAACCACAGCTTGTTCCCCTTCATTTAATCGCGCACTGTCTTTTATCTTCCCCTTGATCTTGTATGTTGTCTTCTCAATGCTGGCATCCTTGTCTAAGTCATCGCACATCAATGCCCTCCGCAGCAGAAAGCACACGACGGCACAAGTAATGCATATCCCATGTGGGAATTACGAGCTCGCGACCAAAGAACAGACCTAATGGCATAAAAAAACTCCACAAGTCGACGAGGATCTTGAGTCATTTCAATTGATTTTGTTGCAGGTCAATTTAAAGTCTTTTTAATTGTATAACTTAGAGCTTTCTAAAGCCAATAAAAATAAAATACAACACCTATCGATTTGCTATGCTGCACAGAAGGTGATTACGAGTCTTTTGTCGACGGAATCGAGACATAGTCGATGGATGTGGAGGCGAAAGAAAGAATGGCAACATTGAAATTTGGTGCTACCGGCGCGCCGGCGATTAATGAGGATCAAATGGATCAATCGCCTAGCTGACGGTAAGTCCAAGAAGAGTGGGAGAAGGGAGTTCAATGAAAACGTTGAAGTATCGCAGGAAGAGTGGAACACATTTTAAAAGATTGAGACTAGATGGCTCGTTGAGAACATCTGTGGGAGACAAAAGTGAATGGAGGGACCTCGGAAGGGGTCCACAAAAATAAACGTGAGAGTTTTGCCTTTGACGATTGACCGGTCGTCGTCCCGGTTAGCTTAGTGAGTTCGAGTCAGATTTCTCCTCATCATTTAACCTCCGCCAATTTATACTGTCGTTGAAGTCTCCTGGAGGACCGTATGAAACGATGATGTGCATATTAAACTTGATTTGCAAATATTACTGCAAAGAAAACGGTTAAATTCTTCATGTCCGTCAAGGAAAAAAGTGGAGTAATTCAGTTTTCTGTAATTCAACGACAGCAATTTTTTGAAACCTGACAGTGGGCTTTCTACCAAAAATAAATACAGATAGTGCAAATGTTTTGGTTGACAAATGTAATTATATTTTTAATAACTCGTAGGAATCCGATACCTTGGATGTGTGTAACTCTATATATTCCACAGGCTCCGTGATTCGTGGAAAAAGTAAATCTGAGCTTTTTTCGCCGGAATTTCGTCGTATAGCGTTCTAATTCTTTTCCCCAAGTATTTCGCGGAAGTGGGGGTCTTAGTAAAAAAAAGACGCATAATCGGGATGTTTTTACGCATACATAAATAATTCTTGCCTCCGCCTTCTGCAAGACTACTCAGCATGCTGCATGTTTAATTATATTCTTATGCAGTATTTAGATGAGGGAATTTTCCTTTTCAACTATACGAAATCTCTATCCCACTAAAAAAGTGGGCTGAACCATGAAACTGAATTGCTTCAAAATGTCTGCTATTAGTACAAAATATTTTTATCAATTGTTTATACGAATAATACCTCGCCATCTTCGATTGGTGTCTAACTATGATCGAAGTATGCGATGGAAATTAAATTCACTATTAATTTTTATTAAATTCGTGTATGAATTAATGTCGAATTAATCTCGTGTGCCCAGTCAGATGTCCCCTCTTTGCGATTGTCTTTCTCTCGCTTCTCAATAAAGAAGACCAAATACATGCTTAAGAACATCCAGTCAAATGAATTACGACATATTAATCCCTTTTTCATCTATATTATTTCTTCACGTTTCCTCTCGCTGTTGACGCACACGAAGAGGAACTAAAAATTAGCCTGATGATTTTTTTAAGTGGACCTGATTATGAAGCCGTCGTTTTACCCTACTATACTAGGACTGAGATTTGTCACCATTTTATTTTGAACTTGTTGTTGAACAAAATTTTTGGCAAATCATGTACTCTTTCATATTCATCAAGCACCAAAATAAAGTTATTCGATCGTAATTAACTCAGTACCAAATTTGTTTTTTAATTTGCGTTTTACCAAAAATAAATTGGAAGAAATAGGTTGACCAAATGTTGTGGCATGGAATTAAAGGTTAGCTTTAAAATACTCGGAAGGAAATCCTATGATGTGGATTCTTTAGGATGACCTTACACTTTTTAATTGATAATCTTTTTATGCACTTTCAATGCGGATGATTGGATGATTTTCTTCAATTAAATGTATTTTCAACTTTGATATATTGTATCAAATCAAAATCAAATTAATCAACCCGAAGGTCGTTTTGGTAGGTGAGGGTAAAGCTCTTTTTGCTAAAGGTATTTTCTCTAAAGCTTTTTTTTAGACTTTACTGCCTGTTATTACCCAGAATGACTTGGTACCCGAAAATTTGTACACAGCTTGGGTGAAGGTGATGGTCCCCAGAGGGGTCACCCGGAATTGAACCGGGGCCCTCCGGACAGTAGCCCAGCGCTCTACCCACCGGACTACCGCGCTCCAATACATTGTATAAAAATGGCATATTCTTCATGTTATTTGGTATGAATACAATGATTCGTTTATGAACTATATGTATTCCCGGTGACGACCAAAGAAAATCATGTAAAATATGCCCATTGCCACAAATCAAGCAAGAGGAAGAAGCTCCACTATATTTCACCCTCAGGTTGACCAGAAGTTATAGTTCCAGTAAGTTTTAGTTAGGTATATCGCATTTGACGATCGGTGGATTTTTTATGACTCCATTGAAAAATTCCGAAGATAGAATAGAATTAGAATAGGAATCCAAATGGGATTACTCTATAATCTTCTTTTAATAAATCCCTATGGATGCCGAAACTCTTCTTCTACCTCTGCGTGTTTCTCTGCGTGTGTATTGATTTTACTTTCATTTGAATTGGAAGCAGCGTAAATACTCAGTTGTGACAGCAATACTCAATAAACATAATTTAAAAGGGACTCTCATTTATTAGAAAGGCCTATTCCTTCGAGGACGTGCCATTCATAACATCAAGTTCATGAGATAAACGTGAAAGGTCTGTTAGGGAGAAAGTAAAAGTCTTTATTGGAGCGGATCTAAATAGATTTTTTTTACTCTTGTAACCCACTAAGTTGGAAGAGATATTAAATTCCAAACTGCTCGAAGCACGACTGATTGCGTATCCTCGTATATGAATGGGTTGCTTATTTTCCGCTGCCACCTTGTATGCTTTCAAGATGATTTATGATTTTTCTTGAGCGCATGGATTAAATATCCCTCCATGGTCAGTTGAGAAGAAAGATGAACAAAAAATGGAAAACTTTTATTTAAATGCGAATTTTGCAGTTTTGAATCGTGGAAATGTGGGTTTCAGAGAGAATATTCCCCGACGTTTTTGTTGCGACAACAGCAATAGTTCAATTAGATTCATATACGCTGCATGAACCATATAAGCATTGTTTGAACCTTAATCTATTAAGGTTCAAACAATGCATGAATAACATGAATTTCAAGGTGCCAAATTTATGTAGGTAATACACATTAATATGTAAGTCAAAACAAATTACACCTTTTGCTGTTTATCAAAATTACTTTAGTACGTCATGATTTTAATGTTGACTGAAATGTGAAGTGAATAATATATTATTTCAAATTCCTTTTACAAATTTATGCAGTTAGGGTTTATTCTTCAGTTTCGGCTTCTCTTTCGACATTTGTGAGATAGCCGAATATAAAAGGCGATCTGACTGTCTTTTCCCCACTCTGGAAATTTTCACAGAAAAATCAGAATGAAAGTACCAGCTCACTGAAGTAATTTCAACTATAACCCTCGCCGCTACTTAATAGCGTATCAATTTGAATGACCTCACTGGAGCACTGTAGACATCGCGAAACATAAGTTTGTCCGCAATATTGTATTTCTTGGCATATCAAAGTAATGATAATTGTTATGCGGAAAGTCTAATGCGAAAGTAAGACACTGGTGTCTTCTTAAATTAAACACATTACACCTCTTGTAAAAAAGCACCCGTGTCAAAGGCATAAATTGAAGCCACGACATTTTGATTAGCAGAAGAGCGCGCTTCAAGACCTTGCTGAAGGGGCTTTTAGATCCAACGATGTAACGACACCATGTCGATATTTTTTTCATATCGAAGAGGTTGATTTAAATAATTTGGAAAAAAATAAATTTGTAAAAGGAAAGGATGTATCGAGATTCGATAATTACCGCCTTCAGGGACCACGTGAACAATATTTTCTGCATTACGACATATACGATATTTTCAATATGGCGATACGTTTGATAGTCGATACCTAAACGATTTGAACGATATTAAGCATATGTTTAAGTAGACATTTGGACAATGCTCTCGATGCATCTACCTACCTACATATATTTGGGAATGATAGCTGTCTTATAAATGTGCTGTTGTATACTATCTTCGATTGATGATCGAAATTAGACGACAGCCTCCGTATTTCTCGTTATATCCCATAACCATCTATTTATATCGGTCATCTCATCATCATCACTTTTGCATCGCTGCTCAATATTTTAAAACGAATATAGCGCAGCCGCACCTGGATGAACATCGCGACGAATCACAGAAATAGTCTTATTGTTCTGAAATCAAAATCTCACGACGACCGCGATGGACGCCGGTGATCACATTTAGCTGCCACGGAGCCGATTCATTCATATCGTGATTTTTTTCGTGTCGTCACCACGCGTGCCCGACCGTCGCGAGCGGCTCAAGTCGCTCGACGCGCCGTGCAAGGGGAAATCGTCCTCCTTGACTCGACCGGAGGCGGCGGATTTTACACGTGGCACTCGGAGACCACGACACGCACCGCGTCGCGGTGCGGTGGTGCCCTACCCCCACGGGTCGCCCTTTCCGGACGGATCGGTTACGAAACAAATGCATGCGTACATGCGCCGGCCGAATAGATTCGGGTTCCCTCCGCCTGTCGCATACCAGCCGCCTCCGCCGCCACCCGCGTCGCGTTGGCTGGTTCGAGGGGTGTCGGGCTCGTTGCTTCGGCGAAGGGGAGGGGATTCGTAGGCACCTTCGCTCCCATGACTTCGCAGTCTTGCGCCGCTCGTTATTGTTTCCTTTCCCTTCTCGTTTCCTCCTTCCTTCCTCCCTCCCCCCTCTTACCACTCGCGCCTCTCTTCCCCACCCTCTTTTCCTTCCACCCCCACACCGACCAGGGGGGGGGTGGGGGATCGCGGGGCACTTGTGCCCGCCCCCCGGTGGGTTGTGCAACAACAATAACCCGATAAGTACGTCTTCGGTCACGAACGGGTGTCGTCCACCGCGCGCTCGCTCTCCGTCCCAACCCACCGCGACAGCACTGCCCACACTCACCCACTTTTCTCACCTAATCCTCGCTGGGGACGGGGAGGGAGAGGGAGGGAGGGGGTGCGCGTGTGCAGAACACCGAAGAGAGGAGTGCATTTTGGATGCGCCAGGAGCCCACTCTCTTCTTTTTAGGGGAGTTCTGAAAAATCGTCATTTATTTCCAATAGGCGACTGCGGTCCTCCTTCCGCAGTGCTTAGCGTGAACGTCGTTCGTTGAACTTCGCCCTCGAAACGGTGATCGCATTTTCGTGAGTCTTGCATTGATGCTGATCGCCTTCATTTTTGTAAATTATGTGAATTAGGCGAAGGGTCATCATATTCAGCGAGCTTAGATAAATGTTAGCGAAGGATTCCAGTGAGGATATCATTGTGCCTTCAAGCTTTAGGTGAATGATCTCTTATTTTCAGAGTTTTACATGACTTCCTTTCTACACTTTTTCCTTTCTGGTGATTATCATTAGTTTCTCGTTTTGCCCATATCAACTTCCTAGCTTTTTTTGTAACTCCATAGGATCTCATTCTTCTTTTTCTAAGTTTCCGTTAAATCCGATGAAAATATAATATTATGGGAACTCCAAGTTTCAAACTCCAACTCCAAAATTTCATTGTTTTTCACCATAATTCTGTGTTTTTAAGGCATAATCCTCCCATCAGGACGTCTTCTTGGTTTTTAGAATGAAACAATGATTATATTTTATTTCTTTAAACGATATATTAGAAAAATTGAGTATCTATTACCACCTAAATATTTAATTACTTTTAAATCCTAATTCCCCATGTACTTGCTAGATACATTTTTCAAGGCATGACTAATGAATTAACGGACCATAGAGAAATGAAATGCCTTTGAATTTATTAAGATTAACCTTTTCACTGTCACGTCAAAATTTCAAGTAAAGTATGCTATTTTAGGGACGTCCGGTAATTCATGTTAATATAATAATCATGTAAAAAGCACCTTATTCAATCGAATGCATTATCACAGATGGATTCCATTGATTCTAAATTGACTAAATCTTACGAGCTGCCTCAATGATGAATTTCCTAATATTTACCAATACCACACTTCTACGTCATAATGCATCACAGATCAACCTTAATTCCTCCAACTGAAAACCTGATTCTTCAGCTTTACGAGGTTTGATAAAAAATAGCGATAAATTTCATTTTTATAAAAAATACTTATTTCTTCCTCATTCTTTATATGGTCCCGTTCAAATTAGTGCCCATTAGATGGATGCCAACATTTTTTATATCTGCAAAATATAATTAAAATTGCACTTCTTTGCATAGCCTTCAGATAAGGCAGCGATTTCGTCTTTATCTCCACTCTGGTCGCAAATCTTCATCCTTTTAAGATTCTTTTTACCTCATTGGGACAGAAAAAATGTACAGGGAGCCATATCTGATGAATATGGTTGTTTCGGCATCAGCGGTCTTATTTTTGGCCAAAAGTCACGAATTAGGAGTTATGTGTGAGCCAGTGCGTTATCGTGGTGCAAAATCTAGGAGTTGTTTGCCCACAATTCTGTTCTTCATCTGATTTTCTCACCCAGACATCAATGAAACTTCAAGGTAAAACTCCTTTTTTAGCTGAACGGTTACATTTAAACTTGGTAAAGTTGTGCACATTCAAAAACAAACAGGACGCGATATTAAAAAACTAGATTTTTTAATCTGACCTAGTAGTCCATGCTTTCCCAACTATCCCAACCTACGTACCACGATTTATTTCTAACACGCTTTACAAAAGTAAGTATTTGTAATATACCTATTCTCCTCCCTAATTACTTTAATGTTTATAGTGAGTTTAAAGGAAAATATTGCTTTGAGGGATAGGTTTTACGGTTTTTCAGAAGATTTTACGAAGAGAGGCTGAGCATTCCTTTTAAATGTTGATATGAGAAGCTGCTGAACTCCTTGCTTTTCCCCACTCACGGTTTTAGAACACCAGCCCAAGCAGCGGTCGACAATCGCTGTTTAAATCCATGTCACACGGGACAGTTTCTGAATGCCTCACATCAAAGAATGACTCTGACGGGGGATTGTACGGATATATTACGAGAAATTGAACCGGAAAGAGTTTAAGGTAGGCCCAGATGTTCACTAAGGCTTCTGTAATAATCTCTCGTTAAACTTAAAGCTACCATTAGCCTACATTTAAACGCAAAAATCGGTTTTATAATTGCCAGCCCAAACCGACCGTCAATATGCTAGTTAACTTAAAGAGTGAGTCACTATCATTAGAAATTTAATGTTCACTAACTAGCAGTCTGAATTGTATATAAAAGTGGATCTGTCGGTAGCCATCAAGTTCAGTAAACTTGCACGTTAACTATAGATTGGATCTATTGAGTCGTAAAACTGGGGGTAAGTGTTGTATTCTGGTATCAATCAGAGGTGAGATTAAAGTCCCCTTAAATTTCTTTCTTTCGGGGTAGGTATTCAGGTTTTCAGGGTATTATGCAGATGTAGAGTGAAAGCATTGTTAATAACAAAAAGCACTGAAACGTGCTCGAAACTGTATACAAGGTGACGACGTTCCAGCTTCTATTTATGCATAAGTATGTGGTTCCACAAACATATGTATAAATAGAAGCTGGATCTATGACTCCACGGGAATTGAATCACCGAGGAGGAGGAGGAGGAATATCTTTGACTTTACGACAGCAATGATAAGAACTCTTACTGCCGTTTCAAATAATCGAATGCAAAATTCCGGAAGTTGTATCGTGTGAAAGGACGAGATTAGTCGCAAACGAGTCTGCTTGGATGTTTTCTCGGTCGAAATATTGTGCAGAAACTTATCCCGTGTGACATGGACTAAACGGTGATTATCGGCCGTAGTTTGGGTTGCCTTTTTTAAGTCGTGAATGGGGAAAAGCTTTTTCGCTGACGGGGCACACCTCTCCACCTCCCGTGAGAAATACAAAGCCTTGAGGGGAAGAATAGGCAAGAGAATAAGACCGGCTTGTCCTTTTCAATCGCGGTTTCCTTTCTCGACGCTTAAAGACGTCTTGTGAAGTTGAAGTGTGAGTGGAAGAGGTCGTTGGGGTTTGATTTGTGTTCGCGGCTGTCCATTTTGTTGCGCTCTATCGGTACGGTGCGGATCATTATAGCCGTCTAAAATCTGATGATTTATGGTGGGCCTGCCCCACATTTCCATTTACTCTTGAATGCGCTCTCCTTGAGTATATCAGGGAGGGCTGAGATTAAATTAAGATTAGGTGTCTTGCATAATCTAGAAAAGATGGATGCTTTCTCACCTAAATTTTGAATTAATCTATATACTATTTTCCGTCTTTGAACTCTGCCTCCGTTTAAAAAATGAGCAAGCAGTCATTTATAAAGAAAAATAAGTGCCAATTAGTATCCACAGTTAATCTAAACTTTGTCAACTGCATATTCTTTCTTCACGTGGTATATTTACAATAATCATTTGTGTACTTAGTGAAAACTGGTTCTCGGGAGTTCGTGTAGTTTTCTCATTTAAGGTCGCGAAAAAATGGATTAAGTTTAAAAATTAATTCACAAACACGTCTGCTTAGTATTTCAGTTAATAAAAGGATCATCTCACACTCTTAGCATTATAGACATTCAAAAACTCTTGGGTGGGAATTACCATCATAGTTCAAAGAAACTGCGGGAAATGCCGCACAGACAGTGACTTTAACGGAGTCACCCGCTGCTGTGCATACGTATGCGACAAATTCACAATGTAAAAATCATTCGCCTGAACCGAGACCGGGAAAAAATGTCTCGGGAACCGGGAAGAATTCAGTGTAAGAGGGCGCCTGGGTGGTTTGACTGCCTAAATCACTCGGCCGGAAATCGAGGGATCCACCCCGGTTAGGTCGATTGATTTCTACGCTGTGATTTTTTCGCATGTGTTGCATCGTAGTTATTTGGAAATACGTATTAGTGCAATCAAACTATTCTAATGAGAAAAGTATGTAATTTTAATATCCTTTCAGTGCATTTAGATCCGAATTAGTAGTCATCTGCCAGCTCTAGAAGCCTTTAAGGAGTCTCCTACATCAAAAATCTTTGGAAATTTTGACGCAAGAGACCCTTTACAGGACCCCAGAGGTTGGAGGCGACTATTTATACGGGTTCTGAAGACTACCCAAAATGTTTAAAACTATCCTAAATGTTTCCCTAAAGTTTGCCAATTTCCCATTTTTCAAGTGGGCCTTTGTGATATGCATATTACGTGATATTCACAGATACTCGAGTAGTGAAATTGGTTTCCAAAATTAATTCATTTTAAGTCCTTAGATATGTATTATTAACAAGAAAATGCATTTGCAAATGTGCCGGCTATAGCCCTTCAGAGAGGAAATACGTGATATCAAATCGACCGCCTTCGGAAATGTGTTAGCCATTTAAAGCTTTGCGCGGTGAGCAGAGCGAACATTTCAGTGTAACGATTTAATGCTGTAAAAAAATCTGCGTATTTATGAATGCACCAATGCTCTTACAATACACCAAGTTTATAACCTATATTTGAGTTACACTCCGTCATTTTCATTTAAATGGATCTCATGGGATGCGGTGCGCTTGTTTTTCAAGCCTTTATATCTAACCTCTACATCTATTTCGTAAGCTGTGTGCCGCCACGGGGCCATTTGACTAGGTGTATTCTCGCTAATTAGGAAGAGTGGTGACTCTTTCACGCTTCCCTTGTGGTGGGTCACATCATTCTCCTCCGAAATCGTTTGCAGCAATTTTTTTCGGTTGCGGTGAGGTGGGAATTCCCTTATCCCCTTTTTTCTCATTAATATCGTAAATTTTAAATCCGCATGCAAATTTTTTGCAGGGACCAAGTTGATGGTTTTCTTGAGTTCTAAGAAAACTTCAACCACATAGGAAAGTGGTACTCAAACTGCGGCCTGCGGGCTACATCCGGCCAGAAAAGATATTTGTGTCATAAGTCATAGGAGATCATTAAATGA
>LYUA01000383.1:722145-734305 GCA_002093875.1 Calopteryx splendens
GCGGGTGACTCCGTTAAAGTTACTGTCGCGGCATTTCCCGCAGTTTCTATAATACGCCATGTTTCGCCATTCTTGGTGGAAGGTGTTTCCTTCTTTATCGGTCCATCTATGTAATCAATTTTTCCATACATTTTTCCTCCTTAATGATATTATCTGGAGCACGGTTGCTCAGTAATTAGAACGCTGGGCTTCCCAATTAAGGACCCGATTTCGAATCCGGGTGACGCCTCTGGTCACCCTCAACTTCATCCAACGTGTGTGATTTTTCGGGTACCACATCTCCCTGGGAAACCGCTGGTGGAACATGAATAAGAACTACCCCCCCACCCTGATATGTGAATTTCACACGCCGTAGGGCTTAGTATTAGCTGAGCCCTGCCCAACCAACCAACATTCGGGATGATTCCTGTGGGCATTTTTTATAGGCCTTATCATGCGGTGGGAGTTCTTTTGTCGATGTGATCGGGGTAATGATTCTCAGAATATTACTTATTATGTCAGTCCTTGTAGTTTTCTCTCGCGGATTCTTTGTGAGACAGTACATTTATTCCGAAATTGAATAACGTCCTAATTTAAATATATGTACATTAGAATGTTTTAGAGAGCTTTGAGCACGCATTGACTGCGGTGGGTGAAGTTTTCTTCTAGTGACCGGAGGTACATATGAGTGATGCCTCTGTATATCCCCAGCTATACCCAAACTATGTGATTTTACAAGTAGCTGAAATTTCTGTAATAATGCAAGCGGAATTGAGAAATTACTAGTAACTCGTTGGTACTCCGAATGTGTGAATTTAAAATCCCGTGGGGCTAAGCTAGGTGAACTCTATCCTCACCAATCAGTCTTTCGCGTCGAAGACTGCGACTCGTACATTCACTTCAACTCTGGACTCCATGTATCTTTTCTGACCTCGCTTACTAAATTTCGAAGTAGCGTTCCTGATTTGATTTTCTAATTGCTGAATTTTATTAGCATTATGAAATTACGCAAAGATGCTTTGTCAACATTATTTTCACCCCAGTCAAAGAATCTATCCAGTATCTTTTGCCATCGATTAATTTAGCAGCGCTCCAACACAATGGAAGGATTATTCGCATGAAGAAACTGCGTCGGTCGCCTCACAACCCAATCATGTTTCGCCCTACTTGGCTTCCGTTGTGCCCTTAAAAATGTCTACATCGGTTCGTTCTGAGGGTTAGATGTTGATCGACGCGGCCGGGAGAAATCTGCCGACCCTGAGAGGATTTTATAGCTCGGCCTTTCTCGGCACGATATTCAGATAAAATTAGATTTTCGGGAGGAAAGATATATTTAACCACCGTTTGGAGATTGAATGCTGCCATGTGTTTGTATTGGAAGCCGTTGATGCATTATATTCTGACCGGAATTTTTGTCCACTTATAACTTGAAGGGCTGACTTCCTAATGCTTAACGTTTAAGAGGTTTCTGGAGCAGAAATTCGCGTTGGGATAAAAAGACAACAGCGTTAACTGCAACATCATTCCACTTATTGACGAATCCCATTACTTTAGCATGATGTTGAATTTCTTGCCATAGCAATAAACTTGATATAATAATATTCATTCATTTTATGCAACGTACATTGAAATATCAGTAGCGTTTTCTCTCTAATTAGATGGTTAAGTTATTACAGCCATGTTTTAAATGGTTTTCTTTCGAAGGACTCGAGATTCCCCGAGCGCAGGTTGTTCAGCGTAAGTGCCCCAGGTCTATAGGTGCAGGAAAAACGAAATCCTCACCCATGTATCGAAAAAAATGTCTGAAAATGCGGGCCATTAAATATTTAACAAAGACGATTATTTTCTTATGCCCCGGGGTTCAGGAGTACGGAAATTAGGCTGCTATCGGGTAAAGAACACACGCCTGAATTGGAGGAGGGTATTTTCGCAGAGTTAAACTTAATAAGCAAAAGCAATACCCCGCGGCGATTTTTTTACCCTACCTGTTCTGCCCTGAACCCAGAACGACCTCTTTATTATCTCATCCCCTCCGCACGCCCCAATAACTCGGGTAGGGAAAAGGTGAGGGACCCCTATCCTCCTCTTCCGAAAGGAAACGATGCCAACAAATAAACTACATTTCCGAAACTGTTCCAAGTTTTACCTATACTTAAAATGGCAGAAAAGGTAATTTTTTCAGTTAATGTCAATCAAGTACATAATTAAAAATTCGATTGTATTGAAAACCGAGGGATTGAAGTGGTCCCATCGATGTAATGCTTAATTTCTTTTATAGAAGATATATTTTATATCATATTCTTTCAGACTTAACGTGGTGGAAATTTTTCATTGCAAGACCAAAAAATTAATTTGCAGTCCCCGATTAGGAAAACATTCTTATTATTGATGATAATTATATTACGACCATGAAACGAGGTTTTAATATACCTATATCGCAATAAATCGTGATAGTGAAAGTAATTAAATGGTATTAGCGGAAAACTGCAAATAAATTTTTCATCGATTTTCCTTCTACTTTGATCCCTTGTCGCATTGGTAGTCACCAACACATCCATTGCTTGGCAGCGAACCCCTTTCATTCGTCTCTCCTACTCTATTGGGCCTATACATCAAACATGAAAATTTCCTTTTCTATTCATCATCTACCGTTCTAAGATTCCTCTTCCCCACGTATTTCCTCGGAGCTCTTTTCTGAGACCACGCGCTCCCTTCCATACCTCATCCTTAATGTTCTCGGAAAAATCATCAACACCTTAAACCTTTGCCCTGCATAGTAAATTCCTTTTATTTTACCGTAGTGGTAATATCTTTGACGTCGCCGACCGATTACTCTTAATATTATGCCGGCCACGGGGAGACCAATATGCATAATTGAGGAAACCCCGGATCGGATTTGTGTTCCCGGAGGGGGGGGGGAGAGAAAGAGAGGGAAACCCGGCCGTCGAATGGCGTCGATGAACGTGCGCAGAGAAGAAAGCACGCGGGAGTCCCTCCACGGAGGTGCACGTTCACGCGCACGAACCTGCCTCTACAGCAGTGGTCGTACTTATGCCTCCGTCCGCAGCGACGAAAAATGTGCGAGGGCACCGGTGTGCTTTTATTTTTTGCCCGGGACCGCAGATCACCTTCTGCAACAACTCGCTCGCGACAGTTTACGACCTCGCCCCTCCTCCGGCCCCATACCTCCTCTCTTGCATGCCCCTCGCTCCTCCAGCCCCTCTCGCCCCGGCCGCTGATGAATTTTCAAGGTGAAAGGAGTAAATCACGGGGAGGTGGGGGGATGGAGAGACAGGGAGAGACTTGATTGGGGGAAAATATAAAGGTAGACTTCCGTCTCCCCCTTCCTTTCAAGCTGCCAAGCTTCGGTCCAGCAGCGAGGGAACGAGGTCGGTTTTCAGACAGGGGAGGCGGCGTATTGCACCTCACTGCAGCTCCGACCATGTCGGGCAGGCGTGCGGCTGACATTCCACTTAGAGACATTAAGAGCACCACTCTCATTTATAAATTGCGACTCCCAGGCTGGAGTGTTTTTTTTTCCCAGTTATGACATTCCTCGGTCCCCTTCATGGGAGGAAAATTTATCCTCGTAAGTGTGGAGAGATGACAATTATTTAGAGGACAATTAACGAGTTTTTGTTCATGCGTCCATAATGTCGCCGTTGAGCCCGTGAGGTATTCGCGTGAAATTCTAAGACATAAATTCACGTGCTCTTAATTTGAAGGGCTGTTGTTCTTAAAATGACGGTGTATGACATTCACCTAAGGTTTCGTTGCCGTTCGACGTTAGAAATTAAGGTGTATAGAGTGACGATACGGGACAATGCCTAATGTAAATTATTAGACTATATTACCTGAATAATACATGTATAATTTTATCGTGGCTTGAGAATGGCCCTTATGCAATGACGGTGGGATCACGTTCCTTTTCGGTGTAATTTTCTTCCAAAAAGTTACGCCTGCAACGCTCGAGTTCATCAGGTCATATATCGATCGTTTCCTCGGGAATTGGCTGTTTCGCTGTATTTATTCCAATTATATGCGTTACTAAACGTGGTTTCAACGACTGACTCATTGAAAAATTATCGGATACAAATAATGCGCGTTCGTAAATACATGGATTTTCCTCTTCATACTTAGGCAGAGCAATAGGTTCATTTTTAACTGAGCGAGGTGTTCCATCAAAACCTGATTGTGCAGATAGATTTTTCCCTCTCAAATTCCTCGGCAACAGGTGCAGCTATCAAGAGACAACAGGCACGGAAATAGTTATTTATGCATTCAACCTCTTTTCCATCCATTCCAGCATTCTCAGTTTGGAATCCAAGGATTTTAGTGCATAATTTGGCTTTGTTCTTGGGTGTCCCTTTCCGACGAAACAATATAGAGGCCTTTTCTTATTACTCAAAGATACCACTTAAATCTTTATCTCTCTCTCTCTCTCTCACACACACTCCCAGTCCTCTTATGACCTCAACTGCCATCATAACTCTTAGAAGTCCACGCTGAAACGTTCCCTAACGACGCACAGCGCAGTAAACCGTTTGAAGCACTACGCGTGCACGTCAACCGTAATTCAAAACTGCGCGCCACTCGGTCGGGCTATCCACCCACTTATGGTGTAGCAAAGAAAAATAAATTAATTAACTGGGAATATTCTTGGCTATGAAGTTTTTTACGTTGGCGGTACGTTCGTACGTTCTCAAGTAGAATGTCTCAAGCTTTCGAACTGTAGTTGAGAAGTATGATTGACATGTATTGACACTTCCTATTACCACCAATAGTTTTGAACGATTCGTAGATTTGCACTTGCAGTCTTTCCTGCTGACTCATCTAGTCCTCCTCGTTAAAGATTGTGGTTTGGTATACCTTGTACATTTTCGGAGAAGTGTTTGCACTGCATAGACTTTAAGAACCCCGTGTCCCGGTGGACGCCACAACCTAACCATTTTGAAGTTACTCATGATAGTCTCAACCACGGGATGGGAAGTCGAATGGGATTTGAAGGGAGGTTGGTTTAAGATACCACCTACGAGCGAGTCATAGGAAACTCGAATCCTGGAACATCGTAAAGGACGAGGGCGGGGTAGTTAAAATTACCTTATTTTAATTATTAAAGTTATTTCACGATTTCATCCCTGAAATGTAAAAAGGTCGTTCTAAAAAAACAAATATTTAATTTTTTTTAAACTTCATCTGAAATAGAATTCAATTATGTTACCAGGTGACAATAAAAAAATTATTTTTTATAAAATTCAGATTAAGTCATTACAAATAGAAATTAAACACCACTGCAGTTTAGGAGTGTATTAATAATTGTGAAATGCATTAGAAACTACAACAAAAATTATATATGAATATGCATCAAAAGAAGTGGTTATCAGCTGTAGTCAAAATGCATTAGAGACAATTACCCTGAGTAATAGAATAACTACATGTACACTGAATGAAACCATTATCAATAAGAAGGCAATAAAAATAAGTATCAAAGATACTCAAGTATTAAAGACATCAAAGAGGCAATTTCACTCAAATAACCATGAGCTAAGCCACATGTGCACTGAATGAAACCGTTATTAGCTGGGAGGCATTAAAAGCATTACTTCAAAAATTGTATGCAATGTGTTCGGGGTATTTGGTTTTTTTTACAGAGTGGGAGAGCATCTCCTTCCTTTGGCTTTTCTTTTTCCTTTCCTCTGGATCATTTCTACCAATGTGACAGCAGAAGGGGGCAAATTTTTATCTCGGCCAAATAGAAGAAATATCACTAAAACTGGAAACTGACCTAAAACCATCGGCAATTTTCGTCAAACTCTTCCAACTTATTCATCAATGTATTGTGCGCGATCTTCTTCCGAGGAGTCTTTTCTGCCACTCTGGCGATGCCAATTTCTTGTAGAGTGGGGCGCCGAGCACCTTCCCGAACTGTTGATTGTTCTCTGTTGAGACAACAGCTGTGTCAATTAAGTATGGACATTGCGAAGAAAATAACATAAATCCCTTTAAGTCAAAATATGTGAATAAAAAAATCTTAAAATAAAAAAAATCATCGTATAAAAACTTCATTCCCAATGTTAAACAGATTTCAAGGATAGCCAACCGGTAATAATGGTAGCTTAGTTCGCCCCGTTTAGCCCTTTTATCTGCATTCATTGAAGCCACTTATTTCGTGCTCCAAAACCGACAGCAATAATCAAAATGAAATATTACATTTTAACATGCATGATTAGCACGATAAAGAATAACAAAAACAATTTTTAAATAATAACGCTATTCCAATAATCTATCTACTGAACATCTAGGAGACCATGTTGCATTTGAAGAAAAACAACTATTTCCAAGTAAACAGAAAAAAAATTGCCTTCGACAAAAATGGCTGCCTCATTTTCCTTGAGAGCTTGTTTTGAATTATCAACGGAAAAACACTTCTCCTTCGTTCTTTACGATGTTCCACTGTTTGAGTTTCTAATAGCTCGCTCTTAGGTGGAACCTTAAACCAACCTTCCATCAAATCCCCTTGAAGCGCCCATTGGTGCGTCCCAACTCTGAGTGCACTGCGGAAGATTTTACCGTGGAAAACTTTTAAGCGCGTTCGGCGTGCAAATTAAGTTTCTTCAAGCAGTTGCATGGGTATATGGTCATCTGATATCTCAATCCTAAAAATTCTAGTTCAGTAGGGAGAGTGGTGTTTCGCAGCCACACTGAAAATACGTACATTGCTCGATTTTCCTAACGGAACAATAATACCATTTATAATAGAAACATCAATTGCCAAAGCTTCGTTATAGAAAACCGTTTAGAACGTTCACAAAATGATTTTCTTTTAAGAAAATGTATCCTTACATAAAAAGAAAATATAAGTGTGGCTACGCTACCTGGATAGTTAGACAGCGGCAAGAACAGTATTTCTTTGAAAATTGAATTATTTTAAAATTAAATTCCTATTTACTTTAGATTAACCTCCTTTTCTTATTATTATTTCTCTCTTCTTCTTTAATACCGCATTACCCTTCATTATCCTTTATTGAGATGCATGCGAAAGAAGCAGATCTTTGTGTGCTACATTCAATTCCTTTTGTGGCCTCTTTTCTCAATGACAATTCTGATGGATTAGAAGAAATATAGAGGTTTGCTCAAGACGTAATTTGTTCATTTTATCGAATACTTTTTTAAAATCATAAACTTCTGTAATCTCCTTGCATCCCCATTCTTGTCATATTGGTTAAACTTCAATAATTCACTGATAGGAAGAATACCATATTCAATAATCTCGGGGCTATTCAACAATATCGGATGAAGATCATAATTTTGGTACTGCGGCAGGCATAAAGGCCGATTTTATTATTTATGCTAAATCTTTTTAGATTATTTGCTGAAAACAAATCTCTTTCTATACTCCTACTTCTTCAAAAGTACTTTTCCAACCTATATGCAGTTTAAGCATTATCAGCAAAAAAAAACTCTTTAGGGTTTCCTGTTTCCTTTCGCCATTAATTTTACCATTCCTTGATATGTATTTGCTATCGGGAGTAGCTGAATACTTCATTCGTGCAATCGGTGATTTATCTGCGGAATCCGGGGAATATCTATGAATCGCAGTTGATTCGAAGAAAACATTCTGGAAAATATCCAAGAACAGCAAATTATAACTGTATTGAGCAATCACCTGATTTTTTTTCTCATCCTTCTATCACTACGATGAAAGTATATAATATAGGCATCTATCCCATAATATTAGTTGTTTTTCTAGATTTGATTCATATTATCCATGGTGTGAATGAATAACTGTGAAAAGAGAGACGGAAATATAAGGAATGGTCCAGTAGAATAATACTAATGAGAGAGGATTTAATGATGATGAGTTTTCTATCAAATAAAAGGCATTCCACTCCAGTGGTATTTTTTGTCGGTAACTTGATGGGTTCATTTAGTATAGTTTGTTATCCATAGGCAGCAATACTAAAAAACTAAATATACGGTAAGGGTATGGAAATTGAACTATACAACGATGTAGCTGATTGTCCATTGAGACCTAAATTCTCCTTAAATTTCTCATCCTACTATTGGTTACTGATATACCTGGGCTAACAAAAAATAACTATGGCCATAGTTATTTTTTGAAATTCAAAATTCAGAAATTCAGAAATTCAAAATGGTTTCATGCCTTCCATACTCAATGCCACGTAATAAATTTTCTTGGAGATTTACCTCGATCTCGGCACGTAGTATAGTAGCACACTACAGTAAAAAAGAATAATTTCGGTAAACTTTGGTTTAGCATGGATAAAATATTTATGGCTTCACTCTTACAATTAGTTAGTAAATGTGGGTTTTGATGGAGCGATAAGTATATATTGATAAAATGTAATTAGTGGATTATTAGGTTAATATAAATACCCTTTTAAAAATATATTAGTTCCAGGTGATGTATTTGGACAAAATATTTAAAAAGTACGGTATAAATGGCCGTATGTAACTTTCTATTACTTTTTATATTAATTATATGATAAGTGTCTATTTTTCACGTCAGTGGGTCATCTTATGGTATTTGCTAGTGTGACTAAAGGGTAGTTACATGCATGTGTATTCAAATTTCGATTTGATTCACATTTATTTGTCGCTTCAAAAATGGAATTTTATCTACCCTGGGCAAATACTTTAACCCTTTTTCCCTCTGTGAAGTCTAGTGATATCCGTACTCTGAAACGTATTAAATATCATCCCATCTGTCGAAACGTTACTGATGGAAAGGGACGAGGCCAGATATTTGCCGCAAGTGGACCAGACGAATTTTGGTAGGCAGCCTACCCATGTACTTGAAGGATTCAAGGTACCGTGCAACCCAAAATTAGGTCAGATTCAAAAGTTGAATTTACAGGACATAATTCGGTTACGTCATAATTGTGAATCTTTCTTTATCGAATTTAGTTCAACATTCCCTGGGTATTAAATAGGTACTGAGCAAATTACGGATAGCTTTTAAGGTTTCGGCTGGGGAAACGGAATTTAATGGATGGAATCCTTGCGATGTGTCCTTCAATCCCTTCCCACTTTCCTATTACTTAGCGTCCCTTTCAGGTTTTGCCTGTTTTCCTAGACTTCCCTCTTTTTCACTTATCAACGGCCTTGTTATATTGTATTTTTCTACGTGGAATTGTGAGTTTAAGACTACCTACCCCTTTTTTTACCGATTCATGCCTCGAGGTTTGTTCCGCCCACGTTCCCAGGGCAAAGGATGTGTGATGTTCATCTTCCTGGCGTTCTTTACTTCTGAACCTAAAAGTACTATCAAATATTTTCTGGAAAATAGTACTTTAGATCTTGTGCATTATCTAGAGCTTGCTCCTAATATTTATTAATACGCCGAGCAATACGTATTACATATAACACATCTGGTTATCATGTAACAACAGACCACTTCGTAAGGATATAACTTCTATTTTTTTCCAAAAGACCCTTCTGTTTTATGGCTTAATAGTCTATATTTAATTTATATAGTCTTAATAGGCTATATTTATTGCACTTAAGGCGCTGTCACTTCGATTTAGCGTCTAAATTTAGCCCGCCTTGTTTAAAAATTGCCAATCGTTCGTGTATTGTGTAAATTATCAACAACGCCTGACGATACAAAATAGTAAAATATAAATTACAACATTCGAATGATATTTAACCGGTACATGATATTTCTAAAACCATGTAGAAACATGTAAAACTCCTGATCAGTAACAGGGAGAAGGGAAGTTATACACTGGAATTTAGAAACAAATAATGTTTTCACTTGTTTATATACCGAAAATTTAAGATGTATTGTGATATTTATATCTATTTTTTCTGTGTACAATAAATTAGTATCTATATAATTAGTCCGCAGATACATCACCTTACAACTGAAGAATTATCCAGAAAAGTCACATATACCTACACAAATGCAAACGGTGAACTTATTTTAAATTAAAATCGAGTGTACGGAAAAAGTGTCGACTGCGTCGCAGAAAAACCCGAAGGTCATCCTCATTGTTCGAAAATGTGGTCTGGTCTGGAAAGCAGGTGTTTTAGAAAGATATGTATTCATTGTTTCCTAGTTCCAAGCGGACAGGTATCTGTTATATCAGTTCCTCGAGGTGAAGGTGGCTTCGCCCTTGACAAAGGGAACGGACTTGTAGTCTTATCACCTGCAACGTGTCAGATTACTCGAGGAAGAACGCAGTTCCTCCTTTGATTGCTTGGTTCTACATCTGCGAGTATATCCGCTTAAAGCTTTTTAGGCATATCCACGGTCGTCTAATAAGCTCTCTAGTAAGGTGGGGTGTTTTATTTTAATAATGGCCCTCCATAAGTTTGTCCAAATTATGTCCGAATTTAAAAAAAAATATTTTTCATAAAAATGAAGGGTGCAAGAGGGTCTCAGAATGGCAGAAGTGTGGTGCACGGTCAGTATAAAGAGCAAATTGCCGCAATTAATTCAAGAATCCGCTTGAAGAAGATATTGTAAAATATAAATGATAAAAACGAGAATAAGCGGAAGACGTGGTAGCGTACTGACGGGAGGGTCCCAGGGTGATGTGCACATAGTATTAGATCTTGGGAAACCACAATAAACACAGAGAAAAAGACTGGTCCCTCTGTCCTGTGTTTCACACTCCGCGCCGAAGGGATTAGTGGTAGCGGGAGCCATATCCCCACCTGTCAAATAAACCTTCGGATTTATTGCTGTGGTTTTTTGGAGCACTTTCATCCATCAGTTTTGACGCTAAACGTCGTGGCGACAACAAATAAAATTAAAGTTATCGGTGCAGGAATTCACACCCGCGGAGAAAGGAATGAGTACTTCGCAAGTGGACAGAAATATAGCTAAGCGATCAAGGGAAAGAAGGCGAGTGTGAAGAGTTCATTTGTTCATTCGGCGAAGTTGATGGAAAAGTATAACTTTTGAGATAAACAAAAGCGAAACCGAAATGGCGGCCTGGGTTGAGGAAGAGAAGGCAGCACAAATATAAAAGTGTTGATCCCAAAACAAGAAGGAATGCAGAAGTATTACCTGCTATTTGAGAATCGGGGTCACCATCTCGCTGAAAGGGGAAAAATTTACTCTCGACCAATAAGTAGGAGTGAAAAACAAAACTGCTGAAAAAATCGGTTCATGTGGAGTATATGTCCCTGAAGAGCAAGATGTTGGTGGAATTTGGAAATGAAGGTTGGGGGCAATAGGAATGCGGTGCATACGCTGGAGAATGATGGAGCTCAAATTAATGGATCGATTTTCCACGAAATAAATCCCAAGAGGAAAGAGCCCTTTGAAGAATAGGATCTGATAAATCAAATAGATGAGTGAATATTGATGGTGAATCTTTATAATCGTCTTTATCTGCCTATGAAATGGATGTCATCAGCAACCCGAGGGTCCAAGCGCACCGAGTCTATTCGCTGGACCCGAAATGTATCCGAGGGGGCGAGTGAAGCTTTCTCCACCCTCTGTGCCCTGCGCTTCGTTTTGGCGAGAGATACGCGAGAGACCGTCCCAAAAGGGAATCGGTCGCGTTGAAATTCCATTCGCCTCCCCCCACGCGACGTGAAAAAAAAGCGCCGAGTCGCCGAGCAAACGCGCTGATTCGAGGACCGAATCGCCGCCGACGCGTCGGAGACTTGAACGCTTTTAAAGCTGCGGAACTTTTTCAAACACCGCCATTGGCCACGCCCCTTTTGTCGACCCCCAAACCGTCAGCCGGCGTCCGTCGCAAGCACGCCCGGCCACCCTCTCACCCACCCTCGCCCGCACGCTTTTACGGTCGCCGCCGTCCCCCGCCCTTTCCATGCCGTCCGCTCCGCGCGCACCGCCTCGATATCTCGACACCCTTGACATTCACGCAGAGGGAAGGGGGCGGCAAAGGGCTCACCAAACGTAGGGGAGGAGGGGAGAAAGAATGCGCTCGCCTCGAGGGTGGGGGGAGGGAGGGGAGTGGAGGCGAGGCGAGTGGAACGAGGGAATCGGGGACGTTGTTGGCTTTTTTTTTCCTTTCCGCCGCCCCCTCCACCCCCCGACCCACCCCACCTGCCCTCGCCCCAACCCCCTGGCGCGAAAAATACGTAAAAAAATAATAAAAAAAACACTGGTGGTGGCCGCGAGATTCGCTCTCGATTCACACACACACGCTGGAAAACAACTCGGGCCAAGTAGGCACCC
>LYUA01000383.1:743109-753478 GCA_002093875.1 Calopteryx splendens
CCCCCCCCCCAGGACGTTTTGACAGTTGCTTTTCCCTAAGCGCGAAGGTGCGTGCGTCACCTAACTGGTTTCGATGTCTCTCCCACGCAGTATGAGTCTTTTTTTGGGAAAACCCTGACGGGACAACGGATGCCGGGCATGGTTCAGAAAATCTTGCCGCCTTCCGGCGTGCCTCCAAGGGTTAACCCGGCTAAAGTTGATCCGGGGGTTAACAGAATAAAGAAGAAGAAGAGTCAACCTATTTCATGGTGAATACTCTTATGCATGCATCATCTTCGAAAGGAAGAGCCAAACCAACGTCTTTGGTCCATCTATACATAATAAAATACAAGTTTCCTTCACAGTTTACCTTTTTGTATGAATCGAGTTCCTCACATTGGATTTTGGCTAATAATAAGTTTGGACCAGCTAGATTCAGGCATTCAAATAAATGGACAAAAAGGTTTTTAAACGATGAAATAGATTGCGCATTAAATACCTTTTTTTGCGTGTCGAATTCCACTTGTAGCTCACTGAGTTAGCATGACGTCAACGTAATGAAATTTTCGATCTTTTTTTTTATTTCTAACCGTATTCTGTAGTTCGAAAAAAAATCATTTTCATTTACAGAACTTATTAATTACTATCTATTTTCTCTCCGCTTCAATTTCTATACAAAATATAAAATAAATTTAACAGTCATTAGGGTTGTTTTTCTCAATAATAAATCCCTCCTAATCTACTGGAAGATTTAATTTTATTTCACAAGCTTTTTTATACTGTAATGCTGTTACTCTCAGGATATGTTGAAGTAGGTTTGGGGAATAAATAATAAGGCCAGGACAGTCTTAAAATGGTGCTAAATACACGGAATAATATATATATATATAATACTGTAATGCATATAAAATGTATATTATATATACACATTATGTATAATACTTTCGCGGTATTACTTGATCAACCGGTCAAGCCGCCGATTTGCATGACATATTATTAATAAGTGCATTTAAATCGTCGAAGTAAGAATCATATGCTTATTTCATGGAGCTTGAAGTCAATAGTAGTGCTTGCATTAATTGTTTTTCAGCATGAAATGTTGCTGGTTTAGCGTTCTGGCTAACTACAGCAGCGCTAGAAACGCTCAAAGCGTTAGTATTTTCGTTCGCTGACTTCCTTTGGAAGTTTACCCTCCATCTCCAAATTTCGTTCGCCTTGATGATTTCCTTTTCTTGCAATTTCTCGAGTGAAGCACTGCCGAACAAAAACTGCTGGCAAAGCCGTTTTTCAGCGAGGGTGCTTTATTAGTTTTCTGTAATCAGCATACCACTTTAAGCCCGATTAGCAAATTGTGAAAGCCAGATTGGAACACTCTTCCGTGAGTATTTAATGCATCATCAATACGGAGGCTTGCAATGTTTCTCTCGGCGCACTTAGAAGCAACCATTCACGTGATTCGTGGTCAATTAGAGGCCGAATCAGATAACAGAGCCATCCATGTCCCAGAGCTAAAAGTCCCTTTTCGGCCTTGTAAAATAAAAATACTTCCTTTGTTTGCTTATCTGATCATTTTATACTAACATAAATCTACTTTCAGCCGTTTTTTTTGCACGACAATTATTTAAATATGTTGATTTTTTTGGTCCATGCCATTGAAGCACCCTCATTGATTAACGAAGTGGACATTTTTTTTTGGCAAGAAAGATTCCCCGGCAATATTGTTTCGGGATGTGAGAAAGTTTCCGAAGATATTAAAATCGGGTGGTTATGGGTTAAGTAATGTTTAAAACATGTTCACATTTCAAATTAGCTTACACGGGGCCCAATATTTCACATCCCCTGGTCGTTTTAGTTCCCTCAGTGCCTATTCTGATGACGCGGTCGGTGGTGAGAACGGAGACGGAAAAAGTGAACGACCCCGTAAAAATGGGCTCTCATCGATGTGATCATCGTCTATAGCACCATGTTGTTCACGATGAAACACTGTCGTCGTGGAACTTTATATTACATTTTACATATTACAAGGCTCCGAGAATTACGTGGATCCCGGAACTGAAATAAAAGTGTTTGCGCAAGGTTTTAAGAAGACCGTAGTCATATTGCCATGGAGAAATAGGTATGATAAAGGCAAGAACTTGAAGGCGGAGGAAAGGAATGGGAGCCGGATATTAAGTATTTTGAAGAAAGGAATTACGGAGAATGATGATCTTTATAGACCCGGAGGGTGATGTAGATAGTTTCACAAAACAAGTAATTAATTTTTTCTAGAATGATGACGATGATTGGAATTTTCGGACAAAATGCAGGTTCGGTAAAAAATATCACGAATCGGATACTTGATATTTAGTTCGTATCGTTCGTCGCGCTCAGAATGTGAAAAAAACGGGACTCCAAATGTGTTCGTTTGCGCCCTGAAATGCCATGGCTTAAGAAGTCATCAGGGCGTTTTAAATTAAAGCGCTGAGTGACCTGTCACCTGATTACTCTGTATATTCATTGGGAACTCCATTATCTCTGAACAAAAAATATACGTACCAACCGTTTGGCTATTATTTTTATCCGCTGTAAGTCCTTTCCATTCACTGTAATTGAAATCCGAATGCGTTCAGATCTTAAACCAGATGTACAAACCTAAAAACACTTTCTGCATAGGTAAATGTTTTGAAAATCCGACGTGTTTTCAGGCTCGACCGTATTCCCTTCCGTTATGTCCACAGTGGGCTGTCCTGCGAGCATGTTAATCCGGCAACGTGAACTAACTTGGCGTTTTATTTGAATGGAGACGGATTAAATGCATACACGCACGGTCTCCGCCGATTTCAATTACACGTTTCACGGGATCCCGAGGGTGGTGAGAGAATTAGGTCATGTCAATATCGAGTTTCATGACGTCCAACACTGGGATCTGTGATTGTATTTTTCACTCTTTTGGGAAGTGTTTCGCAGGAAATTCCAGTGGCCTTTTTTTTTATTTCTTCCTAGTCGCCATGGTAGTGCACCGTCAAGGAAATGAGAAGTGCCTTGAATGAGAATTTCTCTTCTCTCGGTCACCAGCGTAATCGCTATTGATTATTTTTTTGTGGATTTTCCTCCGGCCACTGGCAGAGAGTCGAAGCTGATATTCTCCATCACAAAGCCTTATAACAGCATGGAAAACATTCAACGGCCACGCGTAAAACTTTGCCAATTAAAATAAATAATTCAATGAAGCCGTGAGAAAGCAATATGCTGGTGTATCTCAAAATGGGAAAGTAGGTATGGGCCTTTTGAAGGGTTTTTTTTCGAATCCTTTCATACCCAGAATGCATTATTTTCATCGGCCATTTTAGCCTTCCACGACCAGGTAGGTATGTTTTCATTTTTTATGTCTCGTAACTTGGTGCAATTCTTTCATCGCGTCGCGCCTCTACACATTTCATGAAAAAATAACTTCGATGAATAATATTTCATCAAGCTATCCGTTTTAATTAGAAAATTAAAAATTCATTTGTGATGTATCTGTCTTAATAATCGAAAATTAGAATTTGCAAGCTAAACGTAAAACAAGACTATTAAATTAAACTGATTCATTAAAATATGAAACCTTACAGGGAATAAATAATTTATATGAGATTGAAATAATTTAAATGATGACAATTTAAACAATATGAATCTATGCGAAACATCCTGATGTTCAACTTACTATCAGCTTCCTATATTTCATTCATTGGATCTGCTGATATAATCCCATTGGCCGTTTTTTACATTCTAATTATCGTGAAAACTTACTTTTCTCTACGCCACCTTCAGTCAAGTTGACATTTGCGGTGCTTATTCTGCTATAAACTGCCAATAGGAAACTTACTCTTGGAGGTGCACGTTCATCAACAATTTTTGGAGATATTTCGCGAAATGAGGCTTATCAGCTGAAGTTTATTTCCAATTTTGCTCTTGATTATTTTATTAAATTAGTTTAATTCCATAGTTATTAAGAATAAAGAAAAATATTCAATTTGAGTCAATTGTTAAATTTTAGCCTGCAGTGCTGATTATCATGTCCGACGACAAAAACTATTCTCCCCCCTTCTGTCTCTTTTTCTTATTTTTGAAGTAATATATTTTATATACCCACACGTTGAGTCACTCATATTGTGGCCCCTGTTTCCAGTGTTTCATTAATATTTACCAGCTTCACGCTTCGGAGGAGTCTAGAGGCGAACATTTAAATCGTGCATTTCGCTATATTGGTCCATTCAGCCGTAGGTACTGAACAACCACCCCCGCTCCTCACGAATGAAGGAAAGCGGTTAGAAAGGCAACACTTCTAGGTTGTAGTAGTGAGCGAGGGGGGGTGGGATTGAGGATTTCATTCCTCGCTCACTTGATCACTGAACGCGCGAATCGGCTGATCTTACAGTAATGGCTTCGTCCTGAACTGCGTTGACCCTATGTTGGCGTAACAATCTGCCTTTCTTTCGTCAGTTTTCTATCGCACGCCGCATATTATTTTAGGCAACACCTGCGTGGGGCTAACGTATGCTATAGATGAAGCGCAAGTGTGACTAATGGTTCAGAATTGCTCAGATTTCCATGTGAACAAGTGGTTCACTTCGAAACAACTCTTTCTCGCTATGATTACGTTTTTTTTTACGATTCCGAGTGGCTGGAGAGTTTCGTATATAGGCGATCTTCTAGCAATGAAACACAAAGACGAATCACTTGCTAAGCATCAGATTGGAATTCTCCTTCGTGATGCAAGAGAGACGATAGTCGTAAAGATGGACCCTTTCAAAAGCCGTCAATTAAAAGATTTAGATGTTTCAGTCATATTTGATTGTCCACATATGATGTAGGTATTACCTATAACATATTTAGCAATCATCATACTATCAAATTATATCAGTGTAGTAGCATAGTAATATGAGTAATATTAACCCTCAATTTACCGGAAGGAACATGTGAGTAGTCGAAGGCTATCAAGTGTTACTGTATTTCAAGGACAAAATGAATTTGTTCCTGGTTAATTGATTTAAAATTTGATCGCTTAACATTATGTTCCTATGAGTAGTCTCAGACGTGAAACTTTGTATAGTCACTTGTATACTATCGAATAATAGCTTTTGATTGTAATCGAAATCTGTTGCGATTAGGTTGAGCTGTTCCTTCCTTGAGAGGACGGATCCCCTGTTTGAATTGTGAATGTTCACACTTTCTAAGAGGAGTAACCAAAGATATCCTTGGTGTGTAGGAGATTTTTAAAGTGGAGAGAAGTACCTACACCACACCCGTCAAGTATTCAACATTGCATCGCTCACCCTGGAGGCCATCATCGACGATAATGGGTCCCTGCCGGGTGAGATTCGAAAGAAAGGAGGCGAAGGACAACTGAGTCAACAGCGGCAGCTTCGTATAACTCAGCGTAACCAAGGCCTTCCCGGAACCAAGGTCTGAATTGGTCTCCAGAGAATTCCAGAGAAATGCACAATATTTGTGTTTTTGTTTATAGTTGGCAGTTAATACCTAAGAAATCGATATCTCATTTAATGCCTGCATTGGCAAAAATCATCGATTCTTAGGTTTGCTGCATGCTGAAGATTTAATCTGAATATTTCGAATGATTTAAAGTACTGATCAGCCGAAAACTTAGTGGAATAAATTAGGGGAATAATTCCAAGACTCGCACCAAGCATATTTTTGAGGATAGTCTGGTGTATTCTCTTTGTTTGATAATGCATGTAAAACTGTCCATATCACGAAATGGGAACCTTAGCCTACTTAAGTCCTTTAAGCACGTTAGAAAAATGGAAAAAACAATGGACATTAGGTTGAATTCAAAGTTTACTTCTTTAAAAACCGGGAACATATAAATGTGCACAACCTCGAGACTTAGATTACTGTGCAGTGCAGTGTAAGTTATTAGAGAGGAATGTAGAGAGGAAAATGTTTCAGGGATCTGTGCCTTAATCTCAATCTCTGTGACTGGTGCCGTTGGCACTTTAACGCCTTGGCTGGCGCGAAACAGCGACGCAAGCAGTGCATTTCAAGATAAGTGTTCTCGCTTACTCATGACAGCCCTACTCATCTTATTCTGCGACTGTCATCATTTAAAATAATGGTTTAGACTCCCCTCACTCGAAAGACGCAAAGCACTATCGCAATGACGAACGCAGTAACCCCGGTGACGACCACCTCAGAGGTTCTCCAAGAGGCGTCAAAAAATTCGCTTTGAAGCATAAATTACTCGGACACACATTGTCTCGTCTCACTTACAGTACATAAAAGGGACCTGCTGATCACGGTGAAAGTGCTTCCGCGCGGAACATGAGTGCGATATGCCCCTGCACGCCGCGGCAACCTCGGATGTTGTAATGCAGAATAGCCGTCACCGATCACCGAATGAGTAAGGACAATTTCCCTCTCGGTTTATTTATAATCGAAGGAAGCACGTGGTTCTCGTTAATTGACAACTAGTACAGAAACAGCAACCAGGCTGACCTTTGCATAGGATTTTTTTTAACAAGGGATAAAAAAAAGGAGCGATCGAGGACGTCTCCCCACCACCGAGACTACGCCTTATGATAAATCTGTAAATTAAATTTGAAATAGTTTAGCTGTAAATTATTCAAACTGAATAAACCATGTGATAGGTATTGGTGAGGTACTGACCGCGGAGTGGGAAATGTTGAACCGCCGACACAACTTCCTTCCGCCCTTATATCTCAGGCGTCCCCTTTGTGCGGCAGTCGATAACCTACGGTCCGCGGGGGTCGGATGCGGGGCATTCTATGATAACCCCGGACCCAGGATACTCTTCGGTAATTCCTTACACAAACTGTAAATCAAGAGTCAAAAATAAATCATGCAATAGTGTATGTTGTAACCTTCTGTTGTCCAAGGAGTCAACGTTATTTTGTTTTTAGCCTGACCAACAGTAAATAAGTTGTTGAGAATTAATGAATATTGGAACAGCTCTTTTCATACTGTCCCAGTCCTTAATTCTCATTCAATTTTTATTACAAGATGTACATTTCGAAATTAAAGCTTCATTTGGTGTTTTTTTTAAGCCTTGGTGCTATAAAGGTAGAGTTTACTTTTCTTTTGTAATCCATCTCACATCTTATTTAACTTTTGGTTAATTCCACAAAATTATTATATTTTATGAGCAATTCTTTTTTTCATTTCTTTTAGACAGCCATATTACAATACGGACTTTTTGAATGTCATTTTAGATTCTAAATTACATAATTTACCGCAATCGTGATCAAATGTTACCACACGTATGTAAGAGTGGAAATTTCCAAAAAACTTACTTTTCAACTATTCATTTATTATACAAATTAACAATAAAATTGCTTATTATGGCTAATTTTTCTATAATAGTAGACTCTTGTTTTCTCTCATCACCAACACCAAATTTTTCGTACCTAGGTATATTCTTTCGTGTAAGTTCTTGGACTTGATTGGCATCAGCGTAGACAGGGGCAGCTTCCGTATAATTTTCAATAAGTATCAGAATTTTTTTAATCACCCATTTTTCAGTATAATCTTCTCTTTACAAGATTTACTTTCAATAATACGTGTCAAATTAAGGGCGTCAAATGAATCATTCCTTTTGATGTGCCACTACTATACGATGGGCTGTACAAAAAATAATTGAGTGTGCTTTGTTAAAATATCTGTTTTAAAACGTCTCTCTAAACAATCTTGTAAGTATGCAGTAGGTACGTGAGAAATGTTTTAAGTACTCGACGTGTTGTCCTCCGTGACAATCTTTACTTATCCTACGTAAAATACTCTCATTTCGCAAATCGTTTCATTTTTATTTTAATAGTATATATTTTACGATAAAAAACATTATTATTTTTTTCGTTTTAAGATTCGAAGATCGTAATTGATTCCAACAAAAATTCAATTCTGGTTCCCAACTGAAGGTGCCCGGGATGACCAAAAAGCATTTAATCCGTTGCGCCAAGGGTTTCTGTTAAGGTTCCACAGAAGGCAGGGCGGTATTGCCCTTTGTGTTCAGAAAAGCTTGTGGAGCGCTGTGTTTGTAACAAGGGAGGGCTAATTATAAGGGGTACGAGATCCACCAACGATTCGGAACTTGACAGAAAGAGGTCACCGACTCCGCATCAATGCGGAAGAGAAAATTCCCACGCGCGCGATTCATGGACAAATTTTCCAATGCATTTTGACGCGTTAAATCTTACGTTTCCCTTACGCCTTACCACCGCACCCTTAGCCCCAAATTGTCGAAGCAATGGCATCAGTACGAGTGGCATGGCTTTGAATTTTGCCATATAAGAGAAACTGATCATTCCCACCGTAAGGCTTCGATCTAGATATTTGAGGCTATCGTATTTTGTGAAAAAATGGCAGTATTTTTTTGAGGGAGGAGCTCCCCTCGAGGATCGCTACTTTATACACTACGTAACACAAAAAAGACAAATTCTCGCTATTATTTTAAAATAACTTTGCGCTTTTACACCTGCGATCGCTTTGTTCAGCAAACACCCATTATATAACTCACTCCCATTATAACCGGGAATTTTACTCATGGGAGATACGCAAAATAAGTTCAAGTGTATTTTTGTCATCGTAATATGCATGTAACATAATAGAACAGTAGTATGCAGGAGAGAGAAACTGATGATGGATGTCTCAATTCGAGGAGGGAAACCAGAGCAAACCTACCTTGGCATCTGTAGAATATGGGATGGCAGAAACTCGACAGACACTAAGCAAAGAAAAGCTCAAGCTAAGAACATACGGTTGCTTAAAAAAGGAGACGGTGCGTCAAGACGTTCGTTTTTTAAATTGCGGAAGGACGAAATAAATTGAAATACGGTGCTGGATGTGAGAGATGAAGATTAAATAGACAGATAAAGTGAGGAACAAAAAAGTATACAGGAGGGCAGAAGAGGGAAAGACAAAATGCAGAAATCTACGGCAAAGAAGAAGCAAATGAATTGGGCACACCTTGAGGCACAATGGATTAGTTAGAAATATAGCAGAAGGAAAAATTAAAAGAAGTGAAGGTTCCACGAGGAAGACCAAGGGACAAGTGCATAGGGCAAATAAAGGACACAAAAGAGAAGAGACACCAGGGCGTAAGGGAACGAAATTTGAATAGGTAAGAATGGAGGGCGGCACACAACCAATGTTATGATTGAAACACTGGTGATGATGATTATATAGGTAACAATTACACGAGGACTGAGGGAATCTTAAAGTATCGATTAATTACAAGATGCAATCTTACAGTGTTATATCTAGTTTCGATGAAGTAAGGTGATTTGGGCTCGGCTGCGTGACGCTAGGAGACATAAATACTCATTATATAGACTTCATGCACCAAAATAAAGTTAAATTGAATCAAAATTATTAAAATTAATTTTTGTTTATAATTCCACTACTTAACAACATGAATAAACTTGCTAAAACATAATTTATGAAATGCGATCACAGGAAGGGTGTTTGGGGACTTGACTCACGGTTTTGCTAAGAAAGTTTTACCTAAGTGTTTGGGAAGAAAGCGGGAGAAAGCATTATTCACTGCCCACATACGTGAAAAAAAATCATTTTCAATTTGTATTGCAATAATATATCGAATAATGGCCTCAAAACATGTGAATTTTGGCTTATTTAATTACGTAATACGTTGGTTGAAAATGCACTTTGGTTAAAAAAATTTCCTTTACAAATGAGCACAGATACGAGTCAATAAATGCCAAACGTATTTGAATTATGGAGCCATTTTCTCCGTCACGACGAGAAATCCAGAAATATTAAGACTTGAAACGGTAATATCTCCCAAGGTAAAGTGGGAAGAACATGTGGAAAAAAACGAGAAACTTTTAAAGTTATGAAGTGTTAGTTTAAACGTAACTGGGGTGAACCGTGTTTGAATGTTATTTTAATTGAAGATAATTCATATGAGCCCATTCTTGAGCAACACTACTCTTTTTTTACGGAAGAATTACGGGAAAACTGGTAAGCTCGGTTATTAAAATTTGAAATAGATAGATCTCCCTTTAGTGTGGCTTCGGTGAAGTTTTCAGAATCTTTGAGGTCCTTCTACTTGAAAGCAGAAACACCGTAAATTATTTTTAAGCTCGCATCAGTATTTTTAACTGAATGTGATGTAACGGATCGGAAATGTTTGTAATAAAGCATTATCAGGTGGAAAACTGAGATCGTACATTCTCATTATGGTGCAGTTTCACCTCATACCTGAGAAGAGAACATTTAAACGTATAAGAAGATCTTATTTACAGTTGCGCCAATGGCTACCCAATCCGAGGGATTATACCGGATGGTCCCATTTTACCTGCCCGGGAGAAACCTCACCAGACTAACAAGGACTCACCATATTTTTAGATCCCCGACGAGGAATGAACTCCACCCTGGT
>LYUA01000383.1:887296-898075 GCA_002093875.1 Calopteryx splendens
CCCTCCCATTATTGACCCCACCACGGCCCCATTGGGTCACCCTCCCACACCTCCCCCCCCCCTGTTTACGTCCTAAGGCATTCTTCATTCGGGATCGCCGTTCAGTCTTTTATTTTTCTTCCGTCGATGGCGAACTACCCATTTCGTCCAAGTCTCGAGACTCGGTGCAAATTGAAGCTTATGAGGATTTGTGGCACTCGCAACAATTGAATCATTTACGCGAATGTACTCACTCCCAAGCTTCGACTAGAACCTCCGGAACCTTATTGGAACGATCCTATGGGCGAGATGGCAAATGTTTACTGATTTTTTTCTAAACGATTTGACCATTGTACGATCCAGAAATAAGCAAGCTTACCAATGCATGTTTCGCAATCTTTCTGATGCCTATGCAAACGATCCCTCTGATCACCGTTGGTCATTTCAGTTCTCACCCGAAAATGTTCTAGTTCCCACCTGGAATTTTAAAATAATATCGATAGGTAAACTATCCGTTTTATATTTTTCTATTTAAGGTTTCGCGCGGCAGCGAAGGACAATTAGCCTCATCGCCCAGAGCAGTGTTTCCATATCGTGTTTTACTACGTTGGACTCATTACTAATTGCGATGAGCATCGCTAAAACAGGCAACTTTCGGTGCTCGGGAATAAACCATGCCCCGAGGTAACGACCACCTGACCGACTACGGTAAGCTTCCGGTACCTAATGAGCTGACTGCCCCGCAGTTTTCAATCCAAAGGAGGAGGACGGAAGACAGGGCCCATAAGAAGAGCGGAACCCTCGTTCTTTGGACTTAATCCGACGACAAAAATCATCACGCTTTGAGCTGACCCTGATCAGAAGAATCGTCAAAAAGAAGGTAACCTTGCCGACGGACGAAGGCGGAAACTTGACCCTCTGTGGTTTCGAAATTCTATTGCGACGCGCACTCCTCGCATTATTTTGGTAACTCAGGGGCCCGAGGTATTTTCTCCCTCGTTGTCAAAAACGACATTATCGGCAAGTGATTAATGGTGCCGGCACAAACAACTCCTTGCCCCTCAGCGGTGTTTCGGAAAACAAAGATAAACCCAGACAACTCAAAAAATGTGTTTTGCCATCGGCACTCAATCAGCCATCCGCCGAGCAGAAAGGCACGTCTGCTCAAATTGTTTTCGAACATTAAAAAAAAAAAGGGAAGAGAGGGAGCGCAAGTGTTTGTTGCGTACATCGCATTGTGGCATTCAACGTCCTACTCGCGTACTCGCTTAGCGATCGGGGCACTGAAAACAAGACTTGAAAAGAGATTCCAGATGTCCTTGTGCGGTTATTGCTTGTAATATGTCGCACAATGCTAGGAGACGCCATGCATTACGCTGAAAAAAACAACGGCATTTCATACAGTGTCAGCCGTGTTTACAAGTTTCATTGGATGTTGAATTGCGTGTCACGCTCGCAATTGTGATGGTATTTATTTGATCTGTGCATCCATGTCATCGCTAAAACGCAAAGAACGTCCCTGTTACCGGGTCTCCTCATGGATGCGAAGTCGAGGTGTTAAAATGATCCGTGTGAATAAAATTTGCCAGGAAGTACAGCATACCTCACAATCAGTGAGCTCCTTTTAATCTTTGTTTCGAATCCGCTTATCAGTCGCTCCGCTCGGTGTATCCCCCGAGGGCTAAATAGCTGAAGAGCACTCAGTCAAAACGAACTTCTCCTGTGGAAGTTGCGTCCTATGCTTCCACCACATGCATGAGCATCGATAGAGTTAAAGTGATCGAGTGCAATGGTGCACAAAGTTAAGGATAAAGGAAGAATGTAGTCGCATACGTAATGAGGAAGTCTGATGAGAGCGGATGAAGAAAGAAGTGCATTGCAACAGTGAAAAAATAGAAAATAAACTGGTCGTATTTCCAGGCATAAAATATCGCCATAGACAAAGTCTGGAAGGGGAGGGGAAAGCTGGAGGGGAAATAGGACGGTGAGAACTGTAAAAGTAAAGCGTGAAGTAAATCCAATACGCAGGAAATAGGCAGACGCAAATGGGATGAATGTTAATGAAGGGTTTAGCAGGCAGGTGGGTGGAATGGACAGCTCCGCCGAACAACTAATCCTTGTAAGCATGCCCACTCGAATGATCACGACGATGACGATATTGGTGAATCATCCTTAAGCGAGGCAGTGGCGAAGCTTCTGCAGGCATAAAAGTTTCGGTAACATCGTGCATTCATGATAAAAAACACGAACATATTTTTTTTTCTTTTTCGTCATCGTGTCCAAAACGCAAATAACTGATTGGTTTAAGCCCCTAAAAAAAAGCATTTTCCCGGGTCGAAATGATAATCGCTCTAGCCGGAGAGCTTGCGCGACAGCACGCGCGAAAGAGGGAACATGGTGATTGCCTCTTCTTCTTCGGTGCGGTAATGGCACATCGTGATAGAACGAGCGTGAAATCGCCTCCACTGCCGTCATTTTCAAAACAAGACGACTCCCCCCACCCGTCCCTCACGGCTAACATGCGCGTTATATTTTGACACAACGATTGACCGAAGGCCGTCCTTGAAGTGGTTGAGTGTTCAGCAGCAGCGAGCCTCTCGAGAGCCAAGTCTTGACCGTGAGAATTGGTCGGATCGAAGCGCGACGCGAAGCATACCACCCACCGAGCGTGCGCGTGTGTGTGAGTGTGTGCGAGTGAGCGAGAGAGCACGGGTAAGCGAACGGACGCTTCTGCGTTGCGCGAAAGAAAAAAAAACATAAAGGCAAGTCGCACGTCACCCCACACCTCGGCGAGAGACCCCTTTGTCTCCGCCGTTCCCGCTGGCGTTCGGAACGTTCCATTCTCTCTCCCCTTACAGAAGAGCGATCGACGGCGAGGCGCTCCGAAGTCGGCAGTCGATTGTCGACGACGTCGGTCAGTTATCGTTTGTTGTCCTCCGTGAAACGCGGAAGGACACGGCACATGGTCACGCTCCGCTCGGGAGAGCTTTTACGGCGAAGACGCTCGCTCCCTTGGACGACAAGTCCGTGTTATCACCATCCTTCCTTCCGCCTTTCCATCTCTATCCCCGGTGTTATAATCGAAAGCCATTTGCAAAAATAAAAAAAAACATGAACAATAAGAAAACTGAAATCGGTCATTTTTCATCATGGCCAGAGTCGATATAATTGAACACGTAGTTGAATAATGGACAATAGTTATCACGCAAACATAAGCAATGTCGCACACGCTCTCTCATACAAATTCAAGAAATAACTTCCAAGTATTTCAGCCGCTAAGTGAATAAAATTATGCTCTTTCCATAAATTATGATTCACTAGAGAGTGAAAATAAGACCTCATCACTCCATTAAGCGAGCTGGTGGATGTATTTCACTTCGTTTCGACCCAATTGCTAATAATTACTTGGAAATGAGTGGATGCATGCAGACGGACCGGGGAGGATAGAACAGCGCTCGCCCTGTGGTTTTTCTCCGGGAAATCAAGTGGCTCGATCATCGCGCGTAAAAAAAAAGAAGAACGAGACGGGTTTCACGTGAAGTGCCGCCCGCGTTCTCTCGCCTCGCGCACACCAGCCCGCGACTGCACACCCCACAAGCAGGTGGGAAGGTGGGAGGACGGAGCCTGCGAGGGGCAGGGCGGGGTGGAAAGCGTTCGATTTTGATTGGTCGTCCAGCGGGCTGGCTGTCTCTCTCGCGGAAAACTCGAGGCAGAGTGCCAAATGGGTTAAGGGGAGGCTGACCGGAAGATAAAAGCTCGGAAACCTTTTTTTTTATACACACACTCTTTCTCTCTTAATCTACTATGCTCCTCGCCTTCGTTTCCCGAGACTCGGTCCGCCTCCCTCCCGCGCCCTCGCTGATCTCAGAGAGCTCGAGATCTCCTGAGGGAGTGGGAAAAGATTTCTCTCTCTTCCTCCCCACGGTCAGGTTTTTCCCCTCATCACCTCCGGAGTTTCCTCCGCGAGTCTGTTCGGAGGGACAGCGTCCTCGCATCCGACCGACTATGGACTTCCTCTATCCCCCGTTGGTTGGTCGCTGGCCGCGCGCTTACATAATCCTTCCGTTTTTTTCCCCCGAGCTCTTTGGCTCCTTTTTTTTCCATGCAAATCATGGGGGAAAATCCCGAAGAGAGACCGCGCTCGCTTCTACGTTATTTTCACGTGGGCATTGACGGACGCTGGTGAATACGCGCGATCCTGTTTCGTCTTCATCCGCTGAATTTTCGATCCGAGTAAATGCAGTCCTCCATTCCTCCCCATAGCTCCCTTATCTCACCTGTTTTTTAAACTCTCCCATTTCCTCCACTTTTTTTAGTTTAGCATATTTCACCGTTGGTTGATCAGAGAGAGATTTCATGTCTTCATTTACATCTTAAACGCATTCGTTATGCCTCACGTTGGATTATGAATCTCTCTCCTAACAATTTTTTCCAAAGGTGTCTACGTTAAATTTCTTAGAAAACATAATAATTTATTCCTGCGCTTCAATTTGACCATCATTTCCTATCATCAATGTTCACTCCTTTTCATTAACTTTTTCTATGCGCTTGCTATTTCTTCCAACGTCTCCCATTTGTAGAAAGATTTCCCCATGCTTATACATCGGTGAAGTCATAATTTATGCATAGCTTGATACTATTTCTAACTAGGAAATGTCTCTTCCGGTAGAAAGCCTTCTCAGTCCTACTTCCTTAATTTTATTCTTTCCCATCAGTGGTGAGCATATTTCTTTCACATGTTGCAGTTTTCTACTATCACGTTAGCGATTTATTTTTATAACGAAGGACTACTTTATTGAGAAATGTGCACGTTCGTGATCAGCGGAGGACGATACTCGGAAAAATATATTTGATATAAACGGATGCCAAAAGCCTTGGCCGCAGCCATAATCCATAGTTAACGAACATGCAAAACTTACCAAAAAAGTAAAGAATCCTACTGTATCCATGGATGCTAAGGAGGAAATTCCAAATATTAGTGAAATTTTTGCAATAAATAATAGCGTGTGTGTTTGGGAGAAACCGAAACGGTGATTTTCCACGAAAAAATAATTAGTACGCAAAACTCACCCCCTCCATTCCAGACGCTTGGCCATGAAGGAGTCTTGGTGTGGGGTCGCCTCTTCCTTGGATCACCGACGGTTTTCCGGAATTTGCTACGATTTACAGAGCCAGGGAAAGTGAAAAAAATGAGTTATCTGAAAAGAGATCAAAAGTGTTCTTAATTGAATTACATAACATTTTTCACCTGAAACCATGTTATGTACCTAAATTAATTAAATAAAACCAAACCAATGTACCTAAATTAATTTAGGCATGTTGGTTTTTGGTCCCCCTTCACGTCAGACGACCCGGAACACTTTCGCTCCACATTCGACTCTATGACGCCACTGCACACTAAGATGTGGCATATGTTCTAAAAGATAACACCAAAGTGCGGCAGGCGCATACGTCTCAGCTCCGCACTCCGGCTACACCAATGATGATGACCTGTTGATGTGGAAGGAGGGTGTCTATCTCTCTACAGTTTAACCTTGAAGAAAGAGGTCGGCCGGGGCGTTAAAATCGCTGGAATGTTTACGGAATCGATGTATCTCATGGCGGAAATTTCGCACCAAATGCGCCGTTCGAAGCCGCTCCTTCGCGCTCGACGCCAGGGTGCTAGCGCCGCACGTTCATCTGTCTCTAGGGATTAAATGGGGAGAAACGCGACGTCTTGGCACGGGTTATTTCCTTTTATACATTGTCTGTGTGTGCATTCTCCCAAGCATCCTTCGTTCTGCGGTTTTCTTACGTAACGCCTCCAAGCTCTCGGTGGAGGTGAAGGAAAGGAACATGACGTTACAATTTGTCAACACGCCAGCAGTTAAACGGGGAAACTTAGCTTTGCGGCAGCGATGGAATAGTAAATAAAGCATGATAAACGTGAAGAATATGAGACTGGATGAAGAAGGGCTTAATGATGAATGCTCAGTTAGGCAACACCCTTTTTAATGTACTTGATAACGATTCTTATTCTGACATTAAGTCCTTGAGTAAGTTTATTCTTTATTTCTCCTATGAACGGAAAATTATATCATTGATAGAGGATAGCAACCTTCTTAACGCACCGCCTGCATGGGACAATAGCTGTCGAGGGCGTCTTCAATAAGAACTGCAAAATTATCCAGCGAATAAATCCGGAAGTGGGAACGGAGCCGGGGAATTATGGGTTGTCTGTCTAGAATTCTGAATCCGGGTGAATCTCGGAATCCGCGACTTGATGAGTGAGATTTTCAGAGGAGCATCTCAGGCGCCGGAAGTGTATTAAACCACACGGGCATTCGCCAGACCCAGAGTACTTACCCGAAGGCTTAAGAGGATTGCGTCAGGGGAGTGATGGGTAACTATAATTAGCAGACTTCACGCTCGATCTTGAAGCTCGGAAAATTTCACAGTGGCTGGAATTATACGTTTATTGCGGTGACACTCGACTCTAGTAACCATTCACCTATTTCAATGGTGCTATCAGACCATCGCATATTGAATCAACGAGTTGTTTTAGGAGAAGAGAGCGCAGAAGAAGAAAAAAAATAAGTCGTCTTTTGGCATTCCTAAAATAAGAGATCGATCCTTTAAGATACGAGGAAATAGTCAAAACAAATATTCTTATGAAATGGTCGTCCAATTTTGATAGAACCGAAAAATCTCCCCAATGAGCAAGACAAGGGCCAAGGCTCGTCACAGTTTTATGCCAGCACAGGCGTGAACTTGCGTGGCAGCGAGTTCTCCCGATTCCGGCGTCTTCGTTTCCGAGGATAATGGGCCTTTGGCGTGGGATGTGTGTGTGTGTGTGGGTCACTTGCACCCGGCTTGGCGGAGGAGACGAGAAAAGGAGGACGTCGGCGGTCCGACGAGGAGCCACTTTTTTGTGGGCGCAGAGAATATGCGTTCCCAATCAAAACCTTGAGGCCGGATCCGATCCCGATCGCGATATTCCCAAGTGCTGGTCCGGTGTGAGCGAAATCAAAATAGAAGAGGCATGTTTGAAATTGAGACCGTCGAGAGAAAAGAGACGAAAACGCCCTTGAAGGCGAACGGGGCGTTCCATTTATTCATCCCTCCTTTCCTCCCCCCCCCCACCCCGCTCTTCCCCTCACCCTTATCACCGTCATATTGTTCTCTATTTGCATTGAGCACGTCGACTTGCATAGGTGTAGAATAACATTGGATCCCCCCTCTCCCCTCCCCTTAGCCTCGCAATCCTTGTTTTTCACTCGTTCTTTTTATGTATCGCACATGGGCAAGAGGGGTGAAACAAGTGACAAATCGACTTTTTTTATCAAATGGACCAAAAACGCATATAAAAACGAGTCGTTATCAACTTGGGAGTCTCGCAAAGCAAACAGCAGTTGGAATATGGCAGTCGCGTCGATGCGCATAGGTGACATTACTGTATTGCTGCGGCGACTTTGAAATCACTTCTAAATTTTTCAAAAATATATATTTAATGAAAATTAACAAAACATATGTAGAGAAAAATGATCATTGTCGACTTATATCACCCATCCCGCCAGTGATAAATGCATAATGGAGGTAAATGGTTTTTTATGTGTTCCGATAGCGGAGAAAATTTCCAACAATGTACCAAGTCCGGGAATGATTCCATTGACCCATTTCCGACCAAACTAAGCGGATCGGCTTTTATTTGTCCAGAAACGTATTCCACCGCAGTGCAACGGAAATGTGTTTTCCAGCCATTCCCCGGTGGTACGATTTCCATTTTTACTTATCCTCCGTCTTTTTTACCCCACTGATAGTTATCAGCCTGTAAGTTGGCATTACGAGTGAGTAGGTAGTAATATTTCAAACCTCGACAGCCGTAATTTAAATGGATTTACTATTTATGTTATATAGTCCGATTCGATTCCGTTCCCTAGAGAACTAGATAATCAATAATCCTGGATTTTGACAGAAGGTTCTCAGATGCTTCACTATGATTTGAACCCGCGACCTTCCAGTCAGCACTCAGGAGCTCTACACATTAGGTGCAAATACCGATACATGTTTCCTTTTTTGGCCTTTTCTACAGGATCAAGTCCTTTGCTTACACCTTACCCTATCCTGGTCCTCCAGTCATTCGTGTCCATGCTTGAGGTGAAGGCATAAAGGGCACATTCGGTTGATTCAATGGCCCATCAATCATATGTCACAAGTCATCAATGATCAGCTAAGCAAAATATAAGAACCAACAGCACCTAAGAGCTGATCCTCTCAAGTTTTCCGATGGTATTTATTTGGTCAATGTGGCAGTCCTGTCCAAGTCCCAGTCAATGTCCTATTGAACAAAATCAATTGCCAACCAGTGAAGGGTACAGTAGTATTCATTAAACTATTTTATATCAAGTCATCGTTTTTCCTACATTCCTCTTTTTTCCATACTATTATCTCGAATATTTTTCGACTTCACGCCCCAAGACTGCTAGCATTTGTGTGCCTCTTCACTTTCCCGAAGTTCACCAAAGCTCTACAAACTTTTACTATTCCTCACCGAGTTTTTCTAACAACAGCACATTTTGAAAGCTTTAACCATAATTCGCCTATTTCAACGGCTCTTTTTTTTATTGATCCAATGGCAAGTAAATAACGAAAGAGTCGTTTCATGTAGATTCAGCGCTCCATTCCGCTATCAATTAATTGGCTGAAAATTTCAGCGTCGAATTAACCACTCTCGGGACTAATTTCGCAGGGCTTTCGTTTAATTAGAAGGGAGTCGTGACGGCATCAGTCTCAGCCGCCAAACAACACACTGCAGCCTTGAGAGCCCTTCGAACTCGCGTGGCTTGAGCTCTGCTGACTTGCTCGGCACAAGATGGTCACAGGCAGACTCCCGGGCGAAGGAGCAAGGTGAGAGAGAGAGAGGGAGATGAATTTTCGCCTTGCTCCTTTTCCTTATCACCATCTTCCTCGGAAGACGCCTTTGATTCTGGTTACCGGGACTCCCTCGAAACCCCTCCCACCGCGTGACGTGGTTTTTCCTCTTGCGCGTTCACTTTCCCCTTCCTCAATTCGCCGAGCCGCGGAGAGCCCCCCCCCACTCAAGGGGCGACCGCACGGCGCAGCCAATCCGTCGGATTTTTCACGGGAAGCGATATCACTGTTCCCCCAGTAGTGCCCTGGATTTATGTTGTAAATTAGAGTAGGGAGCCGGCCGGTTTGGTGGACCGTATGGTCGACTCCACCCGTACTATTTTGCAACTCTTGACGTCTCAAATCGGGTTTTACACATTCATGCGTGCAAGGGAAGTTGAGAGAGCGAATCCCGCCAGCCTCGGCCTAGGATTGCGCAAGAATTAAATTTTATAGGAGAAAGGCGTTTCAAAATTCAGAGTGATGGCAGGGTTTCACGGCCGTCGGTTAAGACTCTAGATGAGTGGTTTCCGCACTTGTGCGTCGCAACTCCATGGATGGGTAGGCGAGACATCAATTGAGGCGTCGGGTAATGTTACAAGGGATTGAAAAGCACTAAACCAGAAACTTTAATTATTATTTGCTGCCAACAGGGGGAGTGACTGGTACTCAGTGAGTGCTATTCTTCGATTAAAATCTTTGATCGTTAAATTAAACTCTTTTTTATTACAGCGCAATTATTCTCTCCACCTATTCACTTATGGTGTATTTCTCAAAAATAATTTTTTAATATCAACTTATTATTCATTTCTTATTCATTTAATTTTTTTCTTAAATGGCTTTTCCGTGAATAGCATAGATGATTTTATTGGAGGTGGCCTATTAGAAATATGTTTGAGAACCCCTATTCTAGATAATGTTTAATTCTTAATATCTTGTTGGAAAGCTCAATAAACTATAAATAGATTACATCATGCAGAACGCTTTCTAGCAACTCGAAATATGTAAGATCTAGATTTTTGGACCTTCTGCTTTGATTATGTTATACCAATGGTATTCGCTGCGAGATTTTTTATCTGAGGACCTGCTTGACGGCGAATCATACCTAGGTTTTTTATTATGTACCCTTCCGTTTTAAAATATCTTTACAAATGGATAGGTTTATTTAACACTTTAAATGTCATTTCGTTGGAAAGTTATGTTTAGGGTATATTTTCATTAAGCACAAGCATAATATTATTCTCTGAGAGAGGAAAATCTGAGCAAGAAATAACTGAGAGAAGAGAAATATGTGTAGGTAGTTATGAAAGCATAAGGCCATTAGTTTTGGCAGTAGCGGGGTTACTGAGATTGAAACCTTGTGACGCGTGGGAGGTCAGACTTCAAAGTGCCCTCTGTAAGTTCTACAGGAGGAGTCGGACTTCTCCTCATCACATGAGACTTAAAACCGGATTCTCCGTAACGATGTACCTAGACAAAAACCCCTCACTGTAAAATCAAAAACAAATATTTGTGAGTCAAAGATTCACGACAAGGGAGGGGGAGAAATAAATTTAGGCTAGTGATTACTTAGCGATTAAAATATTTCTTTCTATTATCCGTCTCTAAATAACAAGACGCAAGTTACTTGATTCCGCCACGTGTTGCTTTTTATCTCGTTTAAGTATTGAACGGTTGATCAACTAGTCGGCTTAACATCCCACTTTGATGAAAGCCTAGGTTAACATTTTAATAAGCCAACTAACACTTGTCAGTATACGTTATTCAAGGAAAAATAATGATTTTTTAACGCCTTGGAAGCAGATCTCTGCTTTTCTCAAGTATGAATGAGTTTTTCATTTTTTGCATGCGAATATATATGCATAAAATTTTGCTTTTGATTCTGATAGATTATTATATATATATATATAT
>LYUA01000383.1:950934-961291 GCA_002093875.1 Calopteryx splendens
CATTCCACCTCCCTATATATCTTCCTCCGTCTTCGCAATTTACCTCAATTCCCATCCCCTTCCCCCTTTCACTTCCTGCCACCCGTTTCCTTCCCCACCCGCACGAAAATCTGCAGTTTTCTCACCCCCTCCCACCCTTCTGTTGGCAATTTGACCGATGATTGTACCGCATCATCCATCAAAATATATTTAATACCAAGGAGAAGCTAATGTATACGTGGCGGAGTAATGTCTTCATACACACACAGTAGCCGTCTCATAAATCGACCTATTCCTGTCCCCGTGGCTGATTCTCTTTATCTCCGTCCACACTTCCCACCAGTGTTGCTATTATGACGCTATATTTGTCATTTTGGACTCCTCAGGGGTTTCACGGTAAAGCGTATTTACTGTTTGTGCAAAACTGACGGGTGAATATCATTGCGCACTGTCCCACGGAAGTAAATAAAGCTTGCCTTTTACCTAAAGTCATGCATTTAAAATAATATCGCATAAGATTTGTTTTATTCTAATCAGTGCCGTAGTTATATAAGTACATAACCAGCTGCTGCTAAAATGAATACTTTGACGCAGAATTTGCGAAATTAATGCTTTGAAACCTATGGGGAAAATAAAGCTTTCTCTTGACAGCGTCAAATTTTACGCCGTTTAATTCCAACATAGCAATCAATCCTTTTTGTCGCCTCTTGACAGTGAAGACAGTATCAGTTCCTCAAGTATTGCTCTCATGGTTGTGTCTTGGAGGACAAAAGATGCATAATAGACATCAAAGAGGTCTTGCGTCATCGGTTGAGAGACGGCTGTCACGCTTTCTTCCACTAACCCTTCCTCCCCACATGCTAGACCAGAATAAGAATGCTAACTTTAACAATGGTTGCTATAAGCAAAATCCTCCGTGTTAATTGTGTTTACTCCATCCGGTAACCCGCTTGCCCGTCTAGTTATTTTCTAGTTAATTGGATTTTAAGTGGGTGCAAACAATCCTGAAAACACATAAACCGCGTATAAACACATTCGTAATACCTAAATCGGCATTATTTCCTCCGGACGTCCGTCCGAAAATATGCAGGAGATATGCAGGCTCTGTTCTCCCGCCGCCTTCGGGAAGAGAAGCGCCTGCGTCAGTCGGATCACAGGTGTAAGAGAAATAACGGAATATTTTCTGGGCAAAGTTAATTGCGTGTGACTGAATCCATTTCTTGCGGGCCACAGAGAAAATGCCATACCTCCCGGATGGGAAGTAATCGACTCCGCGAGTGATGCAAAACGGCACTCTGTGAGCCACCGCTTGCTGCTCATCTCGTGCCCCTCCCAATTCCGCCTTCGCTCAGAGTCTTTCAGGTCTAGTTTTCCGCATAGATAAAATTCACGAGATCATCGCCGCGTGCTAGCGATCCTATGAAGGAATCTTGTGACGCAACAACTATCAACCTGCTTCTTTCATTTGAAGGATTTTGCCTTCGACGTTTGCCCAACAATAACTCGGGAAATCAAGCGAGTGATTGAAGGCCAGAAAAATGTAGTTCTTTTTATTATCTAGACTAATTAACGACAATATAAAAAATGTTTCGATGTTGGATTAAGTTGGAACTCGTCTGAAATAATGACTCGCATGTGGGCTTGTACGTAAACCGTGCGAGAAGTCGTGCAAGAAAGGGTTTAGGGTACAAATAGTTTTTTTCCCGTGACTTCTTTGCAACTGCCAATCTGAAGCGAGAATATTCTGGTGGTTAAAACAAAAGAGTTCTGCAATGCGATTTGGTAAGAGGTTACCAATCGGCAAATCGACTTTCGGCAATCGACAGCCTTTTTCTTCCTCTAAAATCTCTTTCTTTACAGTCGAAATCATTGTCCCTTTGTTTAAATTAAGATCGCCGAAGCAGTAACTATTTTTGGATCCAAACACGCCATTTTGATTGAATTCCGTCCGAGTCGTCGTCTGATATTTTATACGAGTCGTACCGCGTGAAAGGATGTCACAGTAAAAGTTGCTCGCAGACCGGATTACACGATTTCTCGCATTAATAGTCGTACGAAAACTTAGCCCCTTTGGGACGCGGCCTTCAGTCCTCGAAACTTTCCGTGGATCGCATGCATTTCTTCCCCTCGCATTCGCAACAAATGTCGATGATTGCTCCTTGACGGGGATGGGCCGTTCGGGTTCGCGTGGCTTTCATCCCAGCCCCGGTTGGACAGTTTACAACACTAACTTTCCGTCGAAAGGAGGTGGATAACGTTGTCCCAATTAGACGTAATATTTTTTCTGTTTCATCGGAAAGTCGGATCCACTTCCCGGTCTCAGCCGTGGGAGCCGGGAAGGACTCTCATGTGCTCAATTTCCCTCTCCCTGATCCGTTCCATTCCTCCGAGGGTATCCTTCCCCGACAGAAATCTCTCCCATTTCCATTCCCGGTAAGTGATGTTAGTTATGAGACGAGGTGCGCGGGGGGTAAGGGAAGAGAGGTTCTCGTGGTTCCTTCCTCTTTTTTTTTGAGTTCGTAAAAACTTCCGTGCCCTTGACTGTGGCGCTCTGCTGGGTATAAACCGTGACTATGGCTTAGACCAGAAGTCACGCTAACTTCCTCCCGATAACTCGGTTTCTTCCGCGAATTAAAGGCGCTCCCTCCCCTGCCTCCCTCTCCGGGGTCCTCCTTCCCATAACTGTTCGAGTTTTACGGATTGAGGTCATCCCGAGGAGAGCCGCGGAGGGGCTAGCGGGAGGGACCGCGGCCTCCGAAGCCACGCGTTGAATCCCAACCATTCCGTATTGTGTGACTCGTCTCTCTTTAAGAGTGGGAGTACCTACCTATCCGTCGAGCAAGTGAAGCTCCTTTTAATCATTCGAAATGTAATAAATCCTAATAATGAGTGGAGAGAGAGAGTACGTAAGGAGGCTAAGCTGCCCGTTCGGAATGACTCCCCTCGCCCGTGGGCAGTCCCGGACCGTTTGCCGTCTTGATGGACAATCCATGGTCTGGAGCCAGACGGCATTTCCATGTTGATTTCATTGCGTAAATTAATGGAATCAAGGTTTTTCCCTGATAAAATAATATTAAAAAACTTAGCTCTCCTCTCGACCGACTCCCTCGTAACTAAACGGCGCAGCATTGTGTGTTAGATATGCGTGTTCCCCCGTGATCGTAGTTCTCTTAGTGTTTTCCATTTAGGTTGCAGCATTGATTGATAAGATAACTTGATGATATGTGACCCCAAAAATCATTATTAAATATCACTGAGAAATAACCGACACAAGGTTGACTTGCTCGAAGGTTGTCGTGCCATGCTATGATAATGCGTCCATCAATATCATTTGGATTTTAAGTACTTGCATAACACTCTGTAGGAGTGCCCCCTTCCACTTCCACACCTCAGTTCAAAAGGTAAATTGTGAAGTGCCCCTTATGTCGGCAATATCAATATGCTTGATAGGCGGAGCATCAAATCAAAAGTTATTTATTTAAGCATAAGTATTCAACTATTTTGACATTGCCCAATATGCTAGGCATGCCGATATCTCGCCATCACCTCGATGATATTTTTTACATGGTACAATCAATTCCACTCTCAAATGGAATGTTGGTCATCCCCGATCGGTCTCATCAAAGCTAGCAATATGTCATTGTCACTCGGGAGGGGAGGGTGGCACTAAAATTTTATAACTTCTGTTCCCCCGCTTTTAATGTCTGTGGAATGAAAAGTCCCAGCAATTGTCACGTGTGCATCTCCGAGACGATAGTGAGAACGAAGGAATGGGAAGTTTGAGTAAATTTTAACAAAGAGGAACGCGGCTTTGCCTCCGCTTGGATCCAGTCTTGGAGAAATGCGTCGGGAAGTCCTAACGCGAAAGTCCATACGAAATGGGAATTACTTGTGCTGACGTTTGAAGTATTCTCCTCAACAGCACTCGTTCAATACCTACTGCCCACCCCGTCGGATTGAACCCGGGCCTTAACGGCCAATACAATCGCGGAGCAGATCTCCCAGCAAGTGGCGTGAAAATATTCGTCCGGTGGTACTTCTCAAATCTCAATCTTATTTCACGACTTCCGATGTGTTGCAGGTTCCTTCGGAGTGCATGACGGATTGCCGGGTTGGAGTCGAAATCAGCACTTGATTCCCCAATCAACCGGGATACAGGAACGGCGACGCAACACATCCAAAGCTCGAGCCAGGGCCGGCGATGTCGTGACCGCCAAGGCGATAACACGCCTTCATGGGGAGCGGATGGAAAGCTTGAGCTCACCTCACACTGCCTGACGGTTGAGGAGGCCTTTTGTCCCGGAGCCCTATCGTGGGCTCACTCGCTGACATCACCAGAGCACCGTCGTCGTTTTAACGTAAGTACAACGAGGGCAGGGTTTTCCACAATTTATTTACGGTAGTCTACCGGCCAAATTAGGGTTTTTGTGGAACTGGATACTAATAACTACTACAATTCTAAGCCCCACCGAGCATCCTATATATACTCTCATCACCCCTCATGAAAATCATTTTTCAGCGCCACATATCCTCTGCAACCCATCGTGCAGTTCAAAATACTTTCCAAAGTATTTTCCGGAATGCGTCGCTTATCCATGATTTACTCTAATGATCATCCTGTCGTAAAAACCGAGTTGAATATCCTCAATGCTGTCTTTTTAAAACAATTCACATCAATTTTCCCATATAAATTAGTGCTTTAGTTAGCTGTATTAGCATCGTATTTGTTGATGGTATAATTCCTGGCTTATAGTGTTTTAGAAGCAGCTGACAAAAAATTCGCTAAATTCGTTAAGCTGCTAAAATGTTTTGTTGGGAATTATAGCATCATGCCAAAGGATAACCAGCCATGCCCCAGGAGGCGCGATAATAAGCCGATTGTGTTTGTCGTATGCGAGTAAACTGTCCACCAGATTACATCCCTCTGCCTCACAAGGAAGGCAGAGAGAGCTTATTTTCTTTTAATATCCTATATTTCATGCTTCGGCGCAGTGAGTAGGTACTTCTTCGTGAAATCAATGGCGTGTCAGGTGTGTTTGAAACATAACTACCAACAACTCCTACCAAGCCAGACAATGGTATGGCAAGTGAAATAATATCGGTATGTTCGTTAAAAATATTTGACAATTTCCTCCCCAGCAAGATTCCAGATTTTCGCTTCCTTCGTCTGAAATCTCATCGTGAGTTGAGGTGTAGGTGCGTGGGTTGCAATTTTTTTTATCACCCCGGTGATTGACACGAGAACTCGGTAGCCATCCTATGCTGAGGGATCGCCTTGTGGCCGGGAGTTAATTCGCGGCTGTTGATTGCCTCCTCACGATCGAAACGAAAGGATGCAAGCGGGCCGAGGTGTACCCGTGAACGAAAGGATTCTGTTAGCACCCGATTCGGGTCTAGGCCAGTCACGCATCCCGCCGCGTGGAGCTAGGTAATAGTGTCAGCTAAATAAACACTCCCACCGCAACCGTTGCGTTTCTTCATTCCTGAGGAGGAAGAGTCCGGACATAATTTAGGCCTGGTGGCGTGCTGCTTAGTCACCCAAGCATATTTTTGCGTTGACGGCAAACTGCCGGAAAATGCATACTTATGACTTTTTCAATTGCCTGCACACTCCATAATGAAAGGAACAATCGCGGCTCCCGATCCTGAGCCGCTAACTTACGAAGTTCGTGTAAGTAGTAGTAATTGTACTGAATTCAAAGTGCTAACACGTGCGTGACCATTTAACTCTGTTCATTCGCAATCATCAATAAAACAAATAATCGACAGCCGGAACCCAATGCCCCGCATTGGCCTCGAACTCGGCCAGCTAGGGCCGCGGAATGAATTTCCCAGTGTATTATTTTCGTGTCATCTGTCAGCTTTAATCTCATCAATTCGACGATTTTGTTGGCAATGGAGGCATAAATATTCCTTTTCAAGCGTGTTGAAATCCAAACTCAATCTGAATGTGTCCTTTCGTTGATTGCTCCCGACTAAATTGATAGAAATGGTTTTGCTTTAAAAGATATACCGTGAAGATTGTTTGTGAAGCCATGCAAAGCGTCACAGGACTATCCTGGGTCATATTATGGGGGCGAGTGGAAATTAGAAGACCGGAAGGCTGTTGATAAATTCTTTCCTTGTTCCGCTCAATCGTTATCTCGTGTAAACGTTCCCTCAGAGGCTCCTCGGTCATGTGTGTACGAGATTTATTATTTTTTTAATTGGTCACTCGCAATTAAATGGCTACGTGCTCCACGTCGTACAATACTCCAATATGCTGCGGCACATCGGATGATCAGCTCCGTCCTATGAAGTCATTTGATTTTCTTCCCGTATGATTTAGTTTCAATGACCGTGAGTATCATAAATCATTAATTTTACCGTCTTAGCATGATTGAGGGAGAATTCCTGCTAATCTTCTCCTACCCTTTGCCGTTTAAATGAAAGAGACACTATTTTGTTAGTTATTTGCCACTTTTGGCCAATGAAATTTCATTCGAAACGAGTTACTTCCTATACACCCAGTCAGTATATTTGGAAAATAATTCCGTTAACATTAAAATTAATTCTGTGGGCACATGGTTACGGCTGATCCCACGGTGTCTATTGAATTCCTTCGAAAATCAGACATCTTTTACGGTCATAAATTCACCTAATTAGTAATGCATCACAAATACGCTTAAACTTTCACTTGAAGGGTAAATTTCCTTTACAGTATACACTATCTTTGTACATTATAATAATGGTCGCATAGGGATACCAGTGTATTCTGAAAAATTACAGAATGGCACACTTGCGTCTTTATGATCATTGATGACCATTTTGATGTCTCTTGATGATTTCTCGACCCAAAAATTTTTTATCCTCACGGTGTGCGTTTTCTATCAGGAATAGGACCTTCACCTGAATCTCTAATACCCTCGCAATGCATGTTGAAGGTTGACGATATCGTAGCCAGTTTTTAAAGAAAGAACAACACCACCGATCTTATCTAAAATTTCATGGTATCCTTGTCCGTATAATCAAAATTGGGTAATCTCTCTCATTGCTATCGGTCATGCGATCTGTAGTGACCCACCAAATCTTAGGGGTGAACATAATTAATTAAACAATACTCCGAGTGCGAGCCTTTGCTAATGGCTCAAAGTCAAATCAGCAGATGAGCGTGCATTTGCGTTAAGTACTAGGTAATAACTTCCCGAAATGCCAATAAACATATAAATTTAGATGATACCGTATATTCATTCGTTTGTTTGAAGATTATGATATTGATCGCTGTTCATTGGAAATCATTGTACAGAGAGAAACCATTTTATAGGATACATTAGTCATTATTTATTCCTAGTAAACATTTCACCAAGGTTCCAAACTCAATTTCCAGGGAGATGGAAAGACAGAATTCGAGAGGAAGAAGTCAAATGCATATTTCTAGTATTTCTGAAAGAACCTGAGTTAAACTCTATTAATACAGATGGTGGACATCGTATCAAAGCCTTTTGAATCTGAGGTGGGCTGATGGGGATACGTAATCAGTAGTTCAGGAGTCAAATCATCATTATCTAAAGGTGTCTGGAGATCAACGTAGCACATTAGAGGAATGGGATTTGAGGAAATCGATAGGTTCTATTTCTTAAATCAAGGGATATGTTAAAGACAGTTGAATTATCTTGTAGTTTTTCTCTGAACAACTTCTTAACTTCTTAGTTACAATGAGGAAAACAATCACAATGCATATTGGTTTAGTCCGTACCATTAATTTAATATTTTCGGTTCAAGGTGATCATAGCTATCCGGCTTTATAGGTATGAATTTATGTTTATATAATTCCGTATTAAATACATGTCTTCACAAGGTTTTTCTCCATTTTTTACCCCCGAAACATTCCTTTGCTGCCAGCGGCAGTCTGTCCGCTGCATTCTCTTGGAGCATTTTGGGAGGAAAACAAGAAGTTCGGAGCATATTTAATTTTAATTCTTTTACATTTACGCTGAAATTTTTGCACGTGCTTTCCCCCACGGCATGAGGCGATTCGCGTGAGCGGGAAGTAGGACTTTAGAGCATCACTCGTTTTTTCGGCACGAAATATGTCGAAGTAGGTGGGTGTCGCGGAATCAACGGAGAAAACATCGAAGGAGGTCGGATTCGGAGTGCGCGAGCAAGCTTTGCAGCAGCGTTGGAGAGGTTTTTAAATGAACCAGCTCCTGAATGCGAAGGGAGTGGGGAGTGTCTTATGGAACGGGGTGGATTCATCAAAATGTGGTCACGGAATAGTACTCCGGATGCCAAGGGGTGTAAGCGTGCCTTTCATTTTCTATGATCTCCTATGCAGTTGTAAATCAATCATCCCGAATTCAAGCGCTGTTCAGGATGTTCCTCCCAACCAACGCTCTTCTTTTTCACTCTAGGTATTGAGATCTGAATTCCGATTCGATTCGAATGTTTCCAGAATTTTAAAAATCTATTTCGATTCGTCTCGATTACTATTCGAATCGGTTTCATCCAATGTCCATCCAAATCTCGTTCCGATTCGGGTCCGATTGGGTGCTCTACCGATTCTAGAAATAGTGTATATCTCGAGCGAATTCGTTCATTTGCGTCTTGACACTCGACCATCATCCAACTAGATCTCGTTCGGTCACCATTAATTTCGATGATACTCCTCAAATTCACTTAGCTTTAGTCAGTTGTAGAAATGCTGTGTTAGTTAACGTATTTACGTAGTTCCTGAGTGGCGATGGATTGTTGAAGTCGGTGATAGAGGGGAGAATGTTGGATAAGCGAGGTAGAGGGAGGAAAATGTTGGGCATGTTGAATGGAAAGAATGGTGGCAGAAAATAAGCGGAAATGAAGGAAGGGCCATTGTAGGGGTGAGGTCATGTGTCCACCAGAAATCTACCTTAACCGGTAGATTACCATTAGCAAAAATCAATTACGCGGTGTGACTCGATTTGGTCCTTTCCTTCGATTCGCCAATCTATGCTAAATCTAGTGATGGAGTCAGTGCCATAATGTGAGCAAATTTAAATCTAGGAACGCTCCCAGTTCCCTAGAAGGATCAGAGATAAAAGTCACCCCTCGACTTTTATTGGCGCACCAATCCCCGCAATATAATTATCGTCAATATACGGGAATTTCAGTCAATTGAAAAAATGTGCTGGAAAGGTCATTTCTAGCTGCTTAATAACTTCTGCAGGTCGTTAGATTTATTTTTTTCAAACAAACCGCTAACCATAACAATGGTGTTTATGTATTCGACGTCCGCACCTATATTAGTCGCACCTGAATGGGAAGCATTTAATGGCATCATCCAGAAAATTCACATTCTCCGCGCCGATTTCCGCACAGAAAGCGATTCGCGCCGAGCAGTGTGAGCATACTAATCTGTTTACGTTCTGTGAGGAGACGGGTAACGATCGCCTTGACGACGGAATGTCCCTCAACCACTGAGTTATCGAAGTCCGCCTCTTTCAAAAAGACGGCGGAATTCCCGATTCTCCGGGAGCGATCCAATGTTTTCAAACGCGCAGAAAGCGAAATAACCTCAGCTACCGACCATATTTATTTACATTCACCCATTCTCCTCTCTCCCTCTCTCCCTCCACCTCTTCTTTCTCCTCCTCCCTCTCTTCCTCTCTCGCGCGTCAAAACACAGAACCCCTTCGACGCATGCGCAGCTAGGAAGGAGAGTGGAACGGGCGCGAGCACAACTACGACTCCGCGTCCTTGATGCGAAGTTTATTCATCGTCGTCGGCAGTCGATTAAAAATGCTGGTGAGACGGGGAGCCTTTCTTAGGTAGGTGCCTCGAGAGTCGGGACCACCGACTTCGTAGCTGGTTAGTCACTTGCGCGCCTATTCCCCCTTCTCCAACCACGCGGGGAGGGAAAAGAGGCGTCGTCGGCGGGAAAAATTGATAACACAGGAAAGGAGGAGGAAAATTGGTGTCGCGGAATAGAGAAAAAGTATCTCGCGTAGGGAAAACTTCCCCAATTAGTTATACATTCAAGTAGTTCGGTCGATGAAGGGGAAGTTGACAGGGAGAGCTGCACATGCCGTGAGTGGACCCATAACTCATCCATCCCTCCAAGAAGGAATAAATTATTGACGAAAAATAATAATATGCACTTTCATGTTGAATGAATACGTTTATGTGAAAAGGGAAATGCATTAATTAGGTACTTAATAGCAAAAGGTTTGCGTAGTTATACAAACCTGGAGCTGGAATGGAGAGAAAAAGAGAAAGCTTTTTTGAACTAGGACGGTGTGTAAGCATAGGAAGCTATATATATATATATGCATTTTAATTTTTGTGCGCGCCATTTCTTTTATGCTTTCTATCCCTTCTCTACTGTGTCTGTGTCGTCTATGTTTATGTATGTATGTTCGTGTGTGTG
>LYUA01000383.1:962134-986153 GCA_002093875.1 Calopteryx splendens
TATATATATATATATATATATATATTCATACGCATATATATTACGATCTGAGCCTAATGGTGAATTCATTAACCTAATATACCTCAAGTATATATTAAAATCTACAGCTTCATCACGAGGGAAAAAATTTAATGAGCGACTTTACGATGTTCAGAAATTTGAAGAGGTAATTGCACCCTTTATTTCCCCAGCTAGCAAACTAAAAGTGTTTTCAATCACAATTAAGGAAAATTGTTCGCTGCTACAAGTCTTGATCATTGGAGTGGAAAAATATATGCACTCGTATCGTACCTTACACTTCATGAGTGTCTTCTACCAGAGGAAAATTCCTGTTTCCGACCCTTCATGCGTTTTCCCGAAATCGTTTCATTCGTTGGTACCTCTTTTTTTAATGGCGGTTTTGCTTCGACCGCCGCCCTACAGTAGTTGGTTACCTTGCGTACATTATCGGTGAGGGAACTCATGGAGGAAAATTGGTAGCTGAAATTTCCGTACGAGATGGTCCTATTATTTCTCCGTGCACAATCCGAGACTGAAAAGTTAACGATTCATGCGTTTACGACAGTAAAGAGGCAATGAAGGCACGAAATATTGAGTCATTGGCCGAGCCTGGATCGTACAATGTGCAGCGGAGCGACGTATTCTTCTTGACCAAACCTGAGCCTTCATGGAACCGTAAAACATTTAAAAGCACGGTATTTTTTTAGCACCTACGGAAAATTTTGATAGGACGTCAGTTCATCAATTATTCTGGATCAAATTAGGGCTATAATGAATTCGTAACACAGTTAGCTCCTAAAATGCCCAATGCAAATATAACGATGGAGTCTTTATAACGGGATTCAATTCATTTTTCTAATGCAACTCCTTTTTCACTTCACGATGCATTGCGATTTATCAGTGAGTGATTGACCTAAAAACTAATATTGCCGTCGACGAGTTGTAGGTTTTTATGAACCGTAGGATGTAAATTGGTACAAAATCACGAAAATGCATTGGAAGAAGCTTTAGTAAAGATTTTTTTCGTAGCTCCGAATATTTGTTATTTATCTCTAAGTTTGATTGATAAATATCCTTGCAGTGACAACAATCCTGATTGATCCAGATCCTTGTACAAAAAGTCTTGAAGCGGTGGTCGCACCACAGTTGATTTTCCGTGAAATGAGAGAATCGTTGATTTTTACTTGGTGTTAGTCTTAAAATTGTCGAGTCTTCGTAAGTTGGAGGAGATTTTAGGTAACTCTAAATGCCTCACGTTTGTGATTTGCTAAATCGTGTTTCTAAATCCTGGACCATATCAGCGTAATGGGAGATCACCGCTTGAACCGCTACTCGGGGACGGATGTATTGTTTCCATGCAATGGAATTTGTATCTTTGGACCTAACTTGTTACACCTGTAGTCAATTCTCGCAAACTTCGTCTCGACCTTTAAACATCATCCTAGCGTGTCAGGGAAATTGAAATCTCATAAATTCACTTTTGCATTTGAAGTGGTTACCGCGTAATTCAACGTATTAACAATAAAAGAATATAGTTTTCAATTGAGTGATCAACTTATGAATTCAAGTGTTACATTTGAAATGGGAGTGGGTGTAGTTTTCAAAAAATTTAAAAGTTCTCCCTAGGGCATGAATTACTTTGTACATACCGTGATTTCCGGGCAACATTATTTAATTCAACCTTTCGCTTTGGAACATAATCAAAGCGTGAAGCGTGAGTCATTTACGTAGGTCCATAGGTAGGTATATAACTCCGTGAGAACATTTTCAGTAATTATATGCACACTGGACGACAGAAAGTTAATGATAACTTACGCAGATCGAAATAAAGCTGCCCCAGGCAAAAGGGATTTCCAAAGGAAATTGAATGCATAAGCCTCCGGATAAGTGATGAAAAATGAAGCAATAATTTGTTTAGAATATAATAATATTATATAATAATTTCATAATGCTGTCCTACCACGTGAAGGTCACCACCAACACGGCCATCATTGCCAAACGCTTAATACAAAATGATTAATATTATGTTCTCTTATCCCCAAAAATAAACTACATACCCAAGTCAATCCTCCATTATTCATGGCACAAATAGTGGTATTTCCGTTTCCCCCCGTACCTCCTCTCTCAAAACAAAGCTTTACGATTCGAACACAACTGGTCGCTAGCGTATGACGAGGTCAAAGACCAGCATCGCCTCAGCGGTTTAATGTGATTCCACGGTTCCTCCATCGCTTGCCTGCCGCTCTGTGGTTCGTTCATAACGGACTCCTGTAGCGGGATTTTGTTCACCGCGTTCAATCCTCCGATAAAATGAACACATGCGAGCGTCGGTACGGTGTGCCGAGCGTGACACTGGGAACTCTCTGTTAACCTCAATCGAATTCAAACAATTCTCACTTCGTGGCTTGAATTTTTTTTTCATGTCACCGTGAAATCGAATGTACTAGCACCGATGCGTCCTGTAGTAAACATTAATTTGCTTGCAGTAGCGAGTATCCGATTTATTTTTCTTCTGAAAACAAATTGATGATTCATCGGTACATGTTTCACATTTCCAGAGACGTAATGGAACGTATTTTTACGTCGATTCACTGTTACCACGAAAAGTAACAAAAATTTCATTATTTTTTTATGATTCGGGAGATGAGAAACGTAAACTGTTAGGCTATCAAGAAATAAGTTTCTTTCACACTGCAGAGGGAATACCGTTAGAAAAAATATCACCTTCACTCGAATGAAAATTTGAACAGTAAAATTTTGGCTGTGAGGTGGCACGGATGTTATATTCAGAATGTATTAATCACTTTTCTTCTTTCAAGTACCTAAAGAAAAAGTATTAAATTACGTGAATTAGTGCTATGAATTAAAGTCCAAGGCAAAAATTTTAAATATATATAATATATGGCTGTTTTAGTTTATTAGGTAATACACCTGGCTGCTAGCTCAAAGGTCGCGGCTTCGAGTCTCGTCTTGATTAGGGCTGTGTCTGTAAACTCTAGTGGTTCGGCCCCCATGAAAACCTGACGATAAGTGAAGCTTCATCAGGCCAGAGGAGCCCGGGCACCACAATCATCCATAAATAAAATGGGAATTTGAAAGTGCTTTGTATTGGAGTGACATTATATAAATTTTTGGAAATACTCCTCACAATCAGGTCCAACGGTGGTCCTTCGGGACAATATCAGAAGGAATTGAAAATTTCAGGACCATTTCATCGCCTTTAAATGTATCATTCATAATTTAAAGTGTAATTGGTGGAAATATAACACTAATGTGATTTTTAATGCAACTCCCTTATGTAAACATACCCTGCAATTCACTAGAACACATTGAGGGATTTGAATGAGGCGCGACACCGAGCATTAGTATCAAGGAAACCCTGGAGAACAATCGTGAATCATAATTTCGGAAATTAATATTCGAGACAAAAGTCGCCAGTTCTTGTTCACTGTGGATGTATAGCAAAAACATTGCGTGAATATGCATGTAGAACTGCATTCATAATTTTTTTAAAGTCATAATGAATAATTGAAACTGGTTGCATCGTAACATTCTAAAAATAAAACTGCATTCCCATTTATGACCTCTCTTTTCAATCTGCGTAAGCAACTGGAAGACCGTCTTTAAATTGATTTTTACCTTTTGGGAAATTGTTGTTTCGCATACTCACCACCAGTTCCTTAGATATGATTATGTTAAAAAATAGATGTATTTTTTCTTCTGGTGGTGGCTCGTACCAAAACCTTACTGTGCATACTGTTATCTGGGATCTGAAGTCTGCTATCGTACGTGCGTGCACACTAACACTTCGAAACAAAATTCATATAATTCATTCATCATCAAATAATAGTGACTCACATTGATAGAAAAACATCGGAGCGTTATGAAAGAAACTCAACCAAGTAAACCGTATAAGAGCTCGCGGTTCTCAGAGGATTACTGTAAAATGCTAAGGGAACTAAATATTCCTGAGTTGATACCTTTATGGCGGTAATATCGATACCAGCAAAAGTTGATACAGAAAAATTTAATAGCAAAAATACCGGTGTTTAAAGCGCTTCTAATACCCGTTATCCTCCATGCTTTGGAATGCGCGAAACAAGACATTTGTGATCTCCTTGGTGACGTAGGTGTTTTTATCCGACGCTATCATGACTCATATTCCTTCTCCATAAAACTGAAGCAAGAGCGGGTAATTCTTAGTGTGTCCGATGACGGCAAGCGGCTGACTAACTTTCCGCGGAAGCGAGGGAGAACGCCGCCACTCACAGTCCTGGGGAATCCATGTCGGAGAACACATTTAGAGCTAACGAGTCCTCTACCTAGAGCAGTTCGGTCTCGGAGAAGCAATTCAGCGGTCCTCTAGAATGGGCTGCGTTGCTTTGCCGTATGTTATTGTTGTTCAGTGCAGTGGTCATTTGGATTCCTTTTATTGTGGTGAGTACCATCTGTAATTCACCAGTCAACGAAGATCGAAAATTTAAAAGAAGCGTGGTAGAAAAATTATTTTGAGTCCCCGACATCGCATTGAAGATTACAGAAAACTCGCTTCAATCGATAATAGCGCTTGCGTCTTTTAATAGGTATTTTCTTTGTGTTAGTCAGAAAGAGGCAATCAAATATTTTCACGGAATCGAGCATCAAAGCCTGAGTGTATGTGTGTGCCATCGCCACGGAGGAGAATTGATTCTTTAATATGAAAAATTCTTCTTCGCGTTGCAGGAGAGGTTCTACCGCCTTTTTCTGGCTCCTCCTACTCGGGTCTCACCCGCCTTTCTGCTTCACTTCCCCTACTCTCCCCACTCCACTCTTCCCCTCCCTCCCTCACCAATGTGCGCTCATGGTTGCGCCGCTGACTCGTTCACGCTCGTTCAGCTGCCGCACGATAGTCTCTCGAGCAGTCGCACGATTCATCTCGTAGTGAAAGGAGTGAAGTTGTTCCTCGTGGAGTTAGTAAGGAGATGGCGGACGCCGGCATTGGATTGACCGAGTTTCCTGCAATCACCCTTACAGTGATCGTGGGGGCTACTGTTTTTGTTTTATTATACATTTCTACGTTATTTAAGTCCAGCGTGCGTTCAGAAGAAGTTAAAAGTAAGAGTTTTAAGTCATCAATTCTGTATCGATAACGTACTCGGTTGCATTTTGTTTCTATGCATTGGACAATATAACCTATAAAACTACTTAGCTACCGTAATATATCTGATTTTTCAGTAAAAATTATGTTTTAGAATTTTAACGTTGCTCTCGAGGTACATCGTGAAATTATTTGTGATATATACACGTGCTCCTTAGATTAGTGACGAGCTTGGTTAATTTCTTATGCTTATGCAGGCTGTGATCATGATGCGAATTCGTTAAATGTAATATCTAGTTTTTGTCTTAAAATGTGACTCTTGATACGAGTTTTAACTTCGAAGTCGAGAGAAATGTAATTTTGGCCCTACTTAGTGTTATTTTTTGCCATTATGTGAACGTGAATGAAAAGGATACCTACATAAATGTGTTAATATTTGGCCGGTTTGATGGTAAACATTGAACTTGTATTAAGTTAAGGGAACTAACCGAGTTTACTTCCGCAGGTAAGGTGAAAGAGCACACCAAAACCAAGGAAAAGAACGAAGGTCCACACGGTGGCGCTCAGCACAATAAAAGCACCAAGAAAAAGTATGTTGGAGAGAGGTGGGGACGAGATACGAAGCACACATTTGCCCACCCTTGGTTGATGACCTCCCTGAAGGGCCATAGTGGAAGGATTTTAGATATGGATATTAGCAGTAATGGAAAACTCTTGGCTACATGCGCCGAAGGTATTTTTTATTTGCTTTCTAAAATATTGCTATTGAACTTTAAATGTCTATATTCCAAAGTAGTGCATGCATTGCTCGTAATGATTGTGTTCGTGTTAAATACTTTTATATTTGTAAACAATTCGTAAATATAAGGTTTTAAAGTATTTTAGGTTTTCACTTTACTGTGCATGCCAGGCTACTGCTTAATCTATATTGCTCGTGCCTGTTATAGACATGTGGAATTTTTGTGTGTTGGTGAATGGCTTTCAAAATAAATCCAGTATTTATGTATGTATTAGCAATACCTGCTATTGCGGGGTCAAGGTAATAATTGCTTAAATTTGTTTGAATTGTGAAGGATTAGGAAGTGCATGACTGAATTTCTGAGTGTTGTGTTCTCATTTAGTATGAATAGCTGTTCATAGCAAAATATGTCGAATGATTTCCCTGTTGTATTCTGTTATGAAATCAGTTGCACCATATCGGTGCTTCAATTTAATTTCAACCTATTTATTTACATAGTATGATTGGAAATTGTTGTGAATGTTTATCCGAAGGTCTTTGGAGGACTCATGTGCTCAATAAACGAGATTATTTTACATTGTTAATGCTTCATTCAAGCATTAGTTATGATGCACAAACAATTTAATTACAAATTTTTTCCAAGTTAATGTTTTGTTTACAGTTTGTGTTTACAAATTAAGTCATAACTGCCTTGAATTAAAAGTCGATTGAGTTGAACAATAATTAGTACGAATGAATTGTAGTGCTTGCTGATTATTGTGGAAAATAACTCTCTACCACGTCTCTTGGCCGCAAAGTATATCCCACATTTGTATTGATCTTCAGTGCTTAGGCAAAACTGGGGGGAGAGAGACTATTTTCTACTGTTAGGCTAGAAGGGAATTCTTTCGGCGTGGTTATGGATGTGTGTCCTAACTATTAAACCTGGATGTGGGTGTGGGAGATTAACAGTCAGCCTCCTGTCTCCAAAATGAGTTAAATGGTCACAGTGGTTTTCCCTCCACCCCCTCTCTTACTTTCCGATGGTTGGTGACCTCTCCACCTATGCGTTTGCAGAAGACTCAGAAGACCCAGGTGGAGGCGAGGCTGACGGGGGAGATGGAGAGACTTTGGATTCGGAGCTTGGAAGCAGCGCAGACAGCAGTGCAAGTGGGGGTAACAGCGAGAGTGGCAGCAGCAGCAGCTGTGATGCCAGTGGCAGTAACAGCAGCCTCTGCACTCTAGATAGCAGCAGCAGTAGCAGCAGCAATAAGAACAGCCAGGATGAGGGCGTTTGTGAGGGTGACAACGAGGTCGGCGTGATTGAGAAAGTAGCTGCACGCACAGGACTGAGTCGAAAGCAGAAGCGTAACCGCATGAGACGTGAGGATGACAGCGGCAATGGTAGTTCGCCTGTGGCCCCAGTCCGCTCCCGAAGAAAGGCCAAGGGAAGGGCGCCAAAGGCTCAAACCACAAATGGCCGTCCAAAACAGAACAATGTCATTAGTGTTGTGGGTGGAACTACTGCCAAATCAAAAGTAGATTCCTGTGGTAGTGGTTTTAAGTCGTCTGCCATGAGGCTCCCCATTATCCGTCAGTATGCAAAGTTGACCCTGGGAGATGTAGAGGTAGCAGCCTTACTTCGTCATTATCTTCTGACCCAAGACCAACTTTTGGTTCTCGGTTACCCAGTGGAGAGTGCCCTATACCCAGGCAGGGCCATCATTTACAAAGATCCCTCGGGGTCAACATTTCCTGATCAGGGTAATGTCCAGACATTACCAAATGAACCCCCTCGCTCTGCACATTTCTTTGACGTGAATGCCCGAGAATTTGTGCCACGCAGCAGTGTCCCTGCCACTGAGGAAACCACATGGGGAATCGACTACGGGGCTGTCCGTGCCGAATGGAATGCAGGTCACCGCTCTGGGAATTCCCTACGCGGAGGGTCACCCAGAAATTCTGCCGGTGCCGATAGTGGGTCTACTTCTTCACCAGAGGTTTCCGTGAGCTCTGAGGAGGCATACGACTTGGGGGACCTCGCACCTCAAGAGGACGACGAGGACGAAGATCTCGGGGGTATGACGGTGATCTCTGAAGAAGTGAAGTGCATGCAGTATTTTGAAGATGGAGAGTGTGTCCCTAGAGTAGTGTCCTCCTCGAAGGAAACTAGGAGTACGAGTGAGGAAAAACGCTGTGTGAGGTGTGGTAGGGGTTTTTTTGTCACAAACGATGGGGAATACTTGACTCAAGAGCGTTGCGTTTACCACTGGGGTAAAATCCAGCGTGTGGTGGTGAATAGGTCTATGCCCTCGACCAACAACAAGGGTTTGGGTCCAGGAGCAGTGACACGTACAGAGTTCGGTTGTTGTGGTGGGAGGAAAGGGTCGAGAGGATGCTCTGTCGGACGCCTCCATGTGTGGTGTGGAACGGGTGATGGTGTCAATGGGCCGTTTGGAGGATACGTTAAAACTCAGCCTCAGGGGAAGAGGGTGCTTTCGGCATCGTCAGTTAGTGCACTTGTGTACGCCCTTGACTGTGAAATGTGCTTCACAGGTAGAGGCCTAGAGCTCAGTAAAGTGACGCTGGTGGGAATCGACGGAAGGCCGGTATATGACGCATTAGTCCGGCCTGGCCGACCGGTTGTGGACCACAATACTCGATTCTCGGGGGTGACTGCAGGTGACTTATCCCGGGCGACCAAGTCCCTCGCAGATGTGCAGAAAGACCTTCTTTCTCTAATACATGCAGACACAATTCTCGTTGGGCATGGACTAGAGAATGATTTACGAGCTCTTAGACTGATTCATGGTTGTGTTGTGGACACAGCAGTTGTCTTTCCACATTATTATGGGCTGCCGTATCGGCGGTCTTTACGTTCTCTTACAGCCTTATACTTAGGGCGTGAAATACAAGGGTCATCGTCTGGCCATGATAGTTGTGAGGATGCACGTGCAGCTATGGAAGTAATGCTCTGGAAGGTCCGTCGAGATTTTCGGTCTGTGTTGGAAAATTGAGAGAAGACATGCAATATGTCTATTCATGCAGTCTTTTTGTGATCTGATATTTGGTCGGTGTTAACCACTGGTTGCATTCTCTTTTATTCTGTGCATCCTTGTGATCTGGTCAGAAGGTGATAGTGAGTATCTAGTAATTTTCTGGAGTTCTCTTCAGAAATAAGATGATCTGTGCAGTCTTTCCATGAGAATTAGTCTCATAAGCAATAGAAGTGGTTGTATTAGTGTATGGTGTAAGAATATGAGACTTAACCTTTGACCTAGTCAGTCACTTTGGGTTAATATCACCCAATAACATTAAAGTGACTACTCAATTGTTCCTGGAACCAGATGCATGAGCAAGCGAACCCTCAGGCACTTTTGGAGAACAGAAGCAGTTCCTTTTGTCATTTACTAGTGAAGCCTTTTATTTATGGCTGACCATTTTAATTTATTTTCAAGGTAGTACTTGTCAAATGCTTCGCATGAGGTGTCAAGGATTTCAGAAATGGATTCAAAGGGTATAGCGTTTATCAGACCCATTCTTTTGGTTACTGAGGAGTATCAGAAATATCAGGAAATTGTAGGGCATGAAATATGTGATTAAGATTGCATATAGCATCCCAAGGTTTCTGAAGAGCCCATTCATTAGCCGTTTTGTTTTAATTGGTTGTTTAGCTACACAGTTGGTAGGTATTAAACTTCTATATTTTGTCATTTGAAAAAAGGCAAAATACATATTAAGGAAACCCCACCGTCTGTCCTTCCTCTGAAAGGAAACACCTGCTTCAAGAGTGCTGATCTTGCACGTATCTGTACCACATGTGGCCTGAAATGTGATCGCTGCCATTTAATTGTATGTTTGAGAGCTTCTTTCAATGAATTTTTCATATCCAGAGGGCTTGAAGGACTACACACATAAAGAGCTATAGTACTTCGTGGCTCTAGATGGTCTGTGTTTTTAGGTCATTGCCATTAGAAACAGATTAGTATTAATTGCATAGTATTTGCTTGTACATTTGGCCTCCCCCTCCCGCTCATCTGTCATACAATGTCAAATCAGTTCTGGTTTTCTCCAGTGTGTATTATTGATCTCAAAAACCATCATTTAGTGTTAATGCTGCTAAGTTAGATTTTGTTGAGAATTTCTATGGTCACATCCTAAAGGCTCTGCTCCTGCCAAGGGAACTAATCTGAATGGTGTTTTCAGCCTGAGGAAATATATATGCAGTCTGTATTTGATGCATAGCATTTACTTTTAAAACACATCTTAAGTTTCTGGTAATTTGATGCTTTATGTGGTTTTATGGTTGGTGAGTACAACAGTGTGTAGTTTGGGCAGCTTACTAATATGCTTTATTATTCTTAAGTTAGTGACATCATGAAGTGTGTGTCCGATGGACCATAATTGTGGTTTTGCCGGTGTATCTGAAAATTTTCAGCCAGTTGTAGTGGTTTCAAAATCCAAGTATCATTTTAAAGAGCCTGCATATAAAAGAATCATATGTTCTATTTGTAAAGCCAATTGATTTTTTCTTCTGATGTTTACCTTTGAAATGTTTTTGGTATTAAATTTTTTTATTTTATGTTGAATGCTCTTAAGTTTTTAATTTGCTTGAATCTGGTAATCTTCAACCTTAATCTTAATAGTCAAATCATTCAGAGAAGCGTTGGTATTTTATGATAACATTTTATATAATGATAAGTCATCATTATATGTTCTGGTTCTGTTTTTTTAAGGTTTCGTTATAGTTGCACAGATTTTACCTCCGAATAAGGAAAAATTGTGGCTTCTTGTGTCTTGACTCATTTTGTTCTGCCAATTGGTTTAATTTTAAAAGTATGTTGCCCTTGCATATCTCTTCATGTTCTATTTTCATGTTTTATGCTGTTCAATTGATGGTGCATGCATTTCTAAAACTGGTCAAATTCATTTAACCATGCATGACAATAATTTTCTAAGTGTATGTTGGAGAGCAAGTATTTTATCAATGAAACCACTCTATGGTGTTATCCCAGTGTCATTAATTTTTATTATCAATGGTATTACTGTCTGGGCAACCTCCATGTGATGCCATGAGGTGACAAATTGATGTGAAATTAATTTATCCCATTTAATTCCCATGCCTTTTAGTAGGCTTTTTTTTCTGACCAAGTTGACTCTTTTACTGCAAGAATAAACACCGGAGAAGATTTTTAAATTTATGGTCAAATTGAAAATTATTTTGTAATTATGGCGGCATGCATTACTATTGCTCACTCAAATCAATTCTGTTGAGCAGGGTGCCACACTTAAACATGAATAATGTCCTCGAAAGAAAGCTGGGTAGCTGTACCAATGTACATTCACAGTTGTGAAAGGATAGGATTGCTGCAATACTAATTTGTTGGATATTGCCTGTGTCATATGATAATATTTTCTCATTTGACATTGTTTGCAGAATTCCTCCAGCAGAAATTCATCTGAACATCTTGCAAAAAATATTATTTTTTGTATTTATCATTGATTCCCTTAAAACATTCCCAATATCTTTGTGTTGTAAATCAGTGAACTGGCTATGAAATTGTATGTACTTAAAACCTTGTAAGCGTTATAGACTGTCACAATCTACATATGTCCTTAGTTTGTCTTGAATTCTTTGGTCATTAATATATTTATGTATTGATATTTTAAATGTGAAAGTTCACCTAAGAAACTCATGTTTTATCCATTCATATTTATATACATGAACTACTGCATCAATAAAAGAAATTTCTGGTAATAGGTCAAAAGCCTTTCCTAGGTATCTTGAATTTAAAAGAAATGTCTCGTGATTTAAATGTCTCATTAATTTTGATACTTTGTTTTGATAAGTATACTTTTGTAGATTTTTTATAGAAAGGTAAAAATAAACAGAAAAATAAAATTACTTACATTTTCTCAGAGTTGCTTGATTATTACCTTTGCGTCCTACATATCAAGGAGATACCACTCCTGAGGCCAATAATTATGTGAACTGTGAGTAGACATCATTGTTGAACAATGTCTTTTTAATTTTTTTGTGGGAACTAAGTAGTTGTGGTTAATGAGGAAGGTTGAAATACATTTAAGCTGTGTCCTAGCAACTGATCTTGGTTCAACTTGAACAAGCCCTTCACAGAAAGGGTATTTTTTCAGTTATTTTAGATTCAAATTTAATAATGTTCTGCAATAAGAAGGGTGAGTACCATGGAAGTACCTGCACTCATGTCCTGGCCGTTATATGACAAAGCAGCTCTACTTTTGGATTGTTTCATGAAGGAGATATTTTGCCTCTATGAATCACCAAAATGTATATTTGTTAGCTGTAAAAGTCAATGCATTATATGCAATTAAATTTTTAACAGCTGGAGATGAATAAGTAAATTGCCAGTCTAAATTAAGTGATTGTGGCATTTTTTAAAGTCAATTGTTGGCCAAATTTGTTTTTTTCCATTGAAAAGGATGCTTAACCGATTAATATATTTCTCTCTCCCTAAAGCTTACATTCAGTAATTAAAATTACCATTATTATTTGCCTTAATTGATTGTAATGCCATCCAGTTTTGTTAGTGGAGGAGAAGACGTGTGGTTGATGTTTGTAAGCATGAGCCAAAGCAATCCAAAACCAGAGGGAAAAGATATTAACAACCCTGAAAGGTTTTCTAGGTCCTTTACAATTCCTAAAAACACCCATCAAACAATCTGGTTTATGTAGCCGATGAAACACTTTTTAACTGGTCAGTATCTCTTTATAGTAAACTTCCTTTTTTTGTTTGTATCACTGTATATAGAAAAAAGGTCAGCATAAGCAATGTGATTTCACATTTTGTATGGATTTTGCTACTATACAGAATGCAGTACAAAAAGTTTTCGGAGTCGATATTACTTGTAGGCAAATACTATTCTTGAACATATATGTTTTGTTTCTATGGCAAAACAAAGATTTAGAGTTACTACAAAAGGGATACTAATAATTAGACTGATCTCTATAACAGGAAAAAACAAAGGCTGCTTTCCAAATTTTTTACATTTGCTGTAATCAAGTCATCCTGGTTACTATAATATTGGTATTTGATGGTTATTAATTAATGCTTAATTACAGGATTATGCCATCATTCTTGATGGAAAAGTCTTTTCATTCCTGTTCGCCATCTCTATTTTTTAATACTATTTCACATTGAATGGCTTCTTTATTGAGACCAATGTAAGAAATGTTAGGTTTTGTATGTGTGTGGAATTTTACTTGTTTGATGGGTACTCTTAAAACTATTTCTGGAGAGGAATTACCTGATTAAAGAATGAGACATTTCATATCTCATTGACTATCTACTCATTAAGCATCTCATTTCAATGCCCATTTTTCCACACTGTTCTGCTTCAGACCGATCATTGCACATTTGGACAACAAAGGACTTCAGCCAAAAGGATCGTAAGAGTGTGAGGGTGAATGTGGAGTATGACCATGCATCAAAGGTGCGATGGAGCCCAGACTGCAAAGCATTCCTTATCTTGAGAGCAACAGATAATATAATAGAAGTGTATAAAGTGCATCGTAAGCCTGAAGGTGGTGTTGCATCTGTGGAGAAAGGATTTGTGTTTCCCAAGGTAAAAATGATTGCATTATAAAATGTATGGAGTCTTGCGGTGGTCATGCCATTACACCATCTGTGATGAAGAGGAGGGCATCTGGATTAAAAGTCATATTTTTGAAAACAGTAATTTCCAAAGTTGAATTAAAAGAAAAAATTATTGAAATTTACCTCGGACTGGAAACCTTTACCTACTGTCTGTAGCAGCACATACTAAAATATCTAATAAGGAAAAGGTTCTGGGGCTGTAATTTGCTTTGTGCCAAATTGGGAACATTGAAATGTAAACAAAACATGATGAAGCCCTTTAAAACTCTGTTTTTCATTTAGATGGTTTGAATCTGTTGATTTCTAATTTTGCATTGCTGTAAAAATTCTCTTAAGAGGATAGGGATACCAATTAACAAAGAATATTTATCAGACTTGACGTGCTTATTTGGACTGAAAAAAATAATTTGGGCAAATGTAAAAGAACATCCTGTGGGATAAAGTATAGGATAATAGTTCTTTTCACTTCTCAAGTATTTAAAAGGAAAGAATTTAGTATTTTTTGTTTGCTCTAAAAAAATATAGGTTAGCAATCTAGCAAAGGATGGGTCAATTGAAAACTCTCCAAGCTACCCTATTCTCTAATAACTATCACACCTGTCTCTCTACTACATGGACGTGCCCTCTTTCCATCTTGAAGTTTCTCCAAATTACCTCTCCACTAATTTTCTTGTCATCCTCTAAAAGAATTTCAACACAGCCATCCCTATTGTCATTTCATTAAATGTGTTGAAGGAAGTGACTTTTCACATCTCTGTAAGCTGCCTCATTTTGCTTTTACCAAAGTTTTCTAATTTTTCTGTGATCCATCTGTTGTCAGTCTTATTGTTTAAAATCTATTTTCTGGTTGAGTCAGTATTTCAAATGCAAAACCTGGTTTACTATTGTCTACAGCTTCTCTCCTGTATATTGTTTCCTTTGTGGCTTCTAATATTTCATTTTTATTATATTTCTATATTTCCTCTTGATCTTCGGTTTTTATGCTCTTTCAGGTATTTCTTAAAGTATCCACATGAATGCCATCCATTATTTAATATCCTTCATTCTTTCTAGGTTCTCATATTTTCTTTCGACTTCTAGACTTTATATGGTCAATTTTTTAGTAGTAACTTGTTAAAGTGAGCAGTCATATTTGTTCTGACTCGCTATTGCCAAATGATTCCAAGATCTCTTGCAAACTTTTTATCTTCTTATGTCTCCATGTATCTTCTATGTGTATCTATTCCGTAAATTTGTACTTTTGGTACAGTGGTCTTGCCACAACTAAACTCTATTGTCATGGAACTCCATGACCTTTTCTTGTGATTCGTCTTAGTTATGTGTGCTATCCTAGAGCCTTTTTTCCTCCTTGTGCATTTGAACTACTTTGGTAGAAGTGTCATAGGCACTTCTTCATTCCATTTTAGGCCACTGGTGAGTTTTGATTTTGTCTTCACGTGAGGAATTAGTGGATGTAGGTGCTTATGACAGTTTCCTAATGTCTTACAAGTGAGAAAAACATATTTACTTGTATCTACTATGAGGAGAGTGATACAATGATAAAGGATTTTACCGATAATTCTGTGGACACAAGATAATATATGCATTTATAACTAAATGTACAGTTGTTGTTTTCTCATCAACTATTCAAGTAATTTTTGTCTAGTCATTGCTTGTGCTTTGGAACGTTGGCAATATGATACCTTGTTAGATTAATTTCTTTATTTGAGCATGAGGCATACTGTTATGGAGTTGAAGCCTCAGCTATTTTTTTTTTATATTTGATGATAGATTCTTAGAAGAGAAGTATTCATCAAGGTATAGCTCAGCATATATGAAAGTGTTATTTGCTTTAACGTCAAAAATTTGCGTAGGTGGCTGGCACCTACCACATGATTACTGAGGGAGTATCATCATTTGTATAGTAAATTATGTAAAGTTAATGTTAGTTTTTTGAGGTACACATGTTCTTTTTATAAAGATATAAATATCATTTAAACTATTTTTATGCCCTATGATTACTTATTTCTATTGCAGAGTCTAAATGATATTTTATTTTCTAGCATCATACTGAAGAGGTGATAGGATTGGATATTGCTTGTAGTGGGCGCTACATAATGACTTGCTCTGAAAAAACAGACTTGGTTCTCTGGGACTTGAAGGGACAGCATATTCTTGGCAAAGTGGATACCTACTTAATGTCCACCACTTGTGCTCGCATATCACCTTGTGGACGTTTTGTTGCTGCCTCAGGTAAGTAGAGTGAATATTATTGCAATTAATTATAAGCAATTTTTGGAACTGAATATATTACATGTACATGACAGAATTAACAGAAGTATGCATTTTGTTACCCACAAACCTTTTAAAATTAAAGGCCAGATTTATATGCATACTTTTTCCATTGGCTTAGATGGATGAATTTGTGGACAGATGTAGATGCTTAAACGGTTTAACATAGAAAGGTTTTCTCATGTTACTCACCTTGGGCCTTAACTGACTGGTTATGTCGTCTTATATGTGGATAGAATAGTAGGAGCTGAAACAGCATAATTGTTTTGCAATGATTTTCATGAAACCTCCTAGCTTGTTGGAGGCTGGCTTTTGCCAGAGCCTGATGGTAAGTGATGTCTAATGAATAGGCATACTGAACTAAATTTTGTAAACCTTTATTTGAAAGAGTCTCATTATTAATCTAAAAAATAACTGTATATTATGTTGCTTGATAACTCTTTTGCCCTGGGATAACACCATCTGCCACGCATGATACCTAAAAAATGCAATGTCCTTATGCTTGACACTGAAATCCAACATGGTTTAATTAACCAAGAAGCAGGCCTGAAGAAATAGTGTAATAAAACTGGATGATAAACTTATAAGTATCTTTTTGGGTGAACGTTATCCATCTTTGAAAAGTTTGAGCAGTTAAATAGGTTTTTATTTCTTTCCTTTCTATTTACATTGTATAAATATAAAGAAGGAAATATAAAAACCCAATAAACAAATATGAGGAATCCATTTACGTCTATTTCGTTAAAAAAATCCCCTGTTAACTTCAAATACACCATTAACTCCATCCCTCTCAATCGCGTGTCATCAGGAAAGGATCTTGGAATTTCAACAGATTCTAAAATTAATTTCAACAGGCATATTCAAGCAGTAAAAAATAAAGTATGTCACTCTTCGACCTCCTCTACCGCCTCATGGAAATATGTGATCCACGAGCATTACACTTATGTTTTTCCATGATTGTTCTTCCGCTCCTAACATATTGCTCCCCCAATTGGAGCTACAGTTGAGGATGATTGGAACGATGTGAGTTGTCACAATGGTTAATCATCACTAAAATGGGGAAATACCAAGTCCCCTATGTCCACAATGCATCCTAAGATGTCATTTGTCTTCACTTTCCACCGGCAACCTTCCCAACCGAATGGTAAAACCTTGTGGCCTTTTTTTGTCAGTCGTTTTTCCCCGTTCTTTGGACATTTCCCCTTCTGCGGGAGAATTACCCTTCTGGGACTTTGCCAAAGGACTTCACCAAAGGGCACTAACACCAAGGCCAACGCCTTGTCTCATGCCTATGGCTCAAAAATGCATCACGGCTAACCCTTGCATCAGAGTATCCCGTGCCTCAATCTATCCAGCCCTGTTTCCGCCCTGTCTCCATCCGTCCCCTCACCAGGGGAAGCATGACATTTACAGCAGCCAGCGTAGGAAGGAAAAAAGGGACTGCAGTCAGGGACTCCCGGTGAAAGGGCAGAATTCGACGTTGTGCCGAGTGTACGCAGCATATAGCTTGTTATTGTCTAATAGTTTTCGGCGATTTTAAAATTTGAAGGTCAATGGTCAGTCTCCCAACATACGAAAAGAGTACTCCCCTCCCACTATTTTCCTCATGTGACCTAAAAATTCCTATGGGGGTATATATTCTATTCTTTCTCCTTTGGGGCTATATTCCTCTTTTTGAGGTGTAAAGCAGTTGTGATAAGAGGTGGAGTGCTGCTCTTGGTTGACAAAGGTTTTTTCTCTGCTTGATCTTTGCCCTGGGTTGGTCGTGAACGAGTTTAAGTTGGAAGTTTTACTTAGCTGTCATTGAAACTTCGTATTTCTAATTGTAACTGGACTTGTGCTTCTAAATAAATTCTTATGATAGTTCATATTTTCTCTTGTCTTGTAAATTCTTCAATACACAGCAATTTGTTTGAACTTGTAGTGGTTCGAGGGGGTGTCCATTGCCAGGTTTATTAGTTATTTTGAGAAACTATCGGCACAAGACTTCACAATCTGATTTAAAGTTCATTTACAGCACTATTAACTCTCTCACTGACTGCCCCGAACTGCTCTCCCACATGAACTTCAGAGTACCTCCACGACCTACTCGCACACACTCATTACTCCACATGCCCACTCCCAGATTATCATTAATTTAATGCTCTCTTTTCTTCTGCCTCTCCTCTCCAGTGAAGTCACTCCCTGATAGCATTGATCCATTTTTGCTTTCCTCCAACACATCTGACCTTGCTCTTTTCCATCTCTCCATAATTAGCTGAGAAAATAGTGACCTCCTTTGTTAATTCTGTTAATAACTGTTAATATTTGTTGATTTTTGAATGTATACGTCCTTCTTCATATGTTGTTATATGTTCCACTTTAAATTGGCAAGTTACTGCTGTAGGTGGTCATATTTTAAAATAAATAAATTTAAAATAAGTTCTAGGGTACCCAAAACATCTTCAATTGTCAAAGAAGCTGGTGCAAAGATAAATGAAAAATTATAGTGGTAGAAAAAATGGTAAACATGAACAAGCGATTGTGTTTAGAATTCATGGAATAGAGTAGATCTTAAACCATGTTCAGGAAAATAAGATGTTTCACTAGTGCCTCAAATATCGCAGAAGTTATGATGAAAAATGGTGTTAGGTATCCTCTTTCATGTAAAAATAAAGTCGAACAAAAATACCATGTGTGAAGTTTTTTATACAAAATCTGTACTTAATTTTTGAACTCATCTCATAATTGGATCAACTGTGACCAGTTAACTACAAGAACTTATGGAATATTTGAGTAATATTCTTATATTACCTTCAATTTACTTTTAATTTATAGTTAACTGTACTTACTCTAAAATTTATCTTGTGTACTAAAATGTTCATTAAACTAAATGAGACTCTTCAATGCCTACTACTCCTCTAAATAGTGTAATTTTGTTCTAAAAATGTTTTTTATTGTACTCTTTTTCAGGGTTCACACCAGACTTGAAGGTTTGGGAGGTGCCCTTCTCAAAATCTGGAGAGTTCAAGCAAATGTCCCGTGCATTCGAGTTGAAGGGTCACACATCTGGAATCCATGACTTTGGCTTTAACTGTGATTCATCAAGAATGGCTTCTGTTTCAAAGGATGGAACCTGGAGATTATATGACACAAAAAGTATGTCGCTACGTTGCAGTGACGTATTGTAAAATATTCATAAAATTATTATAATTCTACTTTTCAAGGAGAGATTTTAAAGATATTGTTTAGAGATATGTACTTTTTCAAAATGGATTCTTCCTCTTCATACATGGTCCTAAGTGCAGTATATAAGTGCAAAAGAAGTATGAAAATTATGTAATGAGTTCAATACATATCTGTATTATTAAAAAAAACTGAGAATAGCTTGACAAAAAGTGTCAAGTGATGTTGTTTAGCGCATTGTCTGTAGGGAGGGATTTTTTCACCTAGAAATGATTTGAATGAATCACAGGAGAGGACTGAAATAATTTATCTCTAATAAAATATAAAGATGTATTATAACATTTTTAATTCATTGATTCGGAATTTTTCATACATTGAGTACAGGTTCTATGATCCCTTAACCAAATTTTCTCCAGGATTCCCCTCTGTACTGAATTCTAACTTTAAACTGATTTTTTCTAACATCCAAGTTTCTTTCCCCAATCTTCTCAGCCTGCATCTGTCAACTTATGCACGTACTTCCTTATTGAAGTCATTGCCAAGCCTAACAAAAATACTTTTTATCTATATTTTCATTAAATCTTAAGTTTTTGTAAATTTTCTGACAGTTAATTTTATTCTGCAAAAACAGTCCCTTAGCGTCATGATTCCTCCTCAGTATCCTTATTCTGTATTTTTTCCTTCTACCACATGCTTAAAAATATTTGTAATTTTTTTCTTTCAGTAAGAAATTCCTATTGGTGGAGTTCAAAACATCAATTTCAGAGAATACATTTGTGGATATTTTCCTCTAATGCATTCCTTATTTCATCTCTTTGATTTAAATGTTCCTTGTCCATCCTGCTCTTCCTCCCAAATTTGCTGTCTAACATAATAATTATGGATAGATGTTAACAAAAAACATCATATAAAGATAAGGATGTTGATTATTTAATGATAATATTTTAGGAAGAAAAGAGGGAGATAACCGTGGTGCAATAAGCCTGTATGATATTTGTACACCCCATTTAAAGATTTTCTAGCAGATCTTCGTTACTTTTTTGTTTTAAGAATACTACACATTTTTTTTTAAACTCCTTCAAAATAGCCAAACCCTTCCAAACCTAATATAATCCTTAACCAGGTTTGGAAGTTACCAATTAAAAAATTAATGATTGCTCATAATTGTAAAATAAACTTTTCACGAGAATGATATAATTTTTGAAGGATCATACTTAACCTGAACATAGATTTGAAATTAATTTTCCTAGTATTCTGTCACCCCATCACCCACTTGAATAGGAATATTGAAGAAATTATCTTATAACATTGAAAAACTAGAAGATTAAGGAAATATTAGGAGTGAAAAATTGTCTATGCTAATTAAATATTTTAATTAATAAATTCATTGATAACTGTTATACCATCTGTCTAATTAATATTCTTTTGAGCTCTTGTTAATATCATTGGAATAATACAAATAATTATTACTTCTTAACTATAGTTGAGTTTGAAAAAGGAGAAGACCCTCATCTCCTCAAGACTGGAAAGTATAAAAGCATACCAGAAGTTGCCGCAAGCTTGGCTCTGTCACCTGATGGAACAGTTATAGCTGTAGCTTCTGGAACATCTCTTTATTTGTATTCTACAAGAACTGGAACCTGTGAAGCCTCCATACATGACATTCATGCTGGTTAGTAAATATGATTAGGCTGTACTTAAATCATTGTCAGCTTAAAGGAACTGAAATATGCCTTTCTATGTTTGTCATTTAACTTGTAAGTATAAGTATGAATTAAGTATTTGTGAGACAATAATGACATGAGACACATCCATACGTCCAGTACTCGTAATTCTAGAGAAAAGTTTAGGTAGCCGGAAAACAGTGAAAAGAATTAAAGCAATTATGTACCATTTTCAATTTACAGTAGCTTTCAAGAGCTTCTCATTTCTATAACTCTCTTTCTCATGTGTATAATGTGAACATTTTTTTTAAGTAAAAGAAATTGATAGAAAATATTCCACAGGATACTCCTGAAAAACATGGAGTGGTTTCACAGTAATAGAATGTATGTTGAGAGAGACTTTCCTGTTACGTATTGTCCAAGAAGTTGGTCCACGAGGAAAGCGATAGCTCATTGTTTTTAGAAAGCATCAACATCACAGAGGTTGCTGGGTACATTGTGGAGTTTTCACATTTGAAGATGTTGCCACCAGTAGTTGTTCAATTATTATTAATGGTAATCTACTGGTTAAGGTGCCTTCCTTTAGGACACCCTCCACAATAACCCATCATTTCCACATACTTTCTTCCACCCTTCATTCCTTCCAACATCTCTTCCTTCCTCTACCTGGCTTACCCAATATTCTACCCTCTATCGCATTCTTCAACAATCTATTGGCACTCAGCATGCCCTGCATCCACATTTCCTGCCTTCTTTAGATTTCTTCCAATATCTTCTTTCCTCCCCTATCATTCCTAAAACTTCTTCGTCCTTTTCGTTTCTGTTCATTTCACCTTATCCATCACCCATGCATGCAAAATCAAACTAAATGTCCAGTAGTCCTCACATACTGCTGCTTATCCTTATTTTGGGATGGGAATTAATACTGACCTAAATAAATCTTCCTGCCACATTCCACTCCCATAAATGCTGCGAAACAACTCTTTCTTCCATGTGCAGGAATATTATCTATCCCCACAGCCTTGTTTGATTTAATTTCCTTCAATGCCTTGTCTATTTTGCAATCTAGTATGCCTGGGCATAAGCTATCCTCCTTGACTTCATATTCTCTTTCTATGCCCAAGCTTGCTGGCCTAATGTCTTTACTGTATAGTTCTTCTATTTATTCTTTCCATCTTGTTTGAAGCTCTTCTGCTTCTGTTGTTAATTTCCCTTATGTATCTCTAACAGTGTGCACAGGTTTTCCTTTCTGTCTTCCTGACAGTGCTTTCACTCTCCTGTAAAGCGCACCCATTTCACCGTGTCTGTAAACTCTTAATGTCCTTTCCCTGCTCTTTCCACCACTTTTCTTTTGTCTTATTTATAATAGTGATGGTTTTCGGGCGTTCCTCCACATCAGGGTGTCTTTTGGCGACAGCAGTCTCCCCAGCCATCCTGCTGGCGTCTTCAGGTCAGAAGTGGCAATGCATCGATATTGTCCATCTTATATAGGGGGGGCGGGGGTATGGTATCCCTAAGTTGGCTCTCATTGGTCGGGACGTTTGACCATTGGTGTTTGGTTATCAACAATGAATATGGAATGAATGGAAGAGACTATAGACGGACAATATCGATGCATCACCACTTCTGACCTGAAGACGCCACCAGGATGGCTGGGGAAACTGTTGTCGCCAAAAGACACCCTGATGCAGAGGAATGCCCAAAAACCATCGCTATTATGGATAAATGCTGTGGAAACCTCAGATTGATTTTTGCCTTATTTTTTTCTCACCTTAGTTACATAGTTATTTAACTTTTTCCGCATCTTTCTTCTTAAGTGTGTGCTTATGTTTTTCCGTCTCCTTTTTTCATCAATATTTTCCTAATCATCTCTTCTGTAACTCATGGTTTTCTTTTCCTTTTTCTATCTATCATTCCTATTGTTTTGCTTGCAACTTCCTTTATCCCTTCTTTGAGCTGTCCCACCTTTCCTCTATTGTACCCGTCCCTATCCTTTCACTCATTATTCTTTCAGCTGTTTCCTGGTACTCCTTTCTTTTTGTCCCATTTAATGCTTCTACATTTCATTTTCTCCTCCATCTTCCCTTTAGATAGAAGAACTTAATATTTAATGTAAAGTACTCATGATTTAATACCAGTGAATCTGCATCTGCTCCAGGAAAACTGTTAATCGATGATGCTGCTCCTAAATCCATGCCTAAACATTATGTAATATATTTTATATCTCCTGAATCTCCCGGCATTTTCCATGTGTACCTACATCTGTTGTGGTGTTTAAACCCAGTATAAGTTATAACTATGTCATTCCTCCTGCAAGATTCTAAAGCTTTCTCTCTGTGCTCTTATCATTCACCTGCTCTAATTTATTGCTCTTCTTCCTACTTTTTTGTTCAATACCACTCCAACTCCAGGCTTGCTCTCTTCCCTTCCACTGAATATTACTCTGTAACTCTCGCTTCAATAATCCCCGCCATCCTTCCATCTTACCTTCCACAAGCCTAACATATCAACATTTCCTCGCACCATCTCTTGTTTGATGTTTTCTAACTTCCATGTCCTCATCATCATCCTAACATTCCAAGTCTCTATTCTGACAGTTGTGTTCCTCTTCTGAGTCTTTCTGCTTCTGTCAATTCGGCTGTGCAAGGGTTCATGTGATGACGACCGTAGAGGCCTTGCCTCCCCTGCTGCCAGACACAACAGCCAACCCCTTGAGCTAGGCCCCGGAGTTGCCAGAACTCATTTCCACAATTTGTCCATCATATTTTCTTAGGAATAATAATTGAGGTAGTTTCGTGTTGCCTTCTTCAATAGTGTTTTTAAAGTGACACCGTCAATTAAATGGCCACCCTGCTGGGGTCAGACACCTTTGCAGTCACTTCACTGAGGAATGAGATGCTGCCTGGACTACCTTTCATCTGGCTCCTACCCTTTGACCAATTTGGCATGGGTGACCCTACCAGGAGCAATTTTCATGCTCCTGCCAGCACTGCTTTAGGAGTTGTCAGAACACACAAGCCCTCCCCCACATCAAGGTTATAGTCCATGAGGAGGGATTTGCTCCATAGGACTGTTGCATAACCCCAACACAGTACACAGCTGATAAATTTCTGTGATAGTTTTGAGGCCAGAACATTGGCATCAGTTACAAAACATTTCTCATTCATCTCCTTGGTCCTCTTGTTTAAACATAATACTTTAACTATCTGTATCACCACTTCATATAACTGTTTTTGAATTGTAGTTGAAGTGTAGTATGCCCTCTGCAATCAAAAGAAGTTGTGTGAAAAGTAGTGGGTTTTATTCGGACAACTTCGTATCAAGTTGAATCTGAGTACCGTGAAATGATTAAGAAACTCCATGGGACAAGAAAAGCCGAGAACCTTTGCTGTCCTTTACATTGATGGTTTCAGGTGTGACTTCATGGAATCGATTCATATTTTAACACATTCAGCGCTGCTGTAATTTTTAATGTAATTACCGATGGCGA
>LYUA01000383.1:989610-1000866 GCA_002093875.1 Calopteryx splendens
TGCCTAGCGTGCCCATATGGGCACGCTAACTTTGATCGGCTCTTACTCGAAAGTCTCTGAATTTGGAGAAACAAATGTTCCTAGGATTGTAGTCTGATGTTTTTTTAATGGAAAAACCATGTTTTTGATTTTTTAAAAACACTTCTTTTTTTATTAACATTTATTTTTTTTAAGGGCTGAAATTAAATCCGGCAGTGAACATCGACCATTGGGTATTTAAATCCGGCGCTTAAAGGTTAAAGGAAAGTGGCTTTTGGTGGGGAGGGTTGTCTCTTTAACTTTCAATACATAAAATAGCTACTGCTGGTGGTGTAGTGGATTAAGTAAGGGTTGTGTAGCAGGGACGGATTTACAAGGGGGCAAAAGGAGCAATGGCCATACTATACACATGTAAACTATTTCTATTAAGGAATTTCATGAAATATCTCTGATTTTTGGGGCCCAGGGCAGTTCTTCACCCCTATTGCCCTCCACTCCAGGCATCCTTGATCTGTATGTTAGGTGACAGTGCCATTCAAGTGAACCTAGCATTTAACCTGCTTCAACTAGCTTCCAGAAAATCTGAAAGCATCAAAAATAGAGCTAAAATTTATTTTATTAATAAAAGATGAATTGATTGACATAAAGTGTCATCATAAGACAGCGGAAATCATTTCTACCGATATTTTAAAGAAACCTTTGAGAATATGGCCTTTATGAAAAATACTTTGTCTTCACTGAGAATTGTTTGGAAAACTCCAGGCAAAATAATGAAGGGAAAAATAATTTATTCACAAAGTAAAAGAAATTGCTGCAGTTCAGGCTTTAATTGGAGTGAGCAGCCCAGCAGATATTTTGAGCAATTGCCTTCACAATGCTGCAGAACTGCTTCAAGCATGTTTTCAGTATAAAAGGCTTTTCCTGTACCAAGAAAAACCTCTTATTTTAATTAAATGGTTCTTTGAAAATGAATTTAGTAAAACTTACCTTTAGCTCATGCAATCACTTAGGAGTGCATTCCATATTACAAATTAAAAGGAAATGTGACATGTTGCAGAAGTATTATCTACATATCCTAGTCTTAATTAAGAAATTATGTCTGAACAAATGGGTCACAACTTCATGACAAAATGAAAACTCACACTCATTGCCAGATATAAAGAACACAGCAAACAGCATGTACAACAGACCAGACTAACTGTGGAACTCATTGAAACAAACCATTCCATAACCACAACTTGCGCTTCCTTAAAAGGACTGCTTATTATCTGTTTGATCCCTACAAATGCCCCTTCATTTGAAAATACTCAATTTAAGGTCCATTATGTCTCCAAACTTGAGTGAAACCACAACCTTGGCCCATTCATGCCCATTTTGTATTTCCCACCACCCCCTTATACATAGCATTATCCTCCCTTCAACAAACTTCCTGCTTCTTTCTCTCTCATTGTGAATGCTAGGCATACACCTTAGCTTTCCCAATCGCTTCATTTTCCTTTCCTCCTATCACACCTACCCATTCCCTTTAAATCCACCTGGATTCCCACTTTTTGTGCCAACTCAGTTTTTTTAAGCAACGAGATCCTCAAAAACCCCCATTTTCATCATTTAGTGTTATATTCAGATATTTTGCCCCATCCAGAACAGCTTATTGTCTTTAAGTTACTGTATACTATCCTTCATCTCCATCCTGAATTGATCTTAAAGAAGTGGCGCCCTTTGTTCAGTATTGTTTTATTTGCTACGCCTTTCCCCCCATTATTCTCTTCATAATTTAACTTCTTACACTTTTTCTCCGTCCTCTCCTACTTTTCAATCGCCATGGACCAAATCCCTTCAAAATTTTAATTTTTGACTAAAAGTGAGAATTAAAAAAGCCATTTGTATTATATTTTCATTATTAAACTAATAACTATGATTAGTTACTTGTTTAAACTCATTCATGAACCTCACCTGAGTTACATCAGTATTGTTAAGTTACTATATTTTTTTGTCTATGTACTTAAGATGACCACTATAGCCAAATGCTCACGTATAATCTCATTTGAAATGGTAAGAAACAACTGGACTTGGCCGATGATACTACTTTATTGAGATCTATATTTAGTAATGTCAACCGATTTAATATCATTTTTGAAGACCTCAATTGGCGGATTGAAATCCTTATTCTACCGTGCAATGGTTGTCGAAGACTTCGAATCCTTGAAATATTCAATCCATTTCAATCAGCCGCGAGATGCGAGCGAGTTTACTCAATTGTTTTGCACGTTGCGAATATCACCACCGGTGACAACGCTACCTGTAAATTTTGGAGATCTCTGGTGAGCTCTTGGTATTAAAATTGGTATTGATTTTTCACAATTAGTACATATTTCAAGGGCATAATAATTCAGTGTTTAGTAATAAATTAAGTCAATGCATTAATTATGGAGAAAACTGATGTCGATCAGGCAATAGCCGTTTTTTGACTTATGATTCAGATTTTGGTTTAGTTGACGTATAAGTTACCAGAACCACCTCACTATGATTGGGTGGCTAATGATTTAAGATTTTAAAAATTTTATTGATAATTTAATACTCCAACACGTTGGCTCAAAGCGTTCTTACATTTGGCAGAAGCCGCGTGTCTGCCGTTGAATTGTGATGTCATGACTGACGATTACATGGAATGGTTATTTTGCCTGCCGAAGGTTGATTTTTTGTTTATAAGAAATTTAATGAACACTTAAGTTTATTATTTTCTCATTTAATTCAGGTCATAATTTGTTCCGGCAACCTTGTTAAATGGGTGATAATGAAGTGATTGAAGAAAATGGGTTTCCAATGGGACCACAGCCCGGTGTTTCCTATCCACTTAAAGTTCTTTATTGTGGTAATTGCAGTCTCCCCTTAGAGGTAAGTTTCTGTTTATTATTTATCTCCAAGTACCTGTGATAAAAATGACTGAATTAAAAAATTGTTGAATATGAACATGAATTTAATAGTAAAAACTTAACCCTTTGTGAACGTACTTACCCTATAATACATATATTTAAGCCTGACTTAAAAGTCAATTTGATCCGCATTTTGGATTTTATAACATAATTACTATATTTATACCAATAGGAAATATTACATATGAAGACAATAGTTTTGAAAGTGTTGCTTCTGTAACGGTGACTATCCCATCTTTAATGAAGTGGTTTTGTATTATAAATTTGCATTAGTCTTGCCTTGGAGTAAAAGTCGAGTGGTGACATAATCGCATTGAATTAAAAGAACCATTTGTTTTTCTGAGGTGAATGCCTGCTGTTTAAATATATCTTTTAAATAAAAGAGATTTGTACAATCCTTTCATGCAGTGGTTTTAGTTAGAAAATTTTAATGAGTTCATAGTATTACGTCCATTTTCAATATCTAGTCACCCATTTTAATATTTCATTACCTTAATGCAGTCATATCTCTCTTGATATTCATTATTCTAGTTTTCCATGAATTGTTCTTCATATGACCACTTCGTAGAACTTGTTATGCGCATGTCTGTCTTAAAATGAAAATTATCACCTTTATTATAACAATTTATACAGGTACCTATTACATAAATGAAATTTAGGTGAACATTTTGTCATGTAATAATAAAAAAATGTATGAACTGTAGGCTCTTTATCTTTGGAATATGCCATGTACATTTTACAATAGTGCAATGTTTACAATTGTGTAACAAATAAATGGAGAGTAATTTAATTGGTGTATATAATGCACCAGCTAAAACCCTTCAGACAGAGAAAACCTTTTAAGATTAGGTATGAAGGTCGCTTGACAAAATATGCTGCGTTGGAGGACAGTGGTAGGGTTAAGAAAACCCATCGCTGAGGAGGCAATGTCACACTTATGTAATACAGCAATACTTCTAATTTATGTTGATAGGATCTAAGAAAATTGTGATTCTTCAAAAAGTACTAAAATGCAATTATATTACCCAGCTAAAGATAGTGAGAATGAGATTTCTTCAGGTAGCAATCAAAGAACCATCAAAAATAATATTTTTTTCTTCCAGTGGCTTAAGTCTAAAGTAAACATATATAATACAGGCAACAGGTTCACCATCAAACCATAATGCTCTTCTTCTAGACTGAATCTTCAAGAAAAGTGAAAAAGATTAATTATTACTGCAGTGTTATGAACCTGTAATTTACACCCAAGTAACCTTTGTAATGCATCGTGGGTGTACTTTCCCATGATTAAAATTTACTTGAATGAGATATTTCCATTGAGATAATCCTAACTTTCCAGTCACTTAATTACTCTTAAAGAATTGGTTTTAATAATTGTTAAACTAACTGTAATTGTAACTTTCTTCCAGTATTGTGAATTTTACCCGGAATATGATAAATGTAAGCAGTGGCTGGAGAGAAACTTACCTAGTGAATTTGAAAAGTTTATGAAAATAGGTAAGGCTTTAATCATTATTGCATGTGACTGAAAAGTGCATTGGATTTGAGAAAAACATCTGTGTCACAAAAGGTGTATTTTGAGACAGAAACTCGGAATGAGCTAATTTTCATGATGCCAATTAGATAACAAAGAGGAAGGCAAAGGTGAAGGTGGTGGCCAAGAGGAAGAGAAGAAACGACAGAAGAGGGGTGGGAAAGGAATTTTAAAGGCTAAGAAGAAGGATGAAGGTCCTAAAAAAGTTAGCCTTTCCCGTGCACCTCGTGGGAAAAAGAAGTCTGTAACAGTTGTCACAGGACTTAGTACATTTGGTTAGTATTCATCCACTATATTATTTTTTTATCTTGTGTTTCTGCAAGCCCAAAGGTGTATGGTGTCATTTTTGGTGGAAAGTTGGGATTTCAAAGGAACTGGCAAAATCTCTTTTGCCCGTGGCTTATTGAAATTAAATGTTTTCGATCACCAGTATGGTCAGTTATGACTGATTTGGGTCATAAGTGGGAAGTAATTGGAAAATTCATATGCATGTTTTGATGCAGTGAAAGTGCTTATGCATTTCTGCCAGCAGATACATCACCTATGAGGAAATGTACTTGAATGCCATTAAAAGACATTTTTTTCTGGATTACCCAAGCTTTAATGGCATTACAGGACTTAGCGTTGAACATATTTGTAACATATGGAAGTGAGGTGATGAGGAAAATATCCCAGAGCAAATTTTAACTGAAGAACTGGATATTTGGAAAATCCTGTTCATCCCTTTCAGTAGTGATAAAATTGTCTTATAATTTGTTGTTTCATGCATATTCGAATGTATTGAATTGTGTTAGGTGTGATATGATGGAATTGGAGCATATTATAATGATTAAAAGATAGTAATTTTTCATTAGTTAAAATATATTTTATTCTCAGGTTTAAATGTGGTTGAGAATAAAGTATATAGCTAGTGGAAAAGTCCTAATTATTATTATTTGAATGTCTATCATTCTTATGCATATTTTCTGACTAAAAGAACTTTTTTGTTTGTGTAAAAGTGGTAAATTAAATATTATTTACTAAAAAATGGATTAGGATTATAATTATTAACACAACACCATGATTATGATAAATCTCATAGAGAAGTGCTAATGATGTAGTGTCACTTTAAAGTCCTTGCCGTCATATTCTCTCACTTTATATATCTTCAGTCCTCTCTCACTTATATATGTTCAGTGTGCAAAATATCTTATAAAAGAACTATTTTTGTATTGATGTACATACATTTTCATGTGGTATTTGGTGTGGTCTGACATTGTTAAAGCCTACTGTCAAATGAAATAGGTAGATGTATCTATTTTATTTACATTCTAAATTGTGGATGAAAGTTAGCCAATAGCTTTTTTTCAAAATGGGAAGAATCAGGGTTTACGTTGTATTGTGGCCTACCCGTGAAGTAGGTTAATCATTTATTTTCTTAGGAATATTTGTTTGTGTGGCTAAGAAACTAATGCTTTCATTTTTTTTCTCCATAGATATAGACTTAAAAGTTGCATCTAAATTTTTTGCCACAAAGTTTTCCTGTGGCTCATCAGTAACTGGTGATGATGAAATTGTAATTCAAGGAGATGTCAAGGATGAACTTTTTTACATTATTCCCGAAAAGTGGCCAGAGGTAAGATTGACTGCATATTAAATTTATGTTACCACTAACTTGAGGTTGCCTAGGGGAGGCAGATAATTTTAGAATATTAAGACCAAATAATGAAAGAAAAGTATTTTTTCCTTCTTCTGTTAGTTTTCTTATCATATTATCATATTTATATTATAACTGCAATTTGCTCTTGGGTAAATATTTGAATTACTTGTGCTCTGTGAACTTACATTTAATAACTAATATTTAATAATTAACTTAAATTTATCCTTACATGTCTGCCTTAAAAAATAAGTGTAATACATAAAGCATTTTTATTTAGCATTTTTTACAGAATACTTTCTTGGTATTTCATATTTTTTTCTCCATACTCCAGTTTGGCCATAACATAATATAAAACACATTTCTAGATGTTTTGTGTGAAACTGTTAATGAGTTAGTAAATATTGAATGCTGGGGCATGGACAAACACACAAACAGTCTATGCCAAGCATTATGATCAGTTTTTTGATTAAATAACATTTTAGTAATCTATGGGTTGCAAGAGTAAGGGGTCTGGGTAATTGCCAATTATAATTTAGGATTCCAGTAATTTAGTGAACCCACATGATATAATTTTTTTCAATAATTTTGACTATTACTAAACCTTTTCTGTAATGCTTGTCAAATTTTCTCTGGTAATCCTCAAGTTGCCATGTAAATGTTCTCCTTGTTACTATTGAATTGATGTGTATGAATAAATTTGGTGAGTGTAGAAACAATAGAAAACAGTGTTTGCAAGATGTTGACGCAAGAGTATATTGAAAAGGAGAACCTATAAAAGTCAGGCATATGGATTATGACTACCATAACAAGGTGTGATCTGGAAGGCTTCAAGTACACTATGGTATGTGCCAAATGTGTGACCATGAAGGATAAAGCTTGGGACCCTTTTACTGTTATTTTTCTATGCATCTCATTTAGACTCAAGTTTGATAATGTATCTCAAAAATGGCACTTCCAATTTTGATGAAAATCACATTGCCTTAAAGTTTGTTTTATTCTATATTATGTAAAAAAAGAGGAGCATATTAAAAATGTATAACTAATAAGTGAATAAGTGATGTTTATGCTTGGTGATTTAAAAGATTTCTTTTTAGGTAGTGCGACAGAAGGCATGACTTAGCCAGTCTATAATTTCAGAACTACCAAACATTTTGAAAGTTTTAAATGAGCGTACATTTTAGTATTTTAATGTGTATGCTGTTTCATCATTTTCCTTTTTGTAGGTTATCAATTCATGAGTTCACATTGTATTTGAAATCGAAAGATGCTGTGGCATAGCATGAAAACTGTTGGGTGCAACTTAAAATATTTACTGCAAATATATCAGTGGAAGTGAATGGGATATTTTTTGTTGAATTTTATAAATCAAGAATAGTAAAACTTCCATTATAGCGGTCGGAACGTGTTTGATGCATGACATGAGTGCATCAGGGATGTCAGTACTATCATTGTCAAAGAGGCTTCACTGAGCATTTCTGTAGCAGCTGGAGCTAGAGAAAAGTCTATGAGGGAACAGCAAAGAGTTGGAGGTGAAAGTCTTCCGTGAGGAGTAGAGCTGGGAGATCTGTTGTGGTTAGGGCCCCATGATAGGTTTTTGGTAATTCATACTTATTGAATTAACAACTTCAAATTCAATCCTACCTAGTTTTTGCATAGAGTACTTGCACGGAGAGTATTTATCATAATTTACTTCTAGCTTCCAATCCTCACACCACCTGCTTAGTGATACACACAGAAATTATGTACATATTTTCATATGAGTTAAATGTATTTCAATAAAGTTATATTAAAATAACTAAAGTGCACTTGACATTTTTTATGTCGTATATTTACATATATCAATGTCATCTGCCCATTCTCCCATCACTCAAGATTGGCTTTACTGCTTTTGATGTAACTTTTACTGACTACTAGCTACTTTATCACAGACAGTTGAAAGCTATAAATGATTACTATGAGGTTTCGGAAGGCCAATGAGCAATGAATTGTGTTGTAGTATGATAAAATTAAACTAGTCATTAAATGTTTGACTGGCTGACTAGAATTGATAAGATTAATGTATAGTCTCCTAAAGCATATTCATATATGTAAGTATAAGCATGGTTAAAATTTAGACCTTAACTAGGTCTTCAAGTAAGTCCTGCTGAGTATAACTAGAATGCACTATTCATGCATGATGAACAATTTATTGTTGCTGTTGTTATGATTTTGTTTATCAAGATGAGTAGTCAGCCAATAAATACTATGTTTATTGAATGATCAAATTTGACTTTTGCAAGTGTTATTGTTGATCAGTGTCCTCTTCATCCCTCCCAGTAGTTGAACATCAATAGATAACATGGTAGCAGAGATTGGGGCACTGTGGCTTTGTCAAACAATGGTGTATGGTCCTCATCTAGATGGCCTTTCAGAGGTCCCAGCCCTTAAATTCTCTTCATCAGGGCCCTCTCTCTCCCCTCCCACAGAGCTAAAGCTAAGGTCTCCTCCCTGCACCCAACCATTGTTGCCTATATCTATGTCTTACTTAATTGTGCTTACACAACAAGCATTCAATTTATGTTTCTTCCTGATAATGTTCGCAGCTAAATTTGACTTAAGTGTCTAGATAAAGTCTGGAGAAAAACATTGTTTTTAAAGGTCTCCTCATAGACAACCATATATCGTCGTTGGCACTTTGCCACATTCTGCAAATGACGATATATTGTTGCATGCCACTCAAAGGGTTAAGGAAATTAAGCAGTATATGTCTCCAAAAAACCATTGGAAAAGAGGGGTGCAGGCGAAGGAGATGAAGGTATGGGTGTTTAATGCATAAGTGGGTTACTGTGCAGTACTTACTTATGCAGTACCTACCCTTGCCTTCAATCTCCTTCCCCCACCCTCCCCTCTTTTCCAATGGTTTTTTTTGAGATATATATGTATACTGCTTAATTTCCTTGACTTGTCACCTGATGGTGTAGCCCCACTACAACACCATTGTTGTGATAAATAAAAATTCATGTGGAAACTGCACAGTTACTTCCTTTACTCCTAGTATGTTGGACTTCCACAAAGTTTTACCTGGGACAGTATCCTATGTCTTAGACTTATCCTATGTCCTAGTCTTAGGAAAACCTTTTTTTTGGTGAATTAAACTATCCATTAGCATTTAGGTAGGAGGGATGGGAACAAAGTAGGTGGAGATAGGAGAAGGAATGTTATAATGAAAGAATGAAATTAATATAATGGAAATGATGTAATGCACTTGGTGGACCATTGATAATGGGATATAGTATTATACACAAAACAATTTTTTTATGAAAAAGCAAGAATTTGAACATGAATGTATTGATAATTCATCGACTAAAAACAGCATGTAAGGTGACATAACACCATGAGTGTACTAAAGGAATGAGGTGCTAGGCATTGCTAACCGTTAATGCATCTTTCTTTTTAGTTTCTCCATAAATGTACATGTGTGTTATAAAATTAGTTTGTATGTTATTTATATCTACAGGTAACAAAAATCATTCAAGTATGCTAATAATAATTGCTACTTCATTCTTTTTTTTGCAGATAGATGAAGATTTTATTGAAGATTTAGGAGATCAAAAAAGATAGCACTTCAGCTTAACAACTAAATTGCTGGAGGTGTAATCTTCACATTTTCATGAATTATTTTCATTACTGCCAACTTCACACATAATTTCTTTATAATTTTCTGCTGTTACTTAAGTGAAATAAAATATTGTTTTAATGAACAAGTGTTTGGCCTTAAAAATAGTAATGCTCTTTAAGGCTCTCTTTGTATTATCCTGGAAATCTGTGCTGTTGATGGAATGTGCCACTGCAAATGTTGCATCTTCTTAAAGGGCATTTTCCTCACAGTTCCTCAGGAATCCTAGAGTTATTTTCTTCAGCATCAAAATTCTTAATTAAAGTTTTATTGGAGGAACTAAGGTTATTAAGTCTTTTGTTAACTTCCATTACAGAACTACAGAAGGAAATATGCGTACTCAATGTCATGTATACCAAAAAAAGGTACAGAAATTTACAAGAAAAATTGAACACTCTTTTCATACAATCTGAATAAAAGTTGACACTTTTCAACCATGTGTGCAGACATCTTGCTTAATGTCATTTGGGTTTTATATGTACATTCCTACCTTGTTCATCAAATGTTAGCCAGCTTTTTCTCAATTGTGCTCTTCTTCAATTAACATTTTAAAGCTATGTACACTAACTTCAAATATTGTTGTAGGAATTTATTTCCCTATTTTTAAGATGTTTTATATCAAAATTTGATTTAAATTTACCAAACCAGTTACTCGAGTTGTTCCACCATTATTGCTTTAGCTCCATCTCTTTTTGTAGAAAGAGCTAGCCTCCCGTTTATGTTTTACATCAGTTGCCTGTATATTCTTTGTTATTTTAATGGAAACTTTTCTTTCAATGACCACATTCGATTCTATGATAGATTCTGAAATTGCAGATTTTGAAATCAAATCAATCATTACTCAAATACAATTTCTTTAATTGCAGGAGAGCCTTGTTATGGGTGCCTCCTTGTTAAACGGAGCAGACTATCTAACAAGAGCTCTATCCAAGTGATAGTTTTACTGTTTATTATTATTTCCAAATTTACGAGAGCCCAATGAGTGGTTTGCCAAAGAAGTGAAAATCTTTCAACGGTTATTTAAAGTAAAATATATATTGCTCTTACAGATGCATATGTATGAATTAATGGTTATGAACATGTTTGCCTATTTCAGCTCCTTTAATTTGGACTTCTATTGCATGTGTCTATTCATTTACAAAATTTAGCTTGGTCCTTATCACTTTGGATTATTCAGACAAATCTGTATTACAATGTGTGGCCAAGGATGCATAAATAAAACAAACCTTTTTAAAATATATATCCATAGTGCCAAACGATTTTCTGTGATCATACACTTCTTGTTGTCATAGTCCAAAAGGATGTATAAGGGGTCATTATCAATTTTAAATATCACTGTAATCAACCCGAAGGTCGGTTTGGTATGTAAGGGTAGAGCTCACCCAGTACCAAGCTCAACTGCATATGAAATTCACACAAGGGTAGGGGGGCTAGTTCCTTTCCCTGTACCGCCTGTGATTTCCAAGGATGACCTGGTACCCGTAAAATGGTACACAGCTTGGGTGAAGCTGAGGGT
>LYUA01000383.1:1017968-1037060 GCA_002093875.1 Calopteryx splendens
CTCCATAAGAGCCCATACTGTCATCTAAATGTGGAACGCCCTATAGTATTATGTCTATATTTAGGTATACATATGTAGTTTGGCTACATATATCCACTTGGTTTGGTATTAATTGGCAATAGTTACTGAGGATGTGTTAAATAATTGCATTTTTGTTAATCCTTACCTTTTCATTTTATTATTCACATGCTTATCTCATTTATAGAAGGAATTAATGTCACTTGTTACTATCATGGGGAGGAAATTTAATATTTGAATGCAATTTTAGTGTAATGAATATATTTAGTGCCAATGAAGAGCAAAACAAAGCATTTTAAGCAGATTTTCAAAATACTTTCTCACAATGTTTAGCATTTTTTTGACTTGGAATTAGGTGTCCTAGGGCTAGTCACATTAAGTGTAAGTTATTTCTAATGCTGCACTGACTTTTCTGAGCACAAGCCAACATTCACTTTTGGTCTCATGATGGAGGAAATTCTATAAGGTATGCAGAGAAAGGGAAGAAGAAAAGGTATTTTGGGCTGCACTAAATGGGGTCATCATTTTAAAGAACTAAAGATAATATTAAAAGCTTATAAATCGTTCATAGATGTTTAATAGTCCTGTGAATAATCACTAGTTTTCTAGGACATGGTTCAAAACCTACCTCCACATGCTTGACTACCACCATAGTATGTGGTTGATTTAGGATTTTTTGAATGGTCACAGTAATGAATGGTAAGACAAACTTTTGCTTTTCCACGTATATTCCATACCATACATACCTGTGTGGAAAAGCAAAGTTAAGTCTTTTCATTCATTATAATCCATATTATAAAATAAAGTGGAGCAGAAAACAATTTACTCTGCAATTGTTAAGTTTAAACATCCCATTTGTGTATTAAGTATTGAGTATTTATCATGGTACAATTTACCGTTTCTTCCACGCAGCCCAGTGAAAATGTCTGCACAGAAAACTTTCCGAATCAGCAGTCCAAGCTACCAGGCTGTGTGCTTTGAGCAAGAGGGGCAAAGAAGTACATCATCATGGTCTCCTCCATCTATTAGCAGTAATGACTGGAATGGAACTAGTTGTGCCAGTGCTGATAGCAATTTATCCAGTGGTTCCATCAGTGGAGTATCCCCATGGGCTGGACCCAACAACTCATTTTCGTTTGGTGGCTACTTTCAAAACCAAAACCTTATTTCCCCAGCGCCTTTGCCCACTTCATTCCACCAGTTTCAAGATGGACCTCTCAGCCCTGAAGCCTCTTCATGTTCTGGTGGGAGTTCAAGTAGCTGTACAAGTGGCTACGCCTCTTCACCTCGTTCAGATCTTTCTGATGCCCCATCTCCTGGTAACATCAATGCTGCTGGTGTCATGGATGAAGTTTACTCTCCTGTTTATGAAGATATATCAGATGACAGTGGTCAAGAGGATTGTGAGGGAAAGATTAAGGTGTGTTACGAAGATGCATTGCTATGGTTTAAGATTGCAATTAATCATGTAGTATAAATGCTAGTGATGCTAATTGAGGGGATCGGAGCCCAAAGATTGCCAAGCAACATTTTTGGCATTGCTAGAATAAAAACCTTACTCTCTTGCTCATTAATATTTAAATTAAGCAAAAGACATCTGTTTATCCGTTAAAAATAAGTTGAGGAAATTTTGTGAATGTCCAAGGTATTGGAAACACAAACAGTATATGCGAAAAATTCACAGTATAAAAATCATTCACCTGAGCCGGGACTCGAACCGGGATCCCTCGATTTCCGGCCAAGTGCTTTAGACAGTTAAGCTACATCCTCCTACACTGTGAATTTTGGAAGTCGAGGGATCCGGATTCAAGTCCCGGTTCAGGCCAATGATTTTTACGCTGTGAATTTTTCGCATATGTATGCACAGCAGCAGGTGTCTCCATTGAAGGTACCGTCGTGGCATTTCCCGCAGTTTCTTTACAAACAATTTAATTTCAAGGTTTGATCAAATTTTCAAACTGCTCTCCCTGAAATTTAGAATAATGTAGCTTGGCTCTCAATTGCCCATTCAATCAATTTAAAACCATTATATTAATTATGACTATTTAAAGGCCGTTATATTAAAATGTTTTGTCTGTCAAATTTACTGGGGATATTTTTTTACCATTATGTGAACACTTTGGACCTTTTATTGTATCAATTTCAAGACCCACAAGAAGCAATTGTATTAATTATCATTCATTCAGAAGTTTATATTGTCCATTGCAATTATTGTTGGGCTGCAAGTAGCAGCAAGTTCTGTGGCAAAATTTTGTCTGAAACTCTTTTTCATTTCTTTCTTCGTCTATTTAACTTGAAATGCTTGGTTTATTTTTTTGGCATTTAAAAACTTTTATTGTTGCTTTTCCCTTAGTTCTTTTTTATTATTATTTTATTTTGGTAAAACATGTAACACGAATGTGCCATTACACAACGGAGGGTAACACTCTAGTCTAAAAACTAACTGAAGTCTGACTACATGACTAGATCAGATCCACTAGGAACACCATATGAGCTTCTCTTCTTTTAGCTTGCTCCCATATTTTTCACCAAAACTTAAAAACCTATTCATAAAATGTTGAAATGCACCCTCAAGTAAACCAATTTTAATTCCTTTATCATTTTCACCTAGTTAATGCCAAATCTCAACCAATCTCATTCAGAAAGAAAAAATCTTAACTTTGTGATTCCACAATATTTTGGAATTTTTCCAAAATATTGTGGAATATTATATTCCAAAATATTGTGTGATTCCACAAATTTACAATTTTTTCTTTCAAATATGAATCGATTCCATGAAGTCACGCCTGAATCCATCAATCTCATTCAGGTTCAACGATGACCATTTGAAAAGTGGCTGTGGTCACATTTGGTAATTGCTTGGGTGAGAAGAGGGGAAGTAATGAAAGTACCCTCCTACATAAGTGACCAGTTCCCCTTTTGTTTGTGATTCATTCAGCAATATTCCAAGACCTTGGGATTCAGGGTCTCTGTAACAAGTGTGTTAACTGATGCTGAAAATGAGAGATTTTTCTATTTTGAATAAAGTAGTTCCCTGTTATTTTCTTAGTCAAAATTAATTTTTCACCATCTTTCTTATGATAATGTAGTCACCAAAATGATTTTCATAGTTCAGTAACTATTTAATTGAATAGTGATGTTAAAGAAAATTTATTTATATTTGTTTTGACATTACAGGATAAGGGAAAATCCACCAAATGTGTAGGGGTAACATCCAACAAGAGAGCAAGGAGTGAAATTAATGAGAAAAATCAAGACATTGGTGAAAGTAGTCATAAGAAGAAGTGTTCATCCTTGTCAAAAGATGGGTTGTCAGTTTTCAGCTTTTCATTTGAAAAGATGCAGTGCAGTTTATCTATTGATGAAAAAGAATCAGCTGTTGCCTACAGCATAGTGGATGATGAGGAAGCATTGAATAAGGATGACCATCAAGGGAGCTTTGACGAGGAAAGTGAAAAACCCAAGAATGAAAAGGGCCTTGTTGACTACCTCTTAGTTCTCTTGTCACATGCATCTCAATGTGAAGAGCCAATTGAAGATTTGGCATCACAGAATACATTTTCAGCACTTCTGGGCTTTCACATAGTCAATCCAAATCCTCGATCCCAGCACAGCATTGCAGCGTCACGCATCCTATCCAGAATAGTAAGGTGAGAAAGATATTCTGTATTCCTTTGTGTGACTGAAGAAATTAGAAGTAGATCAGTAAATGCATGTTAATTTCATAACTATGCCCTAGTGGAACACTAATAGGTGGGACAATTAGGTACATAATTTCGAATCAATTGGTTTATTTGTGATCATGGAGTAATGGTGGGAACAGCAGATCTCTCAGGATCATGCTCAGATAGTTAAAGAGGGAGAAAAAGGTTTAGAGGTTGAGTTGGGAGCGAAAGAAAAGTTTAGGAAAGTACGGCACATTATGGAGTATCCTAGAGGTTTGCTGGGATGATGCCTTTTTATTCCAATTTCAGAACAGAGGCCACTTCTAGATCGTAAGTAGCCAAATGCCAACCACCATCATAGTGTTTTGTTCCTAAATAATCCCTCTTTTGTTTGGAAAGTCTCTCTGTGTGAGGTGTTTCAAAAACCTCATTATGATGAATTGGGAGAGTCTTGACCTTGAAATAAGAAGGCATGGATGGGTTTTTTGTATTTTCAATTGCAATCATAATTCTTGAAACCACATATACCTGTCCCTCAACCCCAAATGATCACCATTCTTAACAGCTTTTTTTCAATGAAAATGAGTTGTCGCATAATACAGGTCATACTGCATGTGTATATGATAGTTATTATGTTACATTTCATACCTATTTCACTTTTATTCCCCTTTTGAATTGTCATTCAATAATGGAAATTTTTAAATGTTATTCTTCTTTTCATTTCAGAAACGAACATTATTTAATTCCTTTGATTAACCAAAGATTTGTGTTGACGGTGAGGTCCTGGTTCTGTTCAACTGCAAAACATAAGGAAGAGGCTACAAGTGAAAAGCTTGATAGAGTTCTCATGAGAAAAGATGTTAGTGTTTGGCAAAAATGCTGTGAATGTTATCGTCTACATTCCTTCGGAACATCAATCCTTTTAGACCTGGCAAAATCAGCTGAATCGGGTTATGGTGAGGGGGAATTAGCATACGGATTGCTGAAAGGAGACAGTATGCATCGTATGGCCATTGCATTGTCCCTGCCTTTCATTATAAGGTACTTATACAGTACTTTTACTTTAATAGGAAAATTAAAAATGGGGCATTCATGACCAATTTGATTGTGATTAAACTTCAAGTAAATCAAATGAGATTTTCCCATTGTCAAAAAATATATTACAATAAGTTATATCTTAGTATATATACATATATGCATTGTGTAGTATAATATGGTAAAATTAAATTTATCATAAACTGCACTTAAGTTATTCATGTTGACATGGAAGCCTTCTCTTTATCAGAATATCACATGTTCATGCTTTTGCCTTGTGGTGACAATTGTGTATTATGAAATCTTATAAATTTTTCTAATTGTAAGTGTAATTTTTTTCAGGTCCAAGAAAATTTTGAGCAAGCTTCTCCTTGGCTGTAATGGATTAATAGCCCTTCTGGGCATACTGACAGACTTTGGGAACACAAGCTTGAAATGTAATGAAAAGCCTATTCATCCAGAAAAGTATGGGGAGGGGAATGAAGACAAGGATGAAGAGGAGGATGTAAACATTTTGAATACTGTAGTAGATGGACTATCGTATTTGGCTGAATTTGTTGGAATGAAGGTGATAAAAAGTCACTCCCTGAAAATTTTAGAGAAAGATTTCAATCAAACTGATGAAGTCAGATCAGGGGCAAGCACTTCAGACCACTGTTTCAAGGAAATAAATTATCAACCAAATGGCAATCAAGATAATGTTGTATTTGCCCTGGATGATGGCTCATCAGTTGTCACCAGTAGGGAGGGAATGTCAAACATATCCCCTGTGTTTCGAGCCATGCTTCAGGGAAACTTTATTGAATCCGAAGGTATTCCAGTGAAATTACCAGGTGTGTCCCACTCATGTCTTAGTTACATAATGCACCACCTGGGTGAGTGCAGGGACATTAAGTGCATCAGAAGGAGTGCTGCTGGAACTTTACATTCCCTCAACAAAAACCTAAATGAGAGGAGTTGCTCGCATAATGTGTGCCACTGGGCTGAAAAACCCAAGGAGGTGTACGAGGCTTTAGAGCTTGTCTCAATTGCCGATCGTTTCTTATTGCCAGAAACATTTTGTCAAAAATTAGCCAATCAAGTTTTGGATTTTTATTTATGTCCAGAATCAGCTGCTAAAATATATATGTGGTGTTTAGGATCAGAAGGCATTTGTGGCTCAAAGGCTCCAGAAGACCTAGGTCTTTTAGAAGGGACTGTGAAGTATATTCTGGTGGGTTGTATGACACTTGACGAAAGAGTCGCCTTAATCCATTCATTGTTCAGTCGTGGCTTTGGTGGGGAATTGGTGTCTCATATAAATGATTTATTTCGCATTTATTTTGAATAATTTTCATGTAAATACATTCTCATTTACTCTTGTGTAAATCACATCACATCTTTTGTATATATTGTACATTATTTAATTTTGTCAGTTTATATTATTGAAAAACATAATCATGCATTTCTCATTAACTTAAAATTCATGATTAACCATGTATGTACATTGTCTGTTCATAAAATTGCACTGTAAGTGAATGAAAATATGACACTTTTAATCATAAAAATAGACTAATGGGAAATATTTATTGTTCTCTTATTCAGAAGTAAATTTAAAATATTTTTATTAGTATTTAAGGTATTTAATTTTATATAGCATAATACAAGTGGCTTGGTACAAAGTAGCAAGACCAAAAATATTTACCTTGATTCTTAACCCAAACCAAACAAAAAGGATTATGGAGCATTTTCAGGAAACGTGGATATTAAAATTTTTTAAAGATAATGCAGAACATACAGCTGCAACAGGAACTCCTGTTTGAAATTTCTCTATTTGATTGTCAGCCAAACATTTAATCATAGGGCATTTAATGTAACCTGGAGAAAAAGATCAGTCTTATATTAAAGTACTCCCTCTATCTTTCTTAACCAACATCCTCATCTCTATCAGGCTTCAAAAATCTATTCCCACTGAATATGCATTGTATCCACTTTTTTGCCATCTTTGAATTTTTTTCTTCTCCTTCCAAGCCAAGAACTTCTTAGATTGTTTTTATTTGCATCCATTTCATTTTACCATCCTCCTCAACATCCACTTCTCAAAAGCCTCGACCTACACTTATCCTCTTGCCCCCCAACAACCACATTTCTGTGCTGTAGAACATAACACTCCTTATAACTGTTTTTGCTAATCTTTTTTACATCTTTATTCAACATCCTTATCAACTGCCACTTCTTCATGAAAGCTTCTTTTCCAATGCAGCCTTCCTAATATAATCCCATTCTACTTTGCCCACCTTCATCTAATGCACTTTCTAAATAGGTGAACTGTTCTATCTGCTTTAGTTTATGCCCCCCAACTTTATTGTTTACCTTAGGCTTCATAATTCTTGAGACTCATTAATTCTCATATCTATCACACATTCTGTGATGCAGTCACCAATGAGTTTAATCCCTTGACTGACAAAGCTTGATTATTTGCAACTCTGATCAATTCAATCATATCCCCACCTACTTCCATTCCTACCTCTGGTCCTCCCCCTGCCTCCAACCATTTCCTTCATGTACCTATATGTCAGAAAGTGTGGGTGGTTACAAAATAAACCTGTGTTATCACCCTGCCCACAATACATCTCCATCCATTACTTCTATCTGTGCAGGCTCCAGATAAGTCTCCTATCTCTCCAGTCTACTCCTATCTTCTGCAGTGTTCATTCATTGTTCTCAGTATACTCTGTCAAACACCTAGAAATACAAAAAGCAAACTAACATACTAGTTATATTCTTTTAAGTCAGTGATCATGTTACTGCTATGACATGTGTACCCCTACCCTTCTTAAACAAACTTATCCTCTCCTAAGTAGTTGCTTGGCGTCTTCTCCAATCCATTGATGATAAATCCTATGTACAGGTAACTCTTTTATTGTATTATTTTTTGGTAACGTTTTTTATGTATTTTTGCTCTAACGTACTCTGCATATTTGGTCATAATGCCTACCTTCCGCTGGTGACCTAGCATATTTTTAAGCTTCCATTGATGTGTCATATTAATGAGGAAACGTACAGACAGGTAATTTTCCATTGAGGGAATATCTTTAGCCTTGGTTAAAGAATTCAAGCGGATGCAATATGGTTATTCCATTTTGGTTTACGAACGCTTTTTAAGGAACCTAACTCGTTGTAAATCAAGATTTACCGGTATTACATTTGCTGTATACAAACTCAAACAAATAGCTCTTACTTATTGTGGCTTTTCCTATTATGATGAATGGCTGGTTTTACATATTGACATTTAAAAACTTTAGAGATTTAGTCCAGGGTATAAAACCAAACATTTTATTTAATAGAAAAATCCACACCATTAATACTGCAGATTTTAGGGACAGTGGAATGTTGCTCAGTAGCTTTGGTATTCAGAAATAAATTCTGATCAATTAGTTACTCCAAGTTTGACCCCAGGTTTTCTATAAGTTGGGATTTTTTCTCCTTAACACAGATTAATTACTTTGTGCACAGGAAAGGTAGAAAGAATTTTTTTAAGAATGTACATAGCTCAGCCAGCAGGGTGTGCCCTAAAGCATATTGACTTGTGTTGTGCCTCTATTATCATTTTGGGTCCTCATTACTTGGAGTGGTGCTCTTATATTTGGTTATTCTATCTGATTTTTAATACCTGACTGCTTTAAAATCGTAGAAGGCGTGGAGAACATTATTATAAAATTTATCATATACTGAAGGTTGTTTCAGCCCTAGCAAAGAGACGCTTAAAGTGAAATTTAACATTGCGCTGTGATGTCGTATTCAGAAAAAGCCTCTAGGCCCTATAAGTTAGGAGAATTACTGAAAATGGTTTAAGCTAATGTCCCAAGGTGGTGTAATTATACATAATCTTGTGTAGCCACGCACTGTAAAGCTTACATATTAGTTCTACAAGTAGATTTACCCCGTTTCTCCATCTTCAACTGCTCTTTCACTTATAAAGAAAAATCGGGACCATTCTCATAAGAAATATTTTCGCAGGTCACGTTTTAATTGATTTAATAATGGACTTGAACTTTGTACCTGAATTGATCATGGATTCAAATTTGTCTAGTGTGCAAATTGCTGCCATCTATACGTACATCAACCAATTCATGAAACAAAAAACAATCGAAAATCAGGAGACGCTGCTGTAGCCAGTTGTTTACAATCAGTGTTGGGTGTATTTTTGCTTGCGCATTACAGTGTGAAGAGTTTTGTGTGTTCTCGTTAAAGATCCCGAGCTGTATTAATAATATACACCTAATTCTTTCTTATTTGTACTCTCGATTTGACTTATGAGTTCATTCCAATGGATGTCAATGAAATCGAAAAGTTACTCTCCTGAGAAATTCATGATTTCTTCGCCAAAAAAACAAAATCGTAGGATGTCCTCTCATCACGGATCGCCGTATTCGTCAGGATATATGCAAGATGAATACGATTTTGACGATGATAATAACGACGAAGACTACGAGGATGATCGGGATCATGAAGATCGTGACGAAAGTGATGAAGGTACGTATGGTATCGGCTGACTTCTGGTAGCTACTAAACGGCTGAAACAAGGCATTTATTAAAGGTTCGCGTTTTTAAACAAATTCCATTTGTTTCTAGATACCGAGGAAGCGAGTGAAACAGATATGGGAAAAACGGAGGAGTACACAGAGATTAAAGAGCAGTATGTATTGTTTCCTATGTTTTTGATTTATTCACCTTGAATGTATAATTTATACTGTTTTTCTACAATCTAGAATGTACCAAGACAAGTTGGCTACACTTAAGAAGCAATTGCAACAGCTTAAAGATGGGACGCATACTGAATACAACCGGAAACTGAAAAAGCTGGATATTGCGTGTAAAGAAAGGTTAATGTAATTATTGGTTAATATGTGCGTTTGATATTTAATGTGTAAAGAGATAGAATAAGATAATAAACGGATTATTTTTCAGGTTGAGGCTTAATGCTATTTGGAAAGAATACGAAATAGAATGTGTTGAGAGGGATTATGTAAACGAGAAAAAGGCTGCTGCAAAGGAATTTGAGGAGAAGAAAATCGAACTGCGAGAAAATCTCATATCAGACTTGGAAGAAAAACGGAAAATAATTGAAGCAGAACGACATACGATGGAACTCACTGGGGATTCAATGGAGGTTAGACTATAGTTCCTTGTTGCAATATTTAATTATTTTGAATGCCAATTTATTTATGTCCGTTGAATCACAGAATGTGATATGGTTGTCAGTTAGCATAAATAAGTGATTACTCAAGTCAGTAACATAACATGAATAGGATTTATTAATAAATAGTTGGTGTTGTATTGTTTTTTCAAACCTGTAATGACCCAACACAGCATAATATTAACGCAATCAGAATAATTTCTCACCAAAGAGTTCAGCTAATGAATTAGAATTCGTAATGAGTAAATTCCATTTTGGATTCAAATCTTCAAATAGAATATCTTCAAATGGCAACAGAATATTTTATACTGTTGCACCATGGCCATAGAGCTTCTCTAACATTAAACCTATTATGAAGAGATGCATGGATAACCAAATAACCCATCACAGAATGGAAGTGTACATGAGTACATTTTAAGAGCTCAATAAATCAATTTACCCTCTATAAAAAGGGACAAAGGAAAGAAAGTCTTAAACCTAACCCTTACCGTCGATATGAAAGGGAATAGTAGTGCATTACCAGTACTAATTGTAAGAGTCGTGAGACTTGGGAAATAATCGGAGCCCTAGGTCAGTAGCCCAACATTCTACCCACAAAGTTACCACACCCCCCTTGCAAGGTTTAAAGAACCAATGAACATGCAGAATTTTCCGGAATGTTATTTGTTTGCCTATGTTGGGCCTGAAACAAATTAGTGATAAAATTTTAATCATCCATAATTATTAAATGATAGGCTTCACGATAACTTGATGCAACTTGAAGAGAAATAACTCTTGCATTAAAATTCCTCGGAAAATTTGTAAAAAATGGATAAATTCTTTTTCAAATTGTTTACAGGTACTAAAAGATATTATAGTGAGAGTCTATTAGTTGTAATACAGTGATAGTTACGTGAAACATATTGAAGATACTGGAAATAAATCTTACATTTTTGATCACAACCATTTTTTAAAGGGATTTTTACAAGAGTAATAAATCTGAAAATACCATGTGTAGAATCATTTATGAATTAGATTAATTCATTAGAATAATTCATATTTTTATTAATTTCTAATTATCAGGAGGTCAACTTGTGCTTTTAGATATTTAAATTTCTTGAAAATCCTAGAATTTTGGCTACTCATGTATCTAGGTAATTTATATTCCAAATCAACTAACTGGCCAATCATGGTAATCAAGGTAACCTATGGTTATAAAACGTATCCAAGATGCTCTGCTTCTGGTTGGGTTCTGCTCGCAATTTTTATTGTGCTTCTTGTGTGGAATACATAATAGTCAGCTACCTATGTGACATTTATTTGATCCATAGTATCAATATTCCATTACTGGAAATATCATGTACACTTTCTTTTTAATGTTGTATTGTTCTTGTGTAGGTTACTTTTCCTGTTTTACTATGGGGGAGTTGAGTGAATGTTTTTTTCAGGCCATAATATTAGTTGACTCAAGCATGAGGATATTATAATTTTTTATTTTTTAACCACAATAATCTAATGAGGTTATTGCCTTTGAACCCTGCTATTTTCTTCTGTGGGTTATTAGGGAAGATGAAACCCCTAATAAATTTCATTAACTTAATGTTTTTAAATATTGTTGGTGATTTTTGTCGGTAGTCCCTTTCTTTCATTCTAGTTTTGGAACAGGGAAAGTTCCAAACTACCATTAACTCCATAAGGGAAGAACTGGGCTGAAGTTATAAGTACTTCTGAAAGCCATATTTAATGTGTGCCTACTTGTGAAAACAGGCTTCATTTTTGATATTCTGAAACATTGAAGTATTTAAAGATTCAAAAGAAAAATTTATAATTGACCCTTTATGGATTTTAGGATGTATTTTTTGTACAAATATCTTAAATTTCTATGTACAGCATTTTGATAATGGGCATTAGAATTTAAACAGGAGAAACTACCATTCTTTAGTTTCTCATTTTGTCTTATCTGAAATTTCTTTATTTTCTGCTAATCACTCTGCTTTTTCTTTTTCCTGCTGGCATATTGTACACAATGAGACTTAAGCATGATAATTGATGTCTGAAGAGGCCCTGTTTTCACCATTATTAGCAGGTACAACAGACTTCCTTTATAACTGTCTTCATCGGTGAATTTTCCCATTTAATTCCAGGGTATTTTTCTGTGCTTTTGCTTGCCTAATAAAATAATATTGGTGTTTATCTTGGTGGTTTTTAATTTCAAAATCATTGCTCATTTTGAGTCAAACTTAAGTATGTTTTTTAAAGGGTTCACTTATTATGTATTTGTCATACTTACTATCATAACAGGTGGCTTTAATTGTGTAGTTCAAAAGCTTGGAATAACCTTTATATATTACCAATTTATTAAACTCATGGCATAGATTAAATGTTAGCTTAAGCAACCAAGGTGCTCATGTCATTATTACCTGCGGTGGTTTTGATCTGATAAATGAGGGTATTGGGACACTTACCTAATTCTTTTATTTAAATTTTATGGTCTGTATTTACTGTCATATTGGGGGGTCCAATTAAAGCATCATTATGGCTTGAATGATGGCATCTTACTAACTCTCTTGCAACCCTTTTTGTCCAACTGCAGATTGGGATATGTTTTTAGGTGCTTTGTTCAGCATTCATTATGGGAAGGTTGTATGTAGTTGTTTTCAGTGAAGTATACCTGGACAGTTGGGTTGCTACTTCTAAAAAGTTGTACCATTTTCAATGTATTGGTTTGTCGATCTCTGGATTGCTTTTGGGTTCTCACCATGTCGGTTGGGTTTAGCCAAAGGTCACCTTCGACCTGAAGATGCTGATTGCAATATCAGAGAAACTGTTGTCTACTAAAACCAACTGATGTGGTGAGAACCTGTAAGGAATGCAGAGATCATCAAAACAACACCAAGAAAATCTTCAAACCTGTATTGGTTTGTCTTTTAAATCAAACCTTCAATAGTTCTTGATTTTTTTGTGTGACCTGGTGGGCTAACTGATATTTTAAGTTAATTATTTGTGTAATTTTATGGCTCAAATTGTGACTTCTATGGATGTGCATGGTTGTAGCATGATAAGAGATTTGATAATACTGTTTTCATAATTTGATAAAATATTTATGGTAAATTATCAAAACAAATAGGTTTTGTTTTGTTCACTTCTTTTTTATTGTTGTACAACATTTGTCAACACTTTAGTGTCATCATCAGGTACGTATCATTAAAGTAAAGAACATTGGAACATATTGTGCAGCAACAAAAAAGAAGTGGAGGGAAAACAATCTCTGTGCTTGGTTTTGATAATTTTATCATCGTGACACTGTCCCACGATATCTTACCTTAAAATATTTGTTTTAAATGTGTATGATGAAAGATTTTCCAAGTGTACAGACTCATGGGAATGTTTTATGAGTGTTGTAATGATGCCTTCCATGTGTGATTTCTAGTAAGTACTGGATGGATGGACTGAACACTCACAGATTTAATTTGTTTTGCTGATCTAATTACTTTTGAATGATTTTAGCATTGGGAAGTAAGCTCAGCCATATAAGAATCAAAAGGTTACTTGTGTTTCTCAGGAATGTTCCCGATGGTTCACTTAGTGGCCATTGAAAAAACTGTCCTCCTTAACCTTTTTTTTTAATCTTTAGCAGTTTTGCAATACCTAGTACAGAGGTCAAAAAAGATCACCAGAAAACTCATAGAGTAAGCTTGTGATTTGTTTACTCCATGCGGGATTCTATTGTAGCTTAAATTTTTCTTTAACTGTTCAAAATTAAATATAAGAATAGTCATTTAGTGTAAATTTAGGATAACTTACACCTAGGACATTAAGTGACAGACCAATTTTTATCCTGCAACACCTATGAAAATTTACTGTAGGAAGAAAATGGGGAATGTTTATCAAAAATCCTTCAAGAAAAACTCGTCAAAGTTCAGACATTTCATAAAATTAGTTTAATGTGACCTTAAAAAAAACCTTGAGGAGTAAAGAAAGTTCTGGTACTTTCCCAGCATATCTGTTGAATGAATTCTTCTCGGGTCTTCCACCTGGTTAGTGTCTCCATTTCTGCCGATGTTTCAATAACCGAATGGGTCATCATCTTCAGGGCTATCGAATGCTGTTCCACCAAAATTGTCCAGTATATACACACTCCTCCTCTGGTCAGGCGTCTCCTGATTGGGCCGTGGACCAACCTCCATCTGGGTGTCTCCTCCTTGGCCGCGTGTTTGGCCTGATTTCTTAGATACATGAATGTATTGTACTTGTACATGTATCATGTACAATTACAATACAGTGGAACAGCATTCAGAAGCCCTGATTTGATTTGCGGTTTTAAGACGATCAGTTATCGAAACATCGGAAGGAATCGAGACAGTAACCTCATGTGGAGTATGTTTTAACAATCAGATAGATACAGAATTAGGAAGTCCTTTAAATTTACTTTCAAATAAAAATTTAATCATTTTGCTACTCTTAGGGTTAGACAAGAAAGAGGACATACAATTAGATTTTGTCAATTAACCAATGCTCAATTTCATTTTGAGAAATGTGCCTTAACAGTTGTATAAATGGCAAAAAATTTCTCTAAGTATGGTAAAATTATGAAAACAAGTGTTAAAACACCTTTTGCAAGTTGAGAATATAGATTGGGAGGTCAACGAGAGGGGATTGGTCCACACAAGTGATCCACTTCTCTCTCAACTGAGTCTGAGCCTTCAACCTCTGTGACCCAAAGGTTGACTATCAAGAAAGGAAAAATCTTTGTCCCAGAATATTTGACACCCTTATATTCCTTTCCAACATGGTTGTCCAGTGGGTAGTGCATTGGGCTTCTAACTTGAGGACCGGGTTCAATTCCGGTTGATGCCTCTGGACACCTCCAGCTTCACACAAAGTGTGTGTTTTTTTTGGGTACCTGGTCATCCTGGAAAACCACAGTTGGCACAGGTAAAGGAAAGGAACTGCCTCCCCCTATCCTGATGTTAGAATTTCACATAAAAAACGAGGGATTTGCACGCCTGGGATCGTGGAAGTAGTATTGGGTGAGCTCTACCCTTATCTATCAAACGGAATTTCTGGTTGTTTACTGTGTTGGTTTAATTCCTTTCTTGAGTTCGTACTTAAGCCAAGAAGAAGGTAATTCTAGTCAGGTGCACAACTTCTTGGAGTTGGTGCAGGATGAAATTCAAAAATCGCATGTTGTAATTTCTCATGAGGTGAATTGAGTTATTTCCTAAATTCCCGATTATTTTTTTTATGAATTCCTCGTATGCTTCTAGAATATCTATAGTCTTGCCTGCTAAAAAATACACCTTTGCCCATAAATTGAAGCTGATGACAACTACTCTGAGATTGGTGTCACAAAGTTACTCATTATAATCAGTTTTTAGTTTTCTCCAATGATCTTATTTTGGGTAAATATTAGGGATTCCTTTTAAAGATAGAATGTATCCCAAGGCTCCCCATGTTATTCCCTCAAGAAAGGTAAGCATGAACATATGTTGCATGACATTTTCACCATTCTTTTAGGAGTTAGCAGCCACAATTTGGAGTAAGCAACTCAATGAAAAGTGATACACACTTATTAATATGTTGAAGAACCCTATTTTCACTCCAGAGAGTGAATTGTATCAACCTATATTGTTGGAAAAGTAATTACAGGTTTCGAGAGATGTAGAATATTTTCAGCTAACTACCTAATGTATATTTAGTTGAATTATGTAATGTTGGTGTGTCATCAAGTTTGTTTGTGGCAAATTTTCATACATTTAATTTGTCTGTGTGTGTTTTTAAGGTTTAGGGTGTATGGAGTTGGCACATGCAATTAATGATATATTTAGTTTATACTTGTCATTATTGGCATTATATGGGATCATGTGTACTAAAATAAGTACTGTTAACTTTAGTAATGTAAGTAAGACTGCCATAGAAATTAATAGAATTTTTGAATGCTTTACTAATTACGGGGGAACTATGAGATTGGGAAGGAGTTGAATAGTAATGAACACTTAAAAGCAAGACACAATTATTCCACCAGTGGACAGTGGCCTGTTTTTGTTTCAAACACATACGCACACAATCTAAGTTTATGGAGCATTATTCCCTGGTCACTATATTATTCTTACCTCCTTGGGGTGACACTTTTTGTTCTGCTATTTGATGGCTAAGGCCGAATACCTTCTGCTCTTATTAAAACTGGCCACTTAAGTGTTCTATGTAAATTGTGCATCATGTAATGTTTAACCCTGTCTTAATATCACCAATGATCAATGTTGTCTCCTCAATTCACGCAGGTGAAACCAGTGATGACACGTAAGCTAAGACGGCGTCCAAATGATCCCATACCTGTACCTGAAAAACGAAGAAAAGCTCCTCCTGCACAGTTGAATTACCTCCTGGATGAAAAGGAAATTGAAGGAGACTTGAAAATCATTAGCCGTGGAAAGTTACCATCATTTGGTGGTGTCGGCCAGGGAGGTGGCAACACAGGATCTCTTACCAGTGGAGGTATAGGAAGTGTTGGATCTCTAAGAAGGCCAGGTTAGTTAAAGTTTGATTGAAATAATTGAGTAATATATATGTCACAATATTCCTTTGAATGTTATTTGATATGCTTCAAATACATAATCTGAAATTAATCCTTGATGCAGTTTGCTGAATTAAAGTAGATTTATGGTTTTAAAGTTTTGGTATTTAAGTCAGCTACGAGCAAATATAATACATGCAAAATGAAGAGAGGACTTTCTTCTTTTTGACAGGGGGCCTAAATTCTTGTGATAACTCAATTGCAGATACTAGGATTGAAGATGGGAAGTTGCTGTATGAAAGAAGATGGTGAGTTTATTTTTGCTATACACACCTGATGGCCCAGTGTATTTGCTAATGCAGATTTTAATAAGCCTTTGCTTGCTGTTGTTGAGTATGCCAGGGGCTAAAGCACCAGTGTTTGCACAACATCCATACCTGAGGCAGGACCCGAGCATGTGAGCGAATGATCTACCTACCACCGTCTATACTTGTGTATAGATTGATCTCATGTATAGGTCAATCACCCAAATTATTTGCTTAAAATTTACATTTTAAAAATATATATTGTGTATAAGTTGACCCTAGTATTTTTTTTGTAATTATTAAATACTGTTTAGCTAATCCCAGAGGATTAATTTTAATTTTAACTTGTGGACTTTAAAAAAGTACATATTCTCAGGTAATAACAGCTAATAGAGGTATAATTTAACATTTTAATATAAGTCAATATATACAACATTATGACAATATGTATGCAACCTTCAGATGCAACACATCGTTTTTTCTCACTTCTCACTCACATAATCGTTACATTTCATCCTTACAATCTGTTAGACACTAAATCACATGTTATGCTGTACATTAATTATAAAAGGGCTAGTTACCTACTCATTGTTTAAGGATATTTTAGTCCATACAAGTATGTATAGGTAAAGAAAATTTAATTTAATTTTTAATTCACTTAAGTTTTTATAGACAATTAAAAAATATTTCTTTCATGTATTACATTAGACATTACATTTTCTTTTTTTTAGTTGAATAGTTCAACTTGTGAACCCATTACTATAAAAATATGAATTCCAAACATTGTAGTTGCATATCAAACTTTAAGCTCAAATATCTCATATTTGCAGCAAAAACCAATAACTGTGCTGCTGCTCGAGTGTTCAAATTGTCCGAAAGAACATCCGAGAGTGGAAGAAAGTTTCTGAACTATTGAGGAAAAGTTGTAAAACTAAAATTACAAGCTGAAGAAATTGTAGTACGTGGTCAGAATTAGAAAAAGAAGTGGAAAAGTATGCCCTTGAAAACCATCAAAAAGGAAATGCTGTTTCTTGTGGATCCATTTGAGTCTTTGGCATGAGAAAACTCTTTTATGTTACAAACTTCAAAGCAAGCTCTGGTTTATGTACGAGATTTATGGAGAGGTGCAATTTTGTACTGCTGGAGAAAACAAAAATACCACAGCATTAACCGGCAGTACTGGACACAAAAAAGTGGTGGAATTTCACAAATTTGTCATTAAGCCGAGAAAAACGGACCCAGTTTAAACTGTATTGGGAATATGGACAAAACTCTGATGTATTTCGATCTGCTATCAAATTGGATTGTAAACGCAGCTCGTGAGAAATCAATTCTAATTAAAACAACAGGGCACGAAAAAACTAGGTTCACTGTTCAGAAGACTCGGAGGCCATGATCAAGAGGTAAAAGAACATACCTTCAGCCTTAGGAACATTCTTCTACATCACTTTTATTTTGTCTTGCATGGCTGATGGAAGTAAACTTAAGCCTATGATAATGGTTAAGAGAAAAACTATTTCAAAACAGAAATTCCCAAATAACATCGACGAGGAGGGTTAAGTAAAGTGAATGGGCCTTCTCCTCTGGGACATTTATTTATATATTTCCCAAATATTCAAAAACCACCACCGCCACCATGCCTCTTACATTGAACAACTAAATACATATATTCATCAACAAAAGCAAAAATAAAATCAAGAAAAAGATAACAATAATGTCAACCCATAAAATAGAACACCAAGAAGGGACAATCAGCAATGGCATTAGGAGGCAAGATGTTTTTTGATGCAATTGGTAAAAGAGTGATGGGAGGTGAAGAGTTCAAGTAAGGGGTATGTGGAAGAGAGTGAGTTCAATAGTTTCGGGAGTTGGTAAAGAAGAGATTGCTGAGAAAGGGAAAGATGGAATATGTAGGTGTAAGAGGTCAATGCTGCAGGTTTTGCGGCCAGGGAAATGGAGGGAAAAAAAAAGAAGGGTATCATTAGATCAGAAGTCACCGTTGATGGCAGTATGGAGGAAATTTAGGTCTTGGATTGTTTGATGGGTTGACAGAGGGGAAATTCCAAGTGAGGACCAAATATCGTTATGGGTTGAATGAAACAAATGGGGAACATGGTGGGAGACAATAGAGGTGAAAAAGTTAAGGGGGCACTCCACAAGTTTTAGGTTACTGGGAGGGGCAGTTGACAAAATTAATAAGCATTATTCGACTATGGAAAGTATGGAACCAGTGAAGACCAAATTTAGAGCTACTGGGTGTGTAATTTCAGCGAATCTGGAGAATTCCCACTTCAGACATGGCTTTCGACTTAAGCTCTCTTAGATGAAGGGGGAAAATTAAAATGGTTTTTATTTTTTAAAAGAATTTCATCCTCATCATTGATTTTAGTTGAAATA
>LYUA01000383.1:1051762-1062566 GCA_002093875.1 Calopteryx splendens
ATCAATAAACTACATTTTCTGGCATGACCCATGCAGTCTGTGTCACGTTATTGTGGCTTTTCTATAGAAGACACAAGAAAGATTTTTTCTTTAAACTCCTAAAGGATGTGTCTACTAATGCATGTCTACCAAAATCTGTTCTCTGGTTTGTTTAGTTTTCTATAGTATCATTCTCATACATCAACTGATGCATTTATTAGATTTATAAACATATTTAACTGTTGTGTATTGGATCATGTTATCACGATGTCATGGCAACTTAAATAGAAACAAAATTAAACCAAGGTGTTGCTAAATTATAATAAATTTTCTCTTTTAACTGGTGACACAATTACCAAAATTTAACAGTCAAGGTCTCTTAGTTAGCGGGAAAGCACCAACCATTGGGAATAATTAGATTTTTATGTATCGACTTTCTGGTTAAATGCATTCTAATCGAAACACAGTAATCAACTCGGACAACAAGGAATCGAGAAATTGGCGATACGCCATGACAAATGTCTGAACAACGGCAGTGTTTATGTGGAAAAATGAGTAAATAATCAAAATCACAGTAATCAACTCTAAATGTTGGTTTGCTAGGTGAGGGTGGATCTCATGCAGTAGTACTAAGCCCAACAGCATGTGAAATTCACACGTCAGGGTAGGGTGGCCTGTTCCTTTTCCTATACCACCTGTGATTTCCTAGGATGACCTGGTACATGAAAAATGGTACACAACTTGGGTGATGCTGAGGTTGCCAAGAGCTGTCACCCGGAATCGAACCTGGCCCCCCCCACCACTCTCCTTCTTTCCCTACCCTTCCCCTACCCCTCCCCTCCTTCCCCTCCCACCATCCCTTTCCACCCCCACCAGGAATGGGTATATTTTCTGTGGTTTCTGTCCATTTCTCACCTGATGATGCTACTTATGAAACCGGTTGTGATTAAACAGTTGTTTTTGTGGAATATTGCAATTTATTTATCCAAGTGTAATCATGAAGGAGTTTCACACAGCCAAGTACAATTTCTAAAATCTAGCTATGTTATCTGCAGATTGAAGCATGCTTATCTTTTCTCCTTGTTTTCATTTGCAACCTCGTTATCATTTCCATGTTCTCATTAATTGCCTTCAAAGTGTACACATTAAAAATAAAGGGTGATAATAAGCAACCCTGCTTTTTTCCTTTCTTTGTCTATCTATTTCAACCACATCTTATCACTGCCGCCTACTCTCTTTATAGAGCATGTATCAATCTCCTGTCATCATAGTTAATTAAAATTTCTTTTACGGCATCTGTTATCCATTCAAAATATCTTTGCCACTGAGGAGTATGGGGAAAGGATTGGTCATAATCACATAATTATGTGGGAACCAATGAAAAATAAGTGGTCGGGGCCTAACCTCGGGAGTAGAATAGAGAATAACAAATTCAGTTGCTCTCCTTCTTTCATTATGTGAGCTTTGTCCCTCCTTGTACAGTGTTCCCAAGAGTGATGTGTCATACATCATTGTGAAAGGGATATGCAATGCGTGCATTCAGGGAGAAATAGCAACCCTGTCATCCCAGGTCTCCCCCTTGTGGGTGTACCTCCACCCCATTGTAGAATAGGCACTCGACAAACCCCGAGCTTGCCCAAAAGGCCAGTGACAAAGATATTTTAAACTGGTAATAGCATTAAATTCCAATCCCCATTGCTGGATATCTACCAATCATTAAAACCTGCATAACCGGGGAAAAGATAAGAATTTTTTTATGAAAAGAGGTTGAGTCTTCTGAAATGTATTTGATAAATGCTTAAAAGTAAGAAATAGTTAATGCATAATAATCGGTCATTTGGCCATGCAATAAAGTGTCAAATGCACCCACTCATTCCAGCTCAATTACTTTTTTGTGAAACTTCAGGCTTCTTTAGTTTTTATCAGAAATTACAAATTTTATGTCTCCAAAGTCAACATAATTTTTTTCACAAGACATTTTTTATAGTGAGGTAACTTTATAAATTTATGCCTTGAAAATTCAGTGGTCAGTCAGAAAAACTGGAAAAGGCAGTTTTCTTTTTCTAGGTACATATTCAGACACCATGGAAAAAATTATGGACTTCAAAATTATTATCTCCAGTATTCTGATAACTTAAAACTAAGTACATATCTTGGTCACACTGTTTTCAGAGGATTTACAAGTTACATCCAAAATATATTCAATTCATCAGCCACTCAAATGAAAAGTACATATGTTAAAGATACATTTATGCACAGGGTCCAAGGGCACAAATTTCCCTTTTGTTTAGCTTTTCCACCAATTTGAAATTTTTCATCTGAACCTTAGTAGAGTGTACATATTATGAATTTCCCTTAACATCCATTTATATTAATATTTTTTTCCTGAATGTGAGTTAATAGAAATTTGCCCCTGAGTGTTGTCCTATGTTCCATATAATTCCATCCCTTACACACAGTTTTGTATCTTATTTCATGTTCACAGGACATGGAAAAAACTAGTTTAGTTTAAGGACTGGGTCGATTCACCAGCTAAGCCTAATTTAAAAACTCACCTTTCCACCCCATTCCTTCATGAAAGCCTCAATTTCAGATGAATTTGTTTTCTTGCTATGCACTAGTATTGCATCTGCACCAGCCTCATGATAAGCTTCTGCTCTCAGCAAAGCTTCTTCTAATCCTCTGCCAGCTATGAAAGCTTCAAGTCTCGCCACAACACAGAAATCATTATCTCTCTGATAATCTTTGCAGGCCTGAATGATGACAGGATTTATTTGGATTGAATTAAAATGTAGAATGCACTAGATTTCTCAGGTCCCCATGCACTAGAATATGTAAAACTCAAATGTAGTGAACTGTGTTTGGGTGCATTGGTTTTAGACAGACAGGTAGAGAACCTGGACCTGAGCATATGGTACCAGGGTATTCTAAAACCTGTCCACCTGGTTTTTGAAAGTATTAAAATTCATACATATCAGTTTCATCATGAGCACATCATGCTACTCATTAACTTTAATGCCCCCATAACTTTTGAATTTCAATTTTTTTCGGATCTAAAAATGTACGTCTGCATTATTTTCCTTGTAGCAAGTTTAAAAAAATACTATGTGCCTAAAAAATACTCTTCTGTGCCTCGAGTGTAAAATAAGCTAATTTTTTCTTGAACCCACATATAATTGAATGCTTTTGATTTAATATGAAATTGAGGACATTATATATTTTTGCTTTAACTGTGTTCTTTTCCTGATCAAATAATGTGCATATACATGGAATATTATTAGTCAAGTTTGTAAAAAGGTAGGTAATTGGTTGGTTTAATTATAAAGGATTATCAAATTTCTTACCTTTATCTTCATGGCAAATTCCTCCATATTTGCTAAAGGTTGCTTTCTGCCATCTAGGAGGGAGTTAGTTTTTGGGAAACACTTGTCCTCAATGCAGCACCCTTAGTGTGGTAATGGCATTATTCAGTTTAGGCACCTATGTATAGCATTAATGAGTGCAATTCACCAATTCCTTGATCATCAAAAATAATTTTTCCTTCAACTTATCTTACCTGCTATTCCACGGTCTTCTAACTTTCGTACAAGCCTTCTGGCATTGTTGAAGTTTCCGTAACCTGTATCAGCATCAAGCAGAATAGGGATAGTGGATGCGTCTGCCATAAACTCAGCCACCTCAAGAACCTAAACCATTTCCAGTGATATTTAAATGTTTTTATTTATATATGTTTATTAATGTTTGTTTCCAAAAGTTTGTCATCAGCAACAACAAATATTCATATTCTTTTTCTGTTTAGTTGAAATTGAAAAGTTGGATAGCAACTGATTTCAATCTTACCTGAGTCCATGATGCTTCATTGCTGTCTCTCACACCAAGCTGAGCTGAGATGCTTAACCCACTAGCCCATATTCCATGGAATCCTTAAATTATCAATAAATAATACAGATAGTTGGAAAATTCAGTTGTACTTACTTTCCACAATTTCAGTGTGCCCATTTTTAATTTCCTGGTGTGCCCATTTTAAATTTCCCTTTTGTGGCTTATTGGTTTTCTGAGGGATTTGCGGTTGTCATGGAAGATTATTGGATTTTCAGGGGGGGAAAATTGTCATCCACCTTCAGGTTTCCATGAACCTTTTCACACAAGGCTTAACAACAAGAGACATCTCCATGATTGTCTCTAATATCCAGTCAGCAAACGATGACTTTCAAGTAGTGCCCAGATTGCTACATGGTAGCATTTATGGCAATATATGGTATGAGCGATTGAAACGTTAGGAGTATATGTTTCTACTTTGTTTAAAGGAGTTTGTTAGTTCTCCACTTTTTTTCTTATTAATGAAGAAAGACATTGTTATGAAAATAGTGAGCTCACAAAGAACTAATGAAGTGTCAAAATTAATAAGAAATGATTAAATTTATCAAAATGTAGAAAATAAAATGTAAACAAAAAGTTGACATTTTTTGGGCATTTATACGAAATGGAGGGGTGTGGTAGAGTCCAGTGGTTAGAGCACTGAGCTACTGACGAAAGGACCTGGGTTCAATTCTGGGTGATGCCTCTTGGCACACTCAGCTTCACCCAAGCTTTGTACCATTTTTCGTGTACCAGGTCATCCTGGGAAGGAGCTGGCCCCCTATCCCTTTGAATTTCACACGCCGTTGAGCTTAGTACTGGGTGACCTCTACCCTCACCTACCAAACCCACCTTCGAGTTGATTACTATGATTTTGATACGGAATGGATGATGACTGGTTAAAGTGGATTTTCTAATATATTTGGGTAAATAAGGCAACAAAAAGCTGGATCCAAGAGGCAAAGAAAGACTTATAAAGAAATAACATAAAAGAAGTAGAATCAAGAATATGAAAGACTTATATAAATAGTTAAAGTGTTAAAATTGGATTGAGTTCAAGGTAATAAAGAGGGAAAAAACATGTTCAGTGTGTTCTGAAGAAAGAAAAAGAGTTATAGCAAAAGTATGAAAGAATATTGGAAGAAAATAAAACAACAAAGAAGGAATTGAAATTGGAATATAGTTCCTAGGTGGCCCTATCGATGAGAAGAAAAAGCATCCCTACAGATTTTTTTATTATTATTGGGTAAAAAAATGTAGGTTTTTCGTAAAGTAATTTTGTGACAGAAATATGATAAAAATAGATCAACATTCACTGTATTGTAAGATGTGACTTATTTACATAGCAAAAAGTTAAAAATTTAAGTCTGCATTAATATACAGCATTCTCAACTCATTCCAATATGTGATGTAAAACCTAAAGCTTTTTGCATTTTGCCTGTGTAGTGTATGTAATACAAAATAGTGTCATCACCAAGATCGACCACTGAAAATTAGTAATATGTAGTGTATTATTACATTATGGCTGTGAATTCTGCAAGAATAGTGCATAGTCATAAATTTTGTGTTAAATCGTTATTAATAGTTTCCCCATAAATGTTCTTAAACTTATAGCGTAAAATACTTTGGCTGTATCACCCTGAAAGTAATAGGGATTTGCTGATAAATTATTTTAAAGTTTCCATGGGTAATAAAGAGAACTCGATGTAGCTGGTGATTTTTTAGGGATTGTGAGCACACGTTATATCAGGCTTCACATGCACTATATAATTTTCTTGTATAGGCACCTAAGTTAGCAAATTTAAGTAGTAAATAAGTGTTGCGGCAGTTTTGGTTATTTTATAATCACAAACTGAAAATTACCAGCATTATTTGTAGTAACTGCTGAATTGCCTTAATTGTCTCTTCACCTCGAGAATATATTTTATTGGTATAGAAATGTGGAAAGAGGTGTTTGGTTTCCAATTAATTAGGAAAATTCATCATGTACATATGAAGAAAATACACTGATGAGGGTGAGTTTGTGATTTATCTGCTTTTGCTTGCTCCATTAAAAACATGAGACATTTCTTTTGGGTCAGCATTTTCGTTTAATTGATTAGTTAGATACCTTATTCCCATTATATCTGAATCCCATTATATCTGAACATCAAATCAGTGTAATATGTAGCTTATTGTCTGGTTCCTATATTCAAAAGAAGTATAGCAGAAGTTAATTCAAGATTTGAGTCTATTGTCTGTGGGTTGTATATGCTGTTGCCCCTCCCCAGCCGCCTGTTTATCTGCTTTATAATAAATTTTGTGGGAATCCTAAAAAAATGTTTGTGAATGCTGTCTTAGATTTTTAATAGCCATAACATTAATAAATACCTGCTTCCTCCACTATCCGAGCACTCAATCCTGAATGGGCTTCCATTAAAAAAGACAAGCTATTTCTTTCCTTCAGCATTTTTTTCAGAATGGTCGTCTTTTGAGGATTTCCAGTTTCTTTCCTTGAGTGATTTTTGCCATTTGAATGAGTATACCTTGCATTAATTTCAATAGCCTTGCAATTATTTTTTGTTTTGTTATTTAAACGGAGTGCAGCTGCACATAATAAGTTGATTTTTCCTAAAAAATTAATTTGAAGATTTAATTATTAGTATTACTAGTTGGTTATTGGAATAAGTTTGGTTGCAAGCATTTGGAAATATCTGATTAGTATTGAAAGCAAAAAACTAATTTCCTCAAAATCGGAGTTTTGTTTTAACAAGGGATTGTGTTCAGGTCAAGAAGCAAAACATAGTGTGATTCAACCAGGATATTGAGATGAGTTCTCTTTCATTCTATTTCTATAAGTAAATTCTACATATACCCTTAATTTTGAGCTAAGAGCTCACATGTGGAATTCTATGGTAGTTTAATGCAAATTTCTGGTTAATTAAAAAAATAAATTTTCAGTTCTCAGTAGGGGTTTTTTTTTTAACCAGGCCCACAACCTCAGAGGGTACAAATTGGCCCCCACTTGTGGCTGAGGAACAAAGTTGCCCTGACCAAACGTGTGTGTAAATGAACCGAGTAATTGGCAATGTTCTAAATTCACAGATAACAGTTTGTGCATTGGGCAAAGGTAAATTTGGCTCACGTACACCTTATAGACAGTAAGATTGGCTTATATATATTTTTGAGACCTTGAAATAGAATCTCATTGACAGCTAGTACAGTAAAAACTAAGTTATGAACCAAGGATTTAAATAAGCAGCCCAGACCAATAGAAGGAGTATGAAAGACAAAGGGGTGCTGAAGCCCAAAATGTTGAGGACTTCATTTATTAGAGAGAAGCTTATGTTCACTTATGGTTATTGTGCTTGCCATTTTGAATTACCTTGAATTTCAGTTGGTGACCAACAGTAACTTGATAACCTGGAACAAATCTGCATATTTGTCTGGAAATGATAAATTCATAAATGCTCAATGAATTTTTCAAAAATATTTGATTAACAGAAAATATACACATGTATAGTTAATAGCAACAAGTTTCCCAACTCCACTCCTGTACTATTAAATCATTTTAATTGTATAGGGCTTGTCAGATTACTTTTATTAGTTGCTTTAATATTGATCTATAATTACAGTTGTATATAATAAAGGACATTTGTGTTTGCAGTGTTGGCATTTTCTTTTTAGTTGTCAATAGCACATATACAAAATGGGATCATATGCAAAAATGATTAATAATTAGTTAACAAGTGGCATACTATGGAACGAACGTGCTGACTCTGCTACTAAAGATGCTCTCCGCAAGAATATCGTCGACGAAGAAACCTTAAATGTCGAAGTGAAATCTATGTTGAAAAACATAGCAAATGGCAGGATCAATGGTCGAGAATGATTGGAAACAAGCTTCATGAAATTAAGCCTAATATTAATTTTTGGTCATCCTCAGTTGGAAAATGCCGGCGGGAGGTAATAGCCATTGTGAGACTTAGGATAAGGCACACTGCTCTAACTCACAGCTTCCTATTCACTGTCGGGAAAGATCGTCCTATTTTCAATAGCTGTGGCTCCCATCTCATAGTGAAACACATTATTTTAGGATGTACCAAATAAAGCAATGTCCGAATGAGATTAAACAAAAGAGGGGATTTGAGATACATATTAGGAGACGATACTAATAGGATTCAATGAGTCTTTAATTTTAATAAAGGAAGCAGGTCTTTTTCATTTAATATGAATTTCTTATTTGAACTTCTACTGCAATTTTACACTTTCGGATGTTTAACTGCATTGGTGACAACATATGTATGTATGGTTGTATGTATGATTATGAATGTAGGTGTGTACGTATGTGTATGTATAAAGAGTAATTTTATATATATTAATTTTGCAAAATGTAATTGATATGGTGCAATGACCTCAGCTGTTGACGCACCTAAAACCACAAACCTACCTAGTTAATAAGTTCAACCTGGCGTGGATCCTAATCTGTTGTGCTACTGGGTGGCATGGCCCACGAGTGGGTCACATAATCCTTAGATTCATATGTGATATTTGAGAGGATTTGTTGGTTTGTGATAAAAAAAGATTTGTCCCCGGCTAGGCAAAAAATAAAATTTATAATTATTAAACCGCTCTCTAAAAACAAAATTTTTCACTTCTAAGCCTTCTGTGAGGGATGTTGTAGAATTTGTATGCCAGGTTGAACATTTTAAATTGCGATTGAAATTCAAAGTGAGTTTCCAGTTCTAAAGTCCTGCCTCGATAGTAATATCATTTAATGATTATTACTGTTATTGTACATACTTCCCAGCATCTGGAAGTAAAGAATTTCTAATTACATGCCTAAAAATACTAATGTTTTCCTTATGAAGTCAATTATGTATTCAATAGTTCTTGTTAATTCGAGAAAATACGAACTTGCCTAAATGTCTTATAGTATTATACTTATTTTGTGTGTGAAAATATCATTCCTTTTGTTGATGTATTATATATTTTAACCTTTTTATTGCCTTTCAAGTGTTGTATTGTGTTGTAAATGAACATTATAACATTTAAATTTCAGTGGAGCAATGAAAAAAACAATTGAGGGACAGGAAAATGTTATGTCAAAGACCAATGGAGTCGAGACATCAGAATCCACAGCTCCTCCTTAGGTAAGTGAGGCTTCTTTCCCTTTGCTGCACCTGTTCATTGTTCCAAGTGTGTTCTCTGTTCCACTTTCAAAAAATAAGTTTTATTCGCTATAAATATTCCTGTAAAATAATAGCTATATGGATTTTGAAGAAACAATCACAATTTGCGAGAATAGGCCTCAGGTTTTTTACTAAATATGTATGCTTTTAAAAAAGACTATGCATGCGTAGTGGGATTCAAAAGTCTTCCAACAAAACAAAAGGCACCACTTTCTCGATGGCTTGAGATTGTTTACTATCTACTACTAAGAGTTCCATGGGCGATTCCTGATTCATGAATTATGACTGGAATATCATTGGAATTGCAGTTTTTGATATGATTATTGAAATGTGCAATCCATTCTAGCATCTTTCCCGAAGAATATGACTACATTTGGTTATGCATGCTCATGGAACAACTCTCTTGAAAGAAATCTTACGCAGGTTATATTATCATATTTTTGGGCGTTCATGGTGATCATTAGCACTCGGGGTCTTTCACTGTTGTAGTTAACCATGTTTTAATTGCTGTGAATTGCTCAATTCCTTTCTCGACTCTTTTTCAAGTGGATTGAAATGAAGCCCTAGCATGAATTAAGCATGTACACTTCTATGAGGAAAGATGAAGATAGTGGAGCTTCTAATGCAACAGGTCTCGTGTTGTAGTGGGAATTGTGGATAGCATGGCCCTGAAAGTGGTATAGGACAGCCGTTTCCAAGTTATGCCAATTTCCACCATGTTCCATTTTGGCACATGGTCGCCAGTAGAAACACTAGTGCTTCCTAGATGGGGAAAAGGCTCACTATTATTTTACGCCGCCTTCCTCAGACCGTTTAAAACCTAAGAAACAGCACGTATCAAAGATAATGTTTCAGATTTGAAGAAAAAATCAGTCCTTCCTGATGTATCTTGTGTAATTCACTAATTAGTTGGTAGTTTATTTTCTTTGAGACTCCCCTAAAATTTACCCTACATGTTCTCCATAATTGTATTCCTTATTTTGTCACTTTTGTTTATGTAAGCTCCCATCTCTGCAAGTTTTAATAAGTTTCTTGGAAAGCTGTAGGATAAAATGTCTCAAATTTTTCTTTTCTGTCCCATCTCCTGGAGTATGGTACACCTGTATCCATTTTATAAAATTGCCAACTTCATAATTGATATTCGTTGGTAATTCATAATAATACAACCCTTGGGATACTTTTCTATAAGTAAGTTAAGTTAAAAAATCATATATGTAGTAACATAAACATGGAACATTTGAAGTGTGGCTTCTAACCTGGTTAAGGTGGGAATTTGACTTTGCTTTCTAGAATGTGAATGACTACCAGTGCTTGCTGTAATCTCATAAAAGATACCAGTCATTGTGAGGATTCCCAGAAAAGGGCATCACTCATGGAATTTAAATAAATGCAGCACTCTCTTTGTTGTAAGGCATAAATATAAGTAGGGTATATGTTTAAGTGTATTAAGGTATATTTTTATGTTGTAAGGTATAAATATTCTGTACACAGACTCAAAAATGCCATTATAATTTTTCTCTTGCGTCAAAACAAACAACTGATTTTGATGGGTTGGCACTATATTGTCTTGCTATCTTAAAGTTCTGCTTCTGGGATGTTTCTCAGTGGTGGGTCTTCATTATTGAGACAATGTTATTGAGGCATTGTAGCCTCCATCTTTGATTGACCAAAGAGACAGATGGCCTCCCTGAGCCTTTATATTAGTGAGTTCCTTTATAAGAGAAACACAGACACTTTGCAATTTTCCGCTTAATAACACATTTATTAAGTGGAAAATTGCAAAGTGTCTGTGTTTC
>LYUA01000383.1:1062606-1082182 GCA_002093875.1 Calopteryx splendens
TCTTATAATGGAACGTTTCCACCACATCACACCTGAATCGGTTTTATGTAGTGAGTTCCTTTTTGATCTGAAGGCAGGAGCTGCTATGCTTCTGAAACATCATCTCAATAACAAAGACCGAACAATGTGAAACATCCCAGAAAGCACAGTTTATATCTTTAAATTTAAAAGTATACATTGATGACCCCAGATGTTAGATTTCAGTCCACTTACTACTGGTAGTGTCCATTTTTTGTCATTTTAATGACAACCCAAGTGTTTTTCTAAATTTTTTTTTTAATAATTCCTGTAGCAGTTTACCTTAGGATATCTTGATGGATTGTTAGTATGATGTATTAACCTTTTGGAAGGATCTTTAGCCTGTTTTATTTTTTTAGATAGAAAAACTATGTGAAAAGGGCAGGAAAGTGAAATGCTAATATGTGATAAGTAAAGGAGAGATGATAAAGATGTGTGCTAAGTAAAAGATGTCCGAAGACTCTGGGAGAAGATTATGTGAACATATCTATGTAATCAAATCTAATACCTTTAGCTATCCCAATAAACCACCTCATTAAATAAAATTTTTCTCTTTAAAAAATCCTTGATTTGGAAATGGGAATGCTATTGCCACCCTGAGTACTTAGGCTTTATAATAAATTTAAGATGAAGCTACTAGGTGGGCTGTTATCCTTTAATTCTCAAAATCTGGGATTGGGAAAATTATTTAAAATTCTGGAATAAAATGTTGAACTATTAAGAAAAATTGCTATTAAAACTTAAAATCAGTAAAAGTGTGACGTGCCACCCTGTACTAAACCCTGCAAGATGCGATGCGATTAGCCAACCTTTCTACCATCAAGCGACTTACATCTTTGTTAATAGTTTCACTCGAATTCATCCTCCGAAAAGCATACCACAAAATCCACAAAATGGATGGTATTATATTCCCTGGCAGTTTGTTGTGTAGCAATATTAAGCTCCGATATTAAAAATATATTCCGTTCCTCACCGTATAAAACGACATTTACTGACAAAAATGCCCAGTTAGTATAAAATTATGCCCATTATTATTATTAAATGCCCAGTAGTCGATATTCAATCATGCGGATTTTGGGCTGCTGGGTCGATGTGCTATTCACCGAGCTCATAAGGTCTTTGGCTGTATTTGACTTTTATGTTGGGTGTTAAGCTATTACTACGTTTGGCGTTAATGCGAGTTACCTGCGTTTAAGAAAACTTCAGAATTTCCTCTCCCGGCTCAAATCTTCCTTACCGCTTAGCAGCTAATCGCTTGAACTCGGCCTTTCTGCTTTTGAGAGGATCTTGAAATGGAAAAAGCCGGTCGAAGGGAAATTTTTTGTTGGGGTTATCTAGCTCCTTGTCGCGAGGTTATCGGAAGATTCAGCGTTTTTCGTTTGGATTTTTAAACGCTAATAGAGAAATCGTGTTATTCTATTGAAGGATGAATGAGTGAAAAGATTCCATCGATTATGTGTTAGGGAGTTAGTTATTCCTTTGAAAAACATATGTCGTTGAACGTTAAAATTTGTAGTAAATATCTAATAAAGAGAGCGTTCGTTATTCATCGCTTTTTTTAGGAACGAAATACTGCACATTTCGTCAGACGGAGTCTGACTCCGTGAATGCTCTTAAAGTGTGAAAATTAAAGTTACCAAATTTATATGCGTACCTATGTGAAGCACGATTGAATTTTCCGCACTTTCTGTTAGAGCCCCGAGGAACGTATTCACTCCCACTTCGCCTTCGTGAGTGAAATTGGGAACAGTTTCCCTTGCTGCGCTTTGATATGTCGAAAAAAGCAGTGGAGTAAATTGAAGCTAGAAGTCGCCGTCAATTTTTTGCTTTATATTGACTGCGTGTAGAATTCAATACATTCATACAATGCTTTTTAAGAAAGCTATTGTGAGAAGCTCTTCTCGTTTCATGAATTGTCTTACATTAGAGCATATAATCTGTTTAGTTACTGAATTATTTTGTCGAAACATTTTAGATAATAAGTTCGCAAATGAGAACAAGTGAATTTAATTGAACACCACTTGTTGGCGTTGTTGAATTTACATCGGTCACATAAGAAAATTCCCTTGTTTAGTACATTAGAGGAACAACTAAATCATTTTTAATAAAAGAAATATCCGCCCTCAAGGTATGAAACTTCAATTGTTACTAAATGTTAATGTAACTTGATTACTATAATAATATGTTATGGTAATCAAGTTACGACTTCCTGTTCCGAAAAAGCCACGGTGAAGAGTTGTCAGTCACAAAATAACTGCGATATTTAATTCGTACGATACCTCGATGGTCACATTCTATATGTATTATTTCTAATCGAGGCCCTTTACCCAACTTGTCATCCAAACGCTCATATTGTTTTGACTCTGTGTCTAGCATATTTTATAAGATTAAGACCCAAGTTACAAGATCTCTATAGATGTCGTAAATGTAACATAAAACATAAAAAGTTACATGTATTGTGAAAAATATGTACTTTTTTTGCCGACTGCTTCATTGTGCAATATTAAGCACGAGTGAAGTAGGACTTTTAAATCGAATAGTAATTTGCAGAAACGGACTCCTGATGTGCAGTGGCAGATCTCCTAAACCTCCGATCCGCATATTATAATCTTCAAGAGATCGGAGAGAGAGAGAAGTGAGGTGAACCGGAGACTCCTATAAGGACAAATAATCCACACAATTTATTATGGAAATGTCATACACTCTATAGGGTGCTTCTTAAAATTTCCGAGAATTTGAATATTCCGCCCTAACCAGTAGCAATTCTTCTTCAGCCGTTAGATGCTACTTGGTGTGAACGCAACCATCCTGCCAAGCGGCATCTTCGTGAGTACACGTGTTTCTTAGTATTTGTTGTTTTCGTCACTCCGTCTTCTCTACCTGCGAATTCCGAAATGTTTTCCACTGTGAAGAATTCTGCTTTGTTTCTACAGTTTATTTGGGTACTTGCATATTCCTTTCGCCATTCTCTGTATGTTTTGTAATGGTTTAATTATTACAATATTACATATTTATCTTATCCGTGTGAGGCATTATCTCTCCGGAATTATCTGTATTTTCATGTGTTTGAATATCTTACGTATTCACATGAAATGGTGCTTCGTTGGACAAATCCATTACTTAAATTTTATCTCATCCACTTAATGTGCTTTTCATTTTAACAAAAGTCGTCACAATCTCCTTGCTTCTTCTGGCTCGTCGAAGTGAAGTCGTTACTTTCTTTAGCAATATGGTTAGTTAATCTGATAATCAAAGTTACTCTGCCAAACATTCTGTTTCCAGGTAGTATTTGTTGAGGCCGTAGCGCATGTTAGTGAGATCATTTATGAATCACTGAAACAAATTTGAATCAGCGCTGAAAAACAGATTACAGCGAACATGATAACGCAGTCTCACAATCAAGTATCACATTCATTAATAGAAATGAAAATCATTGTTGAACTCCCCCTATTTCGAAAAATAACGAACTTAGGCAGCTGGGTGTTCAGCGACCTGAGAGAGCTTTTTAGAGTGGTGTAAATGCAGTTTTTAAGTAAGAAGAATTGATAAGAAGAAAGATGAAGTCCGCTCAAAATGTAATGCATACATTAGCATAACCACCTTTGTTTTTTTTAAATTTGAATTGTTATTGTAAGTTGCGCACTTCGGTTCTTGGATTATAGTTTGAAAGGAACTTTTCTTCAACGTCTATCCTGTAAAACTGGAACTACCTTTATTTCTAGTGATGCCACTGTTCCTTTTACTTCCTCTCTCCCCACATACCTTGACTTCACTGCTTCGCTAATCTCCGCCCACTGGCCGCATTGTTGGATTAGTTTATGAAATGTGAATGAATGCTCTTGCATATTGATGTAATTCCTTCTTATAGTATCAATAGGCATTATGCCACCTTTCGTGTGGTCGCATCTTCGTACATATTCGTACTGTTGTTCCGAGAGTGTGATCTTTCGCCAATGGACAATGATGATGATAACGATCACTACGATGGTCGGATGGGAAATAATTGGATGTGGTCGGTGGCCTACGTCGGCTATTACCGCCAAGAAGTCTGGTACCTGCCCAGCCCATACCCACCGAGGCAAAATGCTAATGCGGTGCCAAGCATCTGTCCCTTTATCTACTGCAACACGGCGATTAGTTGACCATTAAGACGGTGGTCACGCCCCTAGTGAAGCGGCACAAACGAAAATGTGTGCATTAGGCTGTAGCTTTGCTGCATGGCAGATGGTATTTCCAGTTGAAGCTGTCGAACGGTGATTGGTGTGTCCGCTGGTGTACAGTGAGCACCGACTAGATCCAGCACTACACTGGACTGACTGATCCTTGTGGAGCCGTAACGATCGAATCTCTCTATAATTGTGATTTCAAGGACACGAGTGGCAAACTTCTATGCATTCATAGATAATAAATATAAACGGAATCCGAGGATTCGCGTTGAAAAAGTTCATGGAAGGAAAGATGACAATGAAACGCTATGCATAGTTCTGTATTGCTTTATTTATAAAATGTTTACAAAGGCACAGGAAAATGTATTTGTATGAATGTCGCATCTGTGATGGCTGGGCTGAGAACAAGCCATCCTTTAATTGATGGCACAGTTAAATAACTTTCTTTTTGTTTTAGGTAAATAGCATAGCGTTTCTTTTTAGAATATATTAGGAATCAGTATGGCAATTATGGCCGTAATTGAGTGAGTCGGTGGTTTTCAATCACTTAGTCTTTTACTTTTTCGTCGACCACACCGAATAATTTCACCTAAGTGATCGAGTAGCAGATATTGTTCATCGTAATGAATTTCTCACCTTCTTACGAATAGGGTCTGTACGTGAGAATTATTTTTTTCCGAAAATATTCCGTTTACACGGAAGAAAGGTCGCAGACAGCGGGTCTGACAATAATTTTGGAGAAAAATCGAAAATACCCAGTTTTTTTACTTAAAATTAATTTCCAGTACGTCCTTTTATAAAATGCTGCTATTCGATATGCATGTAAACAAAGTATAGCTGTATGCAATTGTGAGGAACGTAAGCGTAATTTGATTTGATTTTAATCCCCCGAATCAATCGACAATTTTTTTTTTCTTTTTTTTAAATCGTAAATATAACTAGTTGCTTGGATAAAAAATTATTTGGCGGGACTAATGCTGACTCTTCGTTGCCAACTCGAATGTATCTAAGTACGTAATTTTTCTGAGTCCAAATAAAAATGCACTTGGCATGAAATTACTGTTGTTACTCAACTTGGCCAACTATTCTTGTGGGAGAAAAATATCGGGGGAGGGGGGTCTCTTATAGCCTAATCACCCCATCTAGCTCGGGATCTGCTAGTGATTGAGTTTCTTCAGAAGAGCCTGTTTAATGATTCGTTTTAACTATAGGCTTTACCCGGCATGTTTTTTGCCCTCTTTAAAGTTGAAAAATCGAGGAACCACTCTTTTTTTAACCGCAGATTCACAATAAATGGCTTTTTCATTACATTTACCGTTAAATTATGCTGCGTTCACTTCTCCGTGTTTTCTTCTACGTGAAAATAAAATAAAGTGGTGGTGTTATTTCAAAAGCGTTAATGATAATTTTTTTCAGAAAATTCAACGTAGCACCGAAAAGAATTATTCTCCTTGTTTAAAAACATCGTAGCTATTTATTTTTTATATATCGACCCTTCCCGTTTTCTGGGTAAAGCTACGTGAAATATCTCTAAGGTGAAATACTATAATTTCAGCAAATTCATTGAATATGTACAAAACGTTTTAATCCCGCGAATCAATCGAGATTGATGGTAATAGAGTTAGCATTTGTCTACTTGTATAAATTTCAAATAAATTGTGTTTTCACACCAAAACCTTTATCAAATTTCGGAATCTTGCTTGGTTAATTACGGACAAGAGTGTTTATAGTTTCCAAGTAAAATATGAAGAATAAAAGTTACTTTTTAAGAGTAAATGAACTACATGCTGTGGATATGGTATTGAAATGACGATGTTTATTTGACCACATAAAACGAAATTAGTATGCCGATTTGCATATGCTTAGTTTGCCTTGAGGCTTCAAAATTCATTTTCTTACGGTAAAGATTAGATAAAATGATCTTCGACTCAAAAACTCGCCTGCTCTCCGATTGCTTTAATATCGTGTCTTGCTGTTCAACATCAATTATTCCTCTTTCTTACCAAAGTTTTTTTGAACAGTAAAGAACAGTTTTCCCGTTCTCATTTGTTTCTCGTTGCTTTCTTTGGGTTTTTTCCGTACTCGCTCTCATAAACAGGAGAGAGGTTCCTTTAGATAGGTGTTTGAACTTCATGCGGAGGTCACACGCCTTATTCTTTCGATATGGAGGCAAAAGTTTTGAATTTAAATGCAATTTTTCTAACTACTTTTGTGATGCCAATTTAGACCTTGCAAATTATTTTACTTGCTTTTTGTGTATTTTTTTCTGTTAAAATAATAAAATAAATTCACAGACCGCATTGGCGAAGTAATATGTACAAGAGTAACAGATATATTATATACACATTGTATAACAACGAAAGAAGCCCTAAAAATCCTGAATTTTCGTTTCACCGGAGCAGGAAGACCAACTTGGTCCGCACATGGGGCGTAATATGGATCTCAAGGGTGATGAATGCTCCTGCTAGTACGGTACTAGTACTAGCTAGTACACATGCGAGTATGCGTTCAGGGTTTGCCATTCACTCTGAAATTCTCATAATTTTTCCTCAGCTTCACTCTACCCAGCCCCGAGTTCTATGTTGTCATCGTCTTCGTTGTTTTAGGCGTACTAGTGATGAGGGACGGTTAGTATTGCACACATCAGTAGGAAGCTTCATGACAATACCGGAAGCTGACTGGTTTCTTTTAGGACGAATGGTAGTGTGCATTTGGATGACTTCTTTGATGTGCTTCGTTTTATTTAACTGGGAACGCGGTGAAATATATAATCAGTCCCAAGATAATGGCAGCAACGATTAGTATGACGGTGATGATGATTTTCTTCTGCAAAGAAGCGAATAAAACGTTTACATTATTTTTTACCGCGTGTAGTTCCAGCTTGTGTGTGTATTGTTCGTAAGGTTAGGAGAGCTGATACAACGTTCAAATGTTTTATGCATAGTTAGGTGAAATTTCTTTCATGGCCAATTTTAAATAACGAATAATATTTCACAGGCAAGGAAAATTGCACCCCTTTCACTATTTTAGGTATCAAGATAACCCAAACTAAAAGGATGGTAACCGAAGTATCTTACCTTCCTGGCTCTGCTTTGCAGTTCCTTCGCTTGATAGATTTTTCTTTTGCCTTTCGCAGCGTGTAGTGTAGTTTGTTGAACGTGGAATAATATGCTGTTCACTATTTCTCCCTTTTTTCCACCAAGGACAAGGATATTATGTGTAAAAAAAAGAAAGTTTAATTACGAGTAAAAATCAAATTAGCTGGTAAATACAGAGAAATACATGGAATCAGGTTTGTCTCGTTGGGTAAACATGCAGGAGACCACGCGTCTGCACCGATCCCAAATTTAACAGTAATTAAATATTTCAATTCAAGTGGTGTGAAAACTCATCGAGATCCCTCTCAAAAGAAAAGTTCATTTTTCAAGCTTAATGTAAATAATAAAGTTAGTTTTGTTTGTATGGTCTATATGCTTATTGATTAATTCTTAATTTTTAGAAATATATCACTAATTTCAACTTCAGAAAATTATCCACTAAGAGCGTAACAGTTAACTTTATATCCTTAGTCGTTTAAGTGTACATATGCGGAAATCGGCCCCAGACCCCCAGGAAAACCCAAACGTTTTTACGTGGCAATATCGATACAGTGGGCTCTAGTAAAGCTTTTTTTTGTCGTTTCTGATAGTTTTTAAACAAACTTATATTTCCATTCTTCAATCCGTTGCCTATTTTCCGAGTTGTAGGCGGCTAAATTTCGAAGGCCTTAAGATGAAGTGGCGGCCAAAACAGTTCTGTCACAAGTCACTTCCATCCAATCGCCACGGTGCTTACAGTCTATATTTCCGTGACATTGCCATTGGTCGTGTCATCTGAATTATTAAATAAAATTGAAATTTCGCGATAGATTAGTTATTCGCTGCCGGGCAATGTTTGGTCAATACTACCTTTCCATAAAGTAAATAGTCAACAATTTCGGGTCACGAATTGACCACTGGTAATTTAATTTCATGTATAATTTTAGGGGTTTACAGCCAGGTCGACAAATTGCAGTACGCCCCTTCTCTTCGTATCATTAATATAGTTTATTTAATTATTACTTACTCGGTCAATAGAGGAAAAAAATTCTCAAAATAGTTTTAAGAATTTTCTCTAAGTTTAGACTAAATAACCAAAATAGTTAGTTTAGTCTAAAGTTAGAAGGTAGCTATGGCTTATTGACCCTTTGAAAAGATTACCAATGTTTAGGAGGTCATGGCCTTTGCCAAAACGGCTTAATCGGCAAGTCCGAAGATGGAACGAGTAGTTGATGCGGATATTTTTTCGTTTATTGCACAACAGCTTGACAGCCTCACGGTGGCTTATCTTGCTAGCAATCTAAAGGTCCTGGGTGCAATCGGGGTGATTGCTGCGGACAATTATAACTCGCGGTGCTATTTTCTAATAGGACGTTTTGAGAAACCGCACACATCAATGGGAAATAAACTGGTCCCCATACCTCTATCGCCATCCTTCGGATTGATGACTGGTTTTTATATAGGATGAAATCGTTGAAGTATTTATTGGGACTTAAGCATCGTTCATGTAATGCCTTTTTAACGTAATTTCAAGCGAAAGAAATGGATTTAGAAATATTTCCCATGTGATACTCTTGGTAATTTACGCTTCAAATAATATTTCTAGATCAAAGTATCAAATAAAATAATATTTGGCGCTCCTAACTGCTTTAAGTATGCTTTTATAGAACAACGCGTTAAATTAAGAGGCAATAGTAGTTTTGTTTATGTAGCCGTAAAGCACATTTCGTTCGTAGTGTTGGTCACAGAAATGTTATTCCTTCATCCAACAAATGTAATCGATATTTACAATCAATATCTCAGAGCACTGCCGCGTATTTTTGCACTTACTCCCTATATTCAAAACACCATCTTTTCATTTCACATTATGCTCGTATTTTGGAAAAAGAAGTATTTACGTAATAATCCTCCAACTTGCAAAGAAACCGTGTGGCCCGAGTTGTTCGAGCGCTTAAAATTAGTTGATTCAGTGTGGAATTCTCTCTGTCGTTGGGTGAGACAATATCTTGGTGGTACAATCTTCTGTATATGGTGCAGGAACTGAATAACAATTCCTTATTATCATCTTTAAACTCGCGTGTCAAGTGCCTTTTAGGGTCTTACTTAGTTTGGTCTTATCTTCTTGATTGGAGGAGTCCCCATCCTCATTTCAAATGTCCGTTTTCTCTAAGTTCTCTAATAACCCTGGAATGTGTTATTGTTTATCGAAATTATTTTTACTTCAATATTTCATTTTCATGAATCCGTTAAGATTTAATTCTAATCCCCAATCTTTCCAATCGCTCAGAATGTTAAGTTGCTTGAAAACAATCTGCAACCAGCCACATACGTTATTTCTCTGTTTTGCCGTGTGTTTGACAAATTATGTTAGTTTTTGGTTGTGTTAGAACTTCATATCGTCAATAAGTAGGTTTTTCAAGTAAAACTCTTGTTTTGTCGGAACTATCTCCATCTTTTTAGGCTGTTTCTTTTACTGTAAGTTAAGAAATCCCTGTAAAGCGCGTTATTTGTAATTTAGTTAAAGCATGTGCATCAATTTTCTGAGAGGAATTTCGTATAAGCTTTACTTGAAACTACAATAATAGTTTTTTTCTTTAAATGATTTTACAGTTTTGAATATAAAAATGGCTCTCATGAATTCACCATAAGTACTTTTCTAAACCCTTGTTGGCCTCGTCATTTATAATATCGAGAAATTACGTTTACTAGCAATGATACATTCTAGGATTTTGCAAGCATTTGAGGGCAATTATTTTTCTTGATAGCCGTATCTTCTTCATTGCCGCCTTTGTTGATTGGAATAATGTTGGAGAACCGTTCGCGATAAGTATTATCAACTCTGTTAGGTGTTGTCACCGATATTTCTTTCCACCAACCCTGCCTTAGAAGCATTCGTCGTTCTTCCTGCTCCATCTGACATGAGATTGGACATCGCTTGTCGTCTAGTGATACTCTTAAATTTTAAGGGCAGCGTTTTCTATTATGCCCTTTTTTCCGTGGTACCAAGCACTCCAGAGGAATGGAACGATTTGGCCCACCAAATGGGTGTCTAGCCTATGACGTGACTGGCTTACCCAATTATGGTCCTATCCTGACCCAAAAGAACACTTCTCTCCATAGTGTACTGTTTTCGGATGGACGAAATTTATATTGAGAATTTGAATTGAAATAAATGACATAAAGCTCTGATTTATTTGCCTTTTTACCCTAAAGTTAATATTTTTATTGACTGAATATTGCCTAAAGAGTTACGTGCATTAGTCTTTGATTTTTATTTCATTAAATGAAGTCCCCGTTTCTCGTCATTTTGTAACGAGAGCATTTCACAAGCATGAATTATATAATTGTAATCATAAGTACTTCTGATCTTTCCTACATAAGATTACATATAATAAAAATAATATATGTATATATAATAATGTATATAAATATTATAATAATAATAAGATTACAGCATACTTATTGGGCCGTTCAGGTGAGAACTAAAAACCGATAACAAGTACTTCCTCCATTCAGAAATTAGTTTACACCCTCACGACCGAGTATCGAGATGGAAAGAGGAGGGAAATTTAACGGCGATGACTGCTTTCACAATCAAAAAGTTCCGTAATAGACGCCCAGAACTTAAAATGCTTCTTTAACACGTCTTATGAGAATATTTGGTAAATTATTGCCTATGTTAAATATACATATTTACTCTATGCTTATAACTGTTCGAGTTTTCATTGAACTTACTTGCGCTTCCACAAGTATTGCCATTTCCACGAACAAGTCTCTCAGTTCTCGAATGGACCTCTCGATTCGAATTATTTCCTCATGTCTCGCTTCGACGTCTGCCAGGGCCTGCCTCGCTTCCAGCGTCTTCATTAGCACCTGTTGAAGAGACATAATAACCCTTCACACCGTTCCCTTAGGGGTAGCCAAGGCAAATTCAAAAAAATGTGATTTTTAAGTCATCTCAGGGACTTACTCCCTTTTAATAATTTCCTTCACGCTGCCCTGTCCTTGTTTAATACACGAAATGAAGAATTTTGGTGTTTTCCCCCGTGTATGATGCGAGTGAAGTGCGCTCCACGCCCACATTGGTAGCTGAATAGGAACTTGATCTGGTGGAAGACCCGCGAAGACTTAGCTCACAATTACATGTAGATCTTAGCCCCCGCGAATCATTTGGTCTTCGTAAGAAGACTTCTAGGGACCAGCCTCAGAAGTCTTCTTCTGGGTCTGGTCCCTTCTATAGTCGTTAGCGGTGACTGTAAGATGCATCCGTAACGGATGTCCTCTTATCTGCCACCAGAAAACGTCTTAAGTTTGCCAAAGCATAAGTGCCGTTTCTTTTACTTACATTATCTGTAAATACATTTGCATCTCCCTTTTCCATGATATCTTCCAGCTCCTCGTCCGTAGGTTCGTGGCTCACTGGAAAGGAAATTTCAAGCTCGGGGTGAATGAAATAATTCATAAATTTTCGGTTAAAGTGTTTGGTGGTTTGCTGACACGACTGAAATTCAGCCGTGGAAAGCAAAATTGAAGGCTCCGTAATTTTTGGGCAACATGTTTGCATTTGGAGGAGTGATAATGTGCAATACAAAAATATTAGAGTTCTACATGGCATGCTTTTCAACATAAAATGCCGGGAATTGGACACCGGATTCTCTATATTTTAGGCAACTGGTTTGAGTCCCCATCACGATCCGCAACTCGGTAAAATTATTTTTTTGCGTCCGTAGTCCATTTCATCCGGATATTTCTCCCGCGTTTACCGATTCATTTCATCGTATGTGTTACAGAATTCATTGAGTTAATAGCATTCTTAAAAAGTACTAAGGCATTCATTTAATAATTGGTGTTCATCACTCCCACTGATGATAAGTCGCGCCTGAAAATATTATTCATATCTTTATCAATAACTTGATCTATTTGTAAGATGTTTTCCGTTGCTGAAAATATAAGGTACTTCCTCTTTTGTGCTCTACTGTGCCCCCTTTTACGGTGTGTCCCCATATTTGCATTTCGAGTAGAAAGATGTCACATTGTCAAATTTCACGCATCATGTCATTTGGCTCCAGGAGAAGATCAGTGTTAGTGGTAGGAATGCGACTGCGATGGACGCCTAATGAATGTCTATTTTTCTTTTGATTTACCGTGGGACTATCGGTAAATAATTAGATACGCTAGGTGTGCTCGAGTTAAAAGTTGTACCAACAAATCATTGCCAGTACCTACTTGTATCCTAGGTGTTCCAGTAACTTTCCCTCCTAATGTTCAAGTCCCAATCTCCTCAATAAATTATTTCAATTTTCATCCATCATCATCGGAGATCTCTCTACTTTTCATATCCAAAATTCTCCCTTTTTATCAGGGCCTTCAGCATCTCAATATTTCCCCTATCCACCTTTCCCACCTCTTACTTCTCTAAACTTTCCTGTACCCTGTTATGTATGTTTCTAGTAATTGTGTAAAAAGTCGCAAGTCTTCCTCTCTGTCCAACCGATTTTCACCATTTTTCTCCTAACCCATCCATCTCATAAGCAGCTAATTTACTCTAATTCTCAGGTGTCCGAACCATTACGGTGCTACTCCTCCATATTAAAGTTCTTACTTTAAATTTTATTTCTAATTCCATTGGGTGTCGATATTTTCTTGTCCAAAATTCTTTCCTTGTTTAAATTTACGATGTCCATGGCTTCTTCATATAGCTTTCCTATGTATGTTGGCGAGCTACTTCTATTGTAGAAACTGGTAAATTAGTGATCATTTTTAGTTGCCAAGATAAAATTGGATAGGCTCAGTTCTGATGGAGCCATCAGGTTGGGGCGTAGGACTACGACGTGAAGATCAGAGAGTTGAAATGAGGTATTCATATGGTATCTAAGTTTACGTAGGAGGGAATTGACTCAAAATGGAAAGAGAGGGGGATATGAGAAAGACTTTCTCTCGCGCTTTTTCTTTCCTCACGATTGTCCTTTAGCCGCCATATCGCCAAATTGGCGGCATATTTCAGTTTTTTGTTAAAACATCGAGAACCGTCAACTTATCGAGAAAAACTGATGGTACCAATATTATTCAGCATTACATTATCTACATAACTGTTCCTTAAGACATTTTTCCTTGTAATAACCGACGACAAGACATTTTCCAAATTGAGCGACTGTGGGAGGGGGAGCGGCTTCTATCTCTGATATAGTGTTTCGTGTAATAGTATACATAATTCTCACATTTTTTAAATCACCTAACATGAATTTTTCATTTATAGTTTTGTATTTATGTATTTCTGTATTGAAGATTTGATGCTTAATGCTACTTTCCATACCACCATGCGATAGAGATAATGGCGCTGAAAGTGGTGCCTCCTGTTTACCTACTCCATTTATCCCTTTCAACACATTTTTATTCGCTACGATGTTGATGCTTGCTATACTCTTTCGTTTCCTTGTCTGAAATATTTTCCCCCTAGTAGCTTCGTACATGTGGTATTGTCCTGTGTAATTAATGCAGATTTTGGAGGATTCGACACCAACTGACAGGCGCCAAATGTCTTGCATTATTTTAAGCATTTACAAGATATAGTTTTTAGGAGCGTCTTTTAGGCCAAATCCTTGATGGTCGTGTTAGGAAACAAACCGAATTTCGCATTTTTTCCCATACACTTTTGTTGCTTCCGTTCCATTTCTGAACTTAGTGAGAACTGCAATGATGGCATGTAACGGGTTAAACTCATCGAATTCCTTGTAACAATTGCTCTTTTGGTAATCTGCTTCGAATAAAATTTGAGTAATCGTAAGTGAACATTTGAAATGTTGAGTACCTCGTAGATTGAACACTATCGAGAGGCAGTTTTAACTACATTGTAAATCCTAATTAGAGCGCACCTGGCAGCTGGTTCTGTTCTCTTTCACTAACGGGAGGATGACCACCCCCTTACGAGTGAAGCTGTTTAATCTCTTCCTAGAACTCGCAAAGGGTCACAAGATAGTTGAAAATGGTTCAATTTAAAGTTTCTGCATCTCCGGCTTTTACGTGAATCGTTTATCATATCATCGGTGGATGACGCGTGAATAGCATCCTTTGTAATCTGCGCAGAGAAGAGAGGAGAGATATGGAAACTATTGTGGAAGAAGGCTCTTTTCCTTCCCATAGATACGGTATTATTTAGAGTGGTTGGGGATTCAAAGTAAGGATTAGATGTCTGTTAAGTATGCAAGATATGCTTTAGCAGCAAAACATTGAAGTCTGCATGGGGCACCGCCTCGAATCTGTGAAAAAATATCGCGGTAAATGTTTTAATTGGTTAAATATAGAGTTTATATTTGCTGAAGTACACCATAGGTTTTTTTATTGAGGGAAATGACTCTCGTGGCTCACAAGTATACTGAAAGCGTTGATAAGTGCCTAAGGAAAAAGAGCCCGTTCGCCCGGTAATCGAACAACGGAACTTTGCCTCAAACCAAACTTTTTGTCTCTTAGCCTTTATTTATGGTATGTACGTAATCAATTTGTATTGAATAATATTGTAAATATATTTTGGTCATCAAAATTTAGCCAGTTTTAATGTCATTACAGCTTGATGGGAACTTCCCTTTTATTGCTATTATGGAGCTGATTAATGCTGACTTGGCTATAATCGTCATGGGAAAATGCGAAAGTGAAGGAATCATTCGCGAAAGGGGCATGGTGGCCTGACTGTGGGCATGCATTGGGCAATAGGTGTGACAAACAGCACACGATTCCCTCTATAGAGAATTGACTTTTTTGAGGTGCTAACATCTTGCGAAAAGTGTAATCCGTTAGAGGTTAGGCTAATGTCTAACCTTCAATGACTCTTTTACTCCGTTACCCTCCGGAAATAACCTTTACAACGGGAAAGATATGAGTAGACCATAAAATTGGGGGTGAATAAATTGAGGTGCATAAATGTGTCGGCTGACTGTTCGGCGTGTTATTTGGGCAAAGTAGATAGATGTGTTCACACGCACCATGGAACACGTAAGGTGCTTTAAAAAATTCCGATCCCCCTTCCCTGTTTGCCAAACACTTAATAGGTTGTGCCCACAACACCTAATTGGAACCAACTATTTAACACTTCCTTCCTATACATCTATGATTGGACGTCATGTAGCATATGGATTTGCTAAATTTCAAATATGCCAGCGTATCTTTGCGTAGCGAGCATTCGTTTCTCTCCCTTAATCACCTCTTCCCTTTTTTCTCGAAATAATTTACTCCTAACCTGCCTACTCTAACCCCCTGCTGGCGTGGCTACACTGCAAATATATTTGGGTCCAAATGTCTTCCTTATTTTTCCGTCTCATAGCTCACACATCCTCGTCAAGGGTCGCTGAGAATGTCTTTTAAACAAGGCAAAAAAAACCCCAATTCTGTTCGTGCGTGAATATTATTGATATTGTTTCGAAAGTTTCTCATCTTCTTTACCAGTTTAACCGGTCGCATTGTTTTTGCTAAATACAAACTTGGAAAGAAATAAATAAATTGTAATAAATTACATTGAAATATTTTTATTATTATTTTGGCCAACATTTCTCTGTTATAGCTTTTACCGAGCTGCGTGATATTAAAAACGTAAAATAAGACAACATAAAGTTCGAATTACAAAATTAAATTTGCCGAGCATACTTATTTAGCTAATGTTAAAATTAACGTTATTGATGGCTTAGGTATTTTTTTATTGTTCTTAGTTTCATAATCGTTCACCTCGATATTTCTGCTGCTGCTTTCTGCTCAATTTCTATTTCTGTTTTTTTTTATATTAACCAGAATCTTTACCCGGGATTGCATATGTTGAATCCATTGAGAATTGATCGTGTGCATTCTAAAAACCACTGTGGATACTAAAAATTACTAGGTTAAATCATGCTACGAGTTAGTTATAATAACTGCTTTGCCCTTATAATAGCTGCCATTTTCTTGCGGCTAGTGTCACTTCAAATAATGCCACGAAGTTATCTCGAGTGCCTTCTCACTTTCCCCGTGACTCACTCTGGTTAGTCATATTAATCTGGAAAATATTGACTTTTTCATTTACGGAAAAGATAAGGCTCGAGTAACAGCGCGACGAAATCCTCTCGCTGCTGTCTGAGAAAACTTTTTATATTAATCGTGAGAATTTATTTAGGTTAATTAATTCTTAGGTTGTGCATAATGATATTGGCTAAAATTCGGTAAGTTGAAGAATGTACTTCGGCAATAATTTTCACAAAATAAACTTCAAAAGGCAATATTTTTGTCACTTTTCTGATATGAGCTCTTATTTTCCCGATATCACTGTCAGAATTCTCTTAGAACCAAAATGAATTGTAATAGATTTGGTGTCACTGGAAAGCTCTGCTGCACTGCATTAGTGAAGTACAAGGACTTAAGTGGATTTCGGAAACAGATCTTTAAGTTGTATTCATAGATAAGATGCTATTCTATAAAATTTTCAAATATCACGAGTTGCATTTGTGTCCCAAATCGTTCAGCATCACTGCCGTTGTCTGTCTCTGGTGGGTTGCATCGACCCCCATTACCCACCACCTGAATTGGCGTTCCTGAATGTTTCGCATTGAGTAATCGCATAGCTCCATCCTTTGGCTGTCGATTGCATCAATCCTCTCCCTATGTATTTACTCTCTCCAGCGTTTTTCCGCTAATTATTTTACTTTCCCATCCTTCTATCCAAAATAGTGGCGTCCATGACTTCAAATTAAGGAATAAGTTTAGAAAAGTGTCCAGCATTATTAGCTACGGTAAAATTAGGAATGTATTTCTCATTAATTATTTACAATTCTATATGCAAATTTGAAGTCGCCTTTTGCTAGACATGCTTTAGATTGTACCCACCAATCCTCATCTGCCTCCGCAGCCACTCCTTGTGTTTTTCCCTGTAGTCCACCCTGATGCTGGCGAAATTGTTGAGCGCCTCCGTGAATTGCCTGGAGAGCATGGCATACTGGGTTCTTCGTATTCTGAATTCGGCCTCGGTCCACATATCTGAGAGATTGGAGGTCTTCGTGCCCCCTCTTTGAGTGACCTCCTGCTCATCGATGGTCTTTTTCATGCCTGAAACGCTTAGAAAATCGGTGGATTGCTCAGTTTGGAACGCGGGGGGATGGTGGGTTGAATACCAACGGTTATATCGCTACATACTTTGAAGTGTTTTGCGTACTTCCATCGAAAGCGACTTGACCGATGCCATTCTGTCGTCCAGCTGCACTTGTATGGCTGTGGAAAAAAATAGCCAGTGTTAATATCTGTGGTCACGTTCGATTACAGAAAACGCAAAAAGGCAAGTGCCCATAACAGCCAATCCCAAGTAAAAGGTGAAAAACGGAAGTGGTGTTTATTTATTTAATCAAGATTAACTTTAGTGAATTGTACAATATCATCATGGCACGCATCATGATGTGCTGCTCGGCGTGCAAAAAGCAAGGGAACTTGTCGTAAGTACGGACATCCTTTGAGATTCCGTTTCTTCCATCCGTTTAACTGGCTTAATTTGCCAGTTTCATTCGTATCCTGACATTTAGCTTGCGAATTTCGGCAGGTCGACATCCTGGTCTTAAGAGAAGTAGGGGGTCCAATCCACCCAGTTGCGAATTAACTTTCTCATTGGGGGACAACTTATTTTGAAATAATCCCGCTTGCGCAGGGAACTCGTCAACCCAACCCGCAATCGGACCGTCTAAACATGTCGGCACTTACATGGCTCGGCCCGTGGTGAGGATAGAATTTGACTATGCAACTTGCGGATTTGGTCCGTGTGTGTCTCCATGCACTCGATCTTCTCCCGCGTGTCTTCAACCTGAGGGAAGAAGAGAGTCCATCAAAACTGAGTCAAAAGAGTGGTCATCTCTTACTCGGAACAAATCCTAAATATGTTTTGCGGAATGTTTAGGTACAATATTTACCCTAGTTAACCAAAGTAAATGTTTCGTAAAAAACAGGAAAACTACAGTTTTAGAACTTATACATGCGTGCACCCACGTACCTAAATTGATGTCCTTTCGGGAGATAATATTGGTTTGCTTTACAGATTAGCCCGGGAAGACTAATGAATTCCATTGGTTAGGGGCGTCCACCGGCTCTCGCAATGAAGAAGATGCCGTTTATAATAAAAGTAGTTGGAGCTTGATAAAGTGGAGTCAAATGAAATCCGAGGATATATCCGTCCGCTAGCCTGGACCATTACCTCTCTAAGATCCCAGCATCTAAAACCATGTTTATAGTGGATTAAAAGTATAAGAAAAAATATGGATCAAGTAACCATTGCTGTCTTCTAAAACTTTTCTCGCTACATATTCTTCCTCCTAATACGATTTTTATTTCTCTTTTCTATCCCTTGAATTGTCGTTCCGTTTTTTCATTTATTAATACTATGTTTTGTAATTATTTTCTCTGTTTTCTAGTTTTCGTTTTTACGTCCATCGTTTTGATTTATTGTTATAACTACGATGGAGTAATATATGCAACACAGGTGTAATGCAGGCAAAGCTTTTCCGTGTATATATATTACTGGCCGTTCCGTTACAAATATTATTGACCTCGTGTGAAGAATGCTCGAATAGGATGTTCGAGGGTGCGATAGACGCCACGCCTGAAGAGAACAGACAAGTGTTGTCCCATTATGCACTAAAGTACCTTTTAATTAGAACTGCCGTGACCTAAAACGATAACTATCGAAATCGTCAGGAACCAATAGATGTCTAAAAGTTTATACTGAATTCAGCTGATGATATTTTACCGAGCGAGTTATTGTGTGTGTGTAAGCGAGTGGGAGTACTAATGTGGGAGTGGGTGTTAATTTGTATATTTATGGGAACATAGTTAAATGAATTTAACAAAGAAAAAGTGGCATGTATCCCTGAGAGCATGCTTCTACCTTATTGTTACCCTGAAAGTGATAGTAATTTATTATAAAATCAAGATGTCGGTGGACAGGTTGCCTGAAGATATGCATTAAAAGCAACGTCAATAAATATGTTCAAAAAGTTACTCTTAACAGAATGTAGAGGTGGCTGACAACATTTTATTTTTTCATAGTACAATATAATCTTTCGTATGTTATTATGTGCCTTGGAATATGATGGCACTTCAGGTTACCATGTAAATTAATGTAGATTTTCTCTGTTTTTAATAGTTTAATTTTCTTCGTTTCTCACAAGAATTGTCTTTGTGCAATAAATTATTTGTATGTCATATATGACTGGCCCAACGGCTCGTGGTAAATGTCCTTCATTGTAATTACATGTAAGAGTAACTTCAGCTATCACGAAGAGAGAAGTTTCAGGCGTGATGTGGTGGAATTTTATCATTATG
>LYUA01000383.1:1105790-1122982 GCA_002093875.1 Calopteryx splendens
GGATAATATGTGCAAATGCATGGAACAGGAAGAAGTTGTAGATTTGTGAAAATTGGTCAGGAAGGTGAATTATAACTTTTACAAGATATAATCCTGACAGCTTTTTTTGCATTTTGAATATCTCAATGGAGAGACGTGAAGACCCCAAAGAATTATGCCTTACAAAATGTGGGCATATAATTCACCGTAGTACAAGTTCAAGAGAATGTTTCTGCTTGTTGTGCATTGTAGCTGTCTGTGAAAGTAGCAGGTACCACTAAGTTTGTGATGTAGAGAACTGAATAGCTGTTTCCATAAGAGATTAATGCTTAGCAGAACACCAAATAATCCCAATATTTCTAGTTTAATGTCAAGGGAATCCAAAATTGATTTAATAGCGTGACATATTGCACACATGGTGGATCTTCCATGTCTGAATACATGTTGACAGGAGGCAAGTATATTATATTATACAGGAATATATATAGGAAAGTAAAGTATATTATGTTATATCTTTATAAGCATGGCACAAGGTTTTTACTTATAACTTTTTCACAAACTTAAGCAAAGGCGTTTTGCACTGTTATAGGGTTGTAGTTCTTTAGTCTATTGGAACATCCATTATTTTTATGAATAGAGACTATTTTAGATATTTTCAACATAGGTGGAAAAATACCATGGATCAGCCAGCTCTAGCCAGATCTATCAGTTCAAAAACAAGACAATATTATTTTACCAGGTATATCAGCAACACTTTGTTTATGGCTATGTTTTGTAACAATTGTTTTCAGATCAGATTCTGTATAAGGATTCATGAAAAATGAGGTACTATGGATGTTGGTGTTAGACAGCTGAGGGTTTGACACTGGTGATGAGTTGGGGGATGCATTGAAATTAAAATTAAAAAGATCAGCTAGGGATGAGTGACTGATTAAGGAATTGCTGATTGGATCAATAATTTTAGCCTCTCATCTTACCCACTAAAAAGGAAAACGTGATAACTAATAAAGGGTAGGGACTATAGAATTTATTACTGGCAGCAGTAATCTTACTATCATTACATGTCCTTTTTTCAGTAGTGAGCAAGTGATGGTATTGTTTTTTTTAATCTCTATATAAAGTGTGGGGCTCATCACGACCATATAATTTTACTAATAATGCTAGGTTCTTCAGAATTGATGAAAAATGTCTAATTTCATTTGTTACCAATGACTTATGTCTTTGTTTACAATGCATTTTCCTTGGTAAAAGAGGAAAGGAAAGATTAAAATAATACTGATATGTATCATAGAAATAATTTAAAAAATTATCAAAATATTTAGCATTATAAACATTAGCCCAGTCTTCTGTTTGAAGCTTGATTCTGGACCAAGAAATATTTTCATCTTAGAAAGTTTGTTTGTAACAGATTTTTGTATCTGGAGTATTTTTTTATAGCAATAGATGTGATTGGGAGGAAAAGGTCAGAAATAGCACAGCTAATGACCCTATTTTTAATATTTTGTGTTTCAAAGTTATTTACTTCATAGTCACTAAGGGTTTGGGTGCTCTGGGTTACTCTGGTGGGTTAGGTGGTAGTAACATGGACATTGAATGAAGAAATTGTATCCATGAACTCAGTTTTTTCTTTAGAGTTGTCTAGCAGATTACTTTATTTCTCAAAATTAGTCAAAAGCCGGCCACTCTTATAATGACATTGGAACAGTGATTACTAGAGTGAATCTTTTCAATTATGGAGGAGAATTTACCCAGAAAGTCATCTAAATCATTAAGTAGAGATTGGTAAAATAATACTATTAAATATAGAGAACCAATGAGAGAGACACTTACAACACATGATTCTAACAGTTTATCCGCATTTAAGTGATAAGTTAAGAGCATTCACACACACACTTTCACGAACAAAAATCATCACAACACCATTTTTATATTGTGTATGAAAAAAGCTTCAGCAATAGAATAACTTGGCAGGAATATTTAAATTAAGTTCATCTGATTTCAGCCAATGTTCATTTAAACATACAATATCTGGCTTGTGTGTGTTATTAGTTATAAAAAAAATGCTCGGCATCTAAATTTAAAATAAAATTCATATTCATACAAAAAATACTCAATACGGTAACTATGGAGTTGTGCACTGAAAAATTAATTTAAAAGTCAAGTGTATCCTTTCAAGGCATTATTAAACCTGTTTGATCTACTCTTCATAACTTTTTTTTTAATTTCAGACAAACTTTACATTTATCCATGCCGGTACAATTTCCGTCCTGACCATTGTATGTATATGAGTGTCTGTGCTAGTGCTGAGGAGGAAGGTGTGGCTGTCCTGCATGGAAATCGTGGGAGTTTTCACTCAGAGAAGCACATGGCATTTAGAGCTGTATATCGAGCTATGGAAGAGGTTAGTAGAAAGATATTTTTGGATGTGATGACTAGGCAGTAATCTGCAATTCACCAATGGCGAAAAGATATATACGAGGTTTTCAGTTCTGCAATCCAACTAGGTATTCCTTCAATAATCTTCTTCATCACTGCAGGAAGAATTTTCCAAAGAGGTGTTCAGGAGTTAAATGCATTCCACTACATCTTAAAAGATGAAACAAAGTTAATTTTCCACAAACTTTGTTTGGCACTACCTAGGTTTCGACAGTTGAACTTCAGAAAATCATTTTCACATTGGGTGTGTATACATCCCCCATGGAGCTGAACAATATACCAATAGTCGGTTGACTGGAACAATGTAAGGTTGAGGAGGGGTGAGTGGGAATACAATGTGTCCTTTATTATTTCATAATTTGAACCCAATGATTTTAAAATTTCTAACTGCTCAAGTGCAACCATGCGGAGTCCCAACCTTTGAAAATGTAGGATTTTGGGAATGAATTTACTAAGGTAAGGGTTTTCAAGGAGATCTATAGCAAATTGGGATGATTAGTTCAAATTTTTAAAGCAGACCCATGCTCTGAATCCTCATCTGGAATTTCCATCCTGTTTGCTCTATGTATATGGTTGAGCATTAAGAAAAAGGAAAAATAAAGTTGTTTTGTCTTTTATGATGAATCGTTTCCACCAAGTAATGGCCGATACTTTCAACCACTACATCTTGTCTATTACTACAATATTCATAGTGGATACTAAGATTTGTTTCAAAGTGAATGGTTCAATTTATTTTACATATTAGTATGGCATGGAGTAGTAGAAGCAGCCTTTTATTTTATTCTCTTTGGCCAGTCATGCCACTGATTTTTTTAATTGTTAGCAATGCTCTGAGGGACTGTTTCTCAAAAGTGAAAGTTAATTTAGAAGTCCTTGCATTTTTCTCAGTAAGCGTTCTAATAATAGAAAGTCTCATTCATTACTTTTCACATCAATATATGTATCAAGGCGTATAATTAAGAATGATTTATATTTCGTGTACAAATTTTTTATGTTGCCTGTGAAGCAGAATATACTTGACAAGTGGTATTATGATTTTAAACTTTGCCTTAGTCTTAACTGCACCAATTAACAATTACCCTTTGGTTCTTTCCAGTATCAACTGGGTACTGATCCTTACATGAATCTACTCATTGTCATGAAAAAGTACTTGGAGGAAACAACTAGTTCGAACTGTGGTAAAGTGAATCATATATTTACTAAAACGGCTGAGAAATTTATAAGGGAAGGTGACTTCATTGAAGAGGAAGAGCAAGAAGGAGAATAAATGAATCCTCAGGAGTCATAGCAGCATTGTTTGCTTTCTCCACTCTCAGGAGGTAGGTCCAAGTCACATAGTTCTGCCTCGTGTAGTCAAGAGTAGGGATTCATTGGATCACATTTCAAATCATAATTTTGTGTCTCTCATCACCCTTGGATGGTGCATGTATTTGTACTAGATTTTCTTACTCCCAAAATCTACTATGGACGACGAAAACTTGGATCCCAGTCTCTTCAATCTGTCGTTCATGTGTTATAAGGGTGGTGAAACGGAAATGAAATATCATTCAGCCACCAGAGGAAAGGGAACATGCTTTGCTTCTTTGTTTAGAGAAATCTTTGTGAAAAATTTCTCACCTTGTTGATCAGTATTGTTTATTGTTTGTTAGTTTATACCCCTCTAGCTTTCAAAATATGTGTACCAAGAGAAAGTACTGACGTTTTTCATCATTTGGTTTCCATGGATCTCTAGTGAGCGTTTAAGAGTGCTATGTGCACCTGTTTGTTACCTAGAATACTAACATGAGTACAAAACATTTAAAAGGGAGAAGTGACATTTATATGGTCTCCATTATTTGACAGTCCAGTGAAGGGATGGATTCTTAAATTATGAATATAGACAAACCAGGACATCTACAGTTTTGTTCTTGCCTTGCAGAAGGGCAGCTTTTTATGGTAATATGGTTTTTGATAAACATCAAATCCCTTCCACTGTAATCATCTGTGCAGACATTTCAGATACTGTGAAAAATTGTAGTGTTGCTCTTATAATCATATGAGCTTGCCAGTGCATTTTATAGTTTTATGTACAGGTTGTTGTTGTCACTCGTAAACCACTGAATATTTTTCTACTAATGATTGTGATTTTTACTATTCACATTGCCATTGCAAATAAATTATATGTTTTGTATGTACCAATTAATTAATTATATAGGCCATATTAGTTTTAGAAATTTCCAATTAATTATCACAAATAAAAAATAATTTTCAATATTATCCTTGTTTGTAAATAGTGTTGGAAATGTGTTATTAGAAAATGAATTGAAAATTTATAAGCGTAACATTGTGTTGTACATGGACCAAAATGATATTTTAAACAGTTTGTTTTTTTTGGCTGTGGTATATCGAAAAATTATTTTCTTGGAGCAAGCCAAAATTTGATTTATTTTCTTTACCCAAAGCTCAGGTGGGTTCAGACAGTACCTGACTAAGATTCAGGCGGGTAATGAAGAAGTGCATTTTCAAGTGACTTAGTAAAATGCAAGAGCAAACATTTTTTTTCATTTCCAAACTTATGATTTACTAGTTTGTTCTAGTCATTGCGAGTCTCGAAACCAGGTCCCTAGCACCAATTTTATCTTAAAAGCAATATCAAAATCAAACCAGCCTTCAGGTTGATTACTGTGTTTTTTTTAAACAAGTACATGATTGTGTGTCTGAAACTCCTAAATCACATCACCTAAGCAATGTTGTGTATAATTTACAGCAAGCCAAGTCTGTGAGTTGTATGTATGTAGGGAAATGGCCATAAACAGGAAACAGTTTTCCACAATCAGGACTGATAGATCACAAAATTCTATCTGTCAAAGAAGCATAACTTTAGTTTGTGTTGTCACCAATATAATTTAAAATTGTTCAAATCAACTTTTGGTGATTTTATTATTGTTGTCACAGCATTATATTATCTGTGTATGTCAAATTAGGATAACTAATGTGAAGTTTATAGGTCATGCAGAACTCCTGGTGTAGGTTGTTTTTTAATCCTTCAAAAAATTTGATTCACAGAGATTTGCATGAAATACTTTGGAGTAATGCTTGTAAAAGAAATTTGTGATTTTTGTACGAGAAGTGTAAAAACAGTTTATAAATTTCATGTCGAAAATCTTAATTTCACACGATGGAGAATAGAACACGAACTGTTGATATCATTAATAGGATATTTATACCTTTATGTGAAGAATAAATTTTTGAAGGAGCCTTACTTTAGCGAATTGCCCACTTGTAGCTTGTTGTCAGCTACCTGAGCCCATCCAAAGTTCAAATTTTAAAGCTTTTGTTTCGGTTATTGAGATAACCTAATGAAAATTTGCTATAGCAGAAATAAGAAATGATATTTGTCATATCTGCTGAATTTTGAGAAAATAATTTCTTGCTAATTTTAACTGTTAAATGTGTTATATATTTGCAGTGGTTGAAATAAGTAGAAAATCGGTATTTTAATGAAATTGATAGAAAAATATGAATGTTAGACACTTAAACTAATAATTCATGCAGTTATTGCTTTGAGCTCTCTAAATGGATGTTTGTAGTGCATATGGAAAATTTTTCACAACACTAATTTTTTAACAAATTATTGATGTTTGCTTATAAATGTCAACTGTGTGTAATCCCATATTCATTTTGCTAAAACTTATTTACAGCCTTATAGACATGTCAGCACATTGATATAGGGAATAAGTTAGCACTTTGGTGTGAAAAAAATTGCCATGCACTAGAAATGTACTTTTCTTCCATTGACAATTCTTATTGCTGTGGCGGTGACCAGGAAGTCATAGTTTGTAAGCATAAAATAGCCAATATTTTTGTATCTTACTTCTTAAAACATTGTAATGAAAACAAATTGTGTGTGTGCTGTACACAAATGGCAATTTTTTCTCAGTCTGTGAAAGCTTTCCTTTCTGTCTTTGAAAAGTGTTAAATGCTATTGTTTGTAAAGTGATGGCAATAATCCATATCATGTCAGTTGGTAGGGATGCCAATTGTGCAATGGAAGAGCATGCATAAAATTCAGTGTTTATATTTTATATAGTAATACTTCTAATTTTGATGAACATCAGATAAATAATAAATTGATCAATTGTTTATTCATAAAACTCTACCAAGACCAAATTTAATTTTGTAAAATCATCATGGGTGAAAAAGTGCTGTGGTAATAATTGAGAGGGAAGAAAAAAATCCCATATTCATTTTGCGATCTAGTCTGTAATTGAGAGTGTGTAACATTGTGCTAATGGTTTATGCAATTGTCAATTTCATTTATTAACTAAAATGTAAAAAGGGAGTCCTCAATCATCGTTGCCCTAATCTCTGTAGGTAACTTTTTCATTTGTTCATTGTGATATTAATTGAATTTTTTTATTTTTAAGCACTATTTGTTTTCTTTTGGAGAATTTTGATGGTTTATTTATTTGAATTGGGACTATTGCGAGTTGAGATGTTTATTTATGGTAAGCTTTTAGATGAAAAAATAGGATTTAAGGTTTAGCATACATAACCTCCTTTCATATTTGCTGGTTTAAATACCTAAAATTGTAGATCTTAAATTTCTGTAGATATTCTGTAGCTGTAATATCTTAAATTTCTGCTTAAAAAGAAAAGATAGGGCTTCATTTTTTTCTCATTTATATGCTTGCAGAAATAATTTCCCCAATAAGGAGCATAAAAAATACAAATCTTCCCCTCTTTGAGGTTTGTCTGATTGTCAATGCATGAAAGTTATTATAACTGTATTATAACCTTTAGTAAATGTTTATTGGGCACATTGCAAGAATCAAATTTGGACTAGGTTTTAATTACACCAAGATCGAAATCCGGGTAAATATTTGACATTTCCAATAAAAAGTAAAATAAAATGTAGCTGGCAGTGTTGCAATTCTTCTGGACTTTTGCCATCCACCATGTTTCCTAGAACTGTTAGCTCTTCTCTGTTGTGCTAAGAGGAGCTTCAGCCAGGGTGTGTCACCTATGCCTTAATGTATTCCACATGGACATATTTACATATCTGCATGAAACTTAAATTTACTAAGTACTTCAGAGTTCTGTGCACATGAGGTCACTGCCCACTTGTTATGGGTGATTGTGGCAAACAGTTGAGAGGTGGCACTACCCAACTATTTTCTCTCTACACCACATGGAAGTATATATTACCAGTGTTCAGAATTATAGCAGATGGCAAAGGTACTGTGAGGCAGCCTTGGAAGTTGTAAGTTATGTTTTCTTTTAATTTTTATTGATGCCTCCTCATCTGCTTATTTGTGCAAAGTAATTTACACTTTTCATTTGTCATATGGGTGGTTGTGATTAATGATCTTTTATCTTTGCCAATGGCAATTTGATATGCTAATTCCTGTAATATTTTTCAGCTCACATTCAACTCGCATCCTATCCAAGCCAATGTTATTATTTGTTTTCTTATCTAGTTTTAGGTAAAAGAAAATTCACGTGTTGGGAATGTTTATCATTTATAATATTACATTTTAATCTTAAGATAATTTCATGAACAGTAATTAATCGACTCCAGTTGTATTAGTTTGATTACATAACCTGAAGTAACCCTGAGACTCTCTGTTCAGACTCCTTGCTAGTCATTTATCACTGCGTTTAGGCTTACTTTGAGAAATATGAAAAGAAGAAAATCAAATTGGTATGGACTATGCCTAATGTTAAACATAGCATCATTAGTGATCAGCCTGTAGTGCACTAGTAAGTCATTTTGTTTCAGGGTTCCATGCTGATGCTTTACACTAGAAAAGATATGATAATAGAATGGTATTGGTTATTTTTAGGTAGAGGTTTATAGATTAGCAGTGTCTTGGAATTTCAATGATGACTGCAATCAAGGACTCCCTTTTTATTGATTGTACTGATTTGGTAAACTATTGTGCTATCATTTTTTAAATAATAAATATGCTTCTTGGTGATTTTAGGAATAAATCCTAATTTTGTGTGGGTAATAGTGTTGAACCAGTTAACGTAAATGCATTCTTGATTTAATGATTTTGTTTCAAGTAGGCAACAACGTGTAACTTCTTGAGAAAGAATTCATAATTTCACCTTGCTTTAGTTTACACTGTTTTGACCAACATCAGATCTACTCAACTATTTGGGCATCACTATAATGCCAGTCGAAGTGCAGACACAATGTTGTATTGAAAACATCAGGACTTCAAAACAGCCATTATATTTTCCCAGAAGTGTATTCTTTTTTCATTTTACAATTGCAATGTCAATTATGTTTTGGAGTAGCAGTTAATTATTTTTAATTGGAGGTAAAAAATTGGGCTGTTGAGTGTTACTCTTAGTCAACTCCTCTGTTTTGTTGGTGTTACTTTCCAGATAAACAGCTCATGTTGTAAAAGTTGTAAATTACTACTGGAAGCTTAAAACTGGGAGCCAAAATGATCAGATGGCATGTGGAGTACATATGGTAGCTTCTTAAAATTCCTAATTTTTATTCAGCGGTGCTTCAGCTATTTTTCGTTGTTTGTGAGTTCCTTGTGAACTGTTCTCAATTTCCTCTTCATTTTAAGTATTGCTTTGCATTCACATTTTATGACTGGCTTTATTGAACTTTTGTTAAGTTATTGAATCTCAACTGGAACATGTATTTCCTCAACATTCTCATGATTGTGCACTATTTACCACACAATGGCTGTTTTTCAGAATTAATGAAAATTGCTCACTAATGTGAATTTTGTTCACTGTGGGCTGTTTGTAATTTGGAAGTCTGGAATTCAAAACCAAACAAATAACTTAAATTCTGGTGTCTTTTCATAGGTGTTTAATGCGGAATAGAATCTTCTTTCATTGTGATATCCACTTATTGTATCTTTAACCAAACCATAAGCTCTTGTACTTACTTTAAGGTTTAAAAAAACAGGGACCAGCTTCTCATTTTCCAGACGATTTGGCATTCCAGTGGCAGTTAGTGATAGTATATTAAAACCTTCCCAATGCAGAGAAGGTTTCTTGTGAATCTAGAGCAGAAGTGGATTTTATTTGAATACTGCCATTGAATTACCAAAATCCACAAAAGGAATCATAGAGAAACATGCATATGCTGGCTTGTGGCATGTTATGTGTAGTGGTTTATAAATGTGCTTAATTTCACTAATAGAAACCTGGAGGATTGGAGTTAGATCTTTGGCTTTAACCTTAAAATGCATGCTGTTTTGAGTATCTTGCTCCCTGCACACAATTTTTCATTAGTTCAGCAGTTTTAATCAGAACAGCAATAGTTTCAATATGTGCTTGGAAAGTTTATTTTATTTTGAAGAGAATCACTGGAGAAAATAAACATTATATTTGTTAGATATTTTTTTGAGATTATCATTTCTCCTTTTGCAATTGCATTTCATTAGATTGTTAGGTACTCCAGGAAAGATCATTATTCCCTTGTAACAATGAGCTTACATGAAAACCATAAGCTGTTTAGCAAAATCTACCTCTTCGTGTCGCAAAAATTAAAAATAATATTCTTTTCTAGAAATTGAGGTTTGAGTAAGGTATATTTGAATATAAAGTGATAACCACTGCAATAAATTAGGTGATTTCTTCACATTTTAATGCATGCTAAGCACTTAACTTGGTTTAGCATTCTAATATGTTAGGCTATTTCAGAAATGCACTTTTATTGTAACTACCTCAACCTTTGGTGGGACCCCTGGATTGAATAAAGCTCTTGATGTTTAGATGCATAGTGGTTCTTTGAATCAGCTTGATGATGTTTTGTTATCTTTATACTTCAGTAATTCTTTTTGTAAGATCACTAAAAAATATTTGCTATAAGAGTGTGTGATACTTAGCCTATTGGCTTGAGTGATCTCTTATTTAGTTATATATTAAAATTTATTCTATTTTCTGGGTAAATTCTTGTGAAATATCAAACCTATGTCTTTGGATTGACCTTTATACATGGAGGAATATTTGTACATTTTTATTTAGTCAATAAAATCTTTATAGAAGTTTTAAATCATTTTGGAAATCAATGGTATGGTATTGATTAACCTCTGCATTAAATATGGGAGGAGCTGTGAGCTGTTAAGTCTGAATATTTTACTACTCTTTTAACTTCACCATTCATAGCATCGCTTTTGTATGACTTTTGCAGAAGGCTACCGATGCAATGACCAAATAAAATAAAGATAATAAATATCCATGAAATCATCATCATCATGTTCATATTATTTATATGTATATGAAACTTCTCAGAAGTAAAACTCGACTAAATGTTTTTTTTAGGATATCTATTTCATTATTGACGGGAGTTTTGCCTTTGGGGTTCCAATGTCTTATGTCTATTGTGATGGGTTAAAATCAGTTGCAAAATAAGAAGATATTACTCTATTACTAGATATTATGTTCTTGGGAATTGTGAGCCACCTATATTATCATGGGGATTGGTGTACTGACTGGCTAACGTAAAATTGGTTATTTGGAACTCTTAGACAAGCAGAATGCACTAATGTTTCTGTTTATGTGTGCCTCCATGCCAAGACCATCACTCTCCACTTTATGAATAACATCTAATTCGACTTGACAATATGTAATTATGACATTAAATGGTTAGACTTTGGGTAAAGAGGTACCTATTTTACCTAAATGCTCAATTTATAATTATTTTTAAAGAGGCATGGATGACATAATTTTCCTTCAGACAAATAATGCAGTTTGGTGAAATAATTTTAGTTGAATACGATGCTTTCAGGCATAACTTTGTAGAAATCCATGATTACGAAATAATGAAAACTTTGTAGGCTTTCCACAGATTTTTTTTTAAACACAACCGGTTTCGTCGCACAGGCGACATCATCAGGTGTGACACCGCACAGGCGACATCATCACCACCTGATGATGTCGCGATGAAACCAGTCATGTTTAAAATAAAATCTGTGGAAAGTCTACAAAGTTTTCATTATTTCAGGAAATAATTTTAGAGTCATACTTATATTGTATAAACTGTTGATTATTTGTGGGGTTGGTGGACCATGTACAAAATCCACACAAAATCTTTGATTAAGTATCAGATGCTTCAGTTCCTATTTTACCAGTTATAATTAATAACTTTCTTCATTTTATTTCCCTGTATGTGTTGATTTCTTTGGAGCAAATTGATGGGTAATACAAGGGATACTTATAAAGGAATCCGAAATACCCTAGAATTGTTTTGGAATACCACAATGTAGAGGGACTCAAAAACCAGAAACTTCCATCATAATGGCAATCATCATAGATAGTTGAAAGTATATTGAAATGCATAGTTGACATGATAGTACCCCCTGATGAAGGTATGAAAAGGTTTCCCTCAAAAAATGCATCACGTTAACGGAGGAATAAACAATTGGTTGGTATCTGAAAGTTGCATTGCTCTCCAGATTAGGGTTGTACAAAATGGCATAAATATTGATAAAAGAAAAGCTGTAATGTATATTGGCAATTGAATCTGCAAGATATGATATATTTAAACAAGTTTTAGAAAGATATTGTTGTAAATTTGATGAAAATGCGATTGATGCTCAATATGCAACTTAAAATGAAGCAGCATAGGGAACAGTACACTGGTACAATTTATGACCATGACTTTAGGTAATATTCTCACTCATGGATAAATCAAATATGTAACTTAAGGTGAAGAAATATTAGTAATTTAAGACCTAATATTTTTTAAATATGTATGAATTTTTTAAATATTAGGTCATAATTAATTTTTTAAATATAATCCAAAATATTTTCATGCATAGTGGCATATTTACTAGGTATTTCATGCATATTAGGAAAAAGGATAATTGCACAATTTCATTTTTTTAAATAAACACTCATGTCTGAAAGTTTTTTGTTTTATCTCAGTAGAATATTGTTTTGAAAATTCTCTTTTGGAGATCTATACATTTAAATATATTTTATAAGCATCTCCCAACAAAAAAACCTGTATTCTAAGATTGATGGACTCAAAGAAAAATAAATTTATCTTTGAAAGGAATTTGAACATTTATCCTGGATAACATTCCCATCCATTGCATTTGTGAATCTGGAAAAGGCCTTTGATAATATCTACCAAAAGAATGATTCCGACTCTGAATAGGAATACCTGGCGATGACATAAAAGTAATCCACATAGCTTGTATAAAGATGCAAGTGGCTGGGATTACATATGGACCCAGCTGTGAAGAAGCAATAAAAAGGAAGGAATAAGGTAAGATTGGTATCTTAAATGTCTACCTCAAGAAATCAGTTCACGGAATAAAAGGAAATACTTGAAGAAGATACTAATTAGTGATGAAGGCTTAACAGCTGAAGGCAACACATGTAAAATGGACTCGAATGCTATAAAAAGGAGAAGGGAAAAAGTATTGTTTCTTTGGACACAGAATTAACAATGATGGAAGAAGCAAGTAGGAAATAAGTAGTAGAATAGCATGTTACATGAAGGAAAGTTGACCAATATCCAGCTACACAATCCTGGAATTGAAATATTTCATTAAAATTTTAATCTGGAGTATACTTCCCTATGGTGGTGAGTATGAACCCCATATAGCACTGCTTGAATGTTTTGAAAAGATTTTAAAGTTAATTTTTTTAATATCTACTTAAAATTAAATGGCTGTTTTTAAATAAAGTATCTAATCAATAATGTTGCATTGATAGAGAATACTATTCCAATTTAATATCAATATTGAGTGAATATTACCTGTGTGAACATGGACATCACCTAGGTAGGAGGTGCTTGTATATGAGTTTTTTCATTGTTTTTCTTAATTATTTATAAGACCATTTGGAGTGGCATAGCTAGGGGGAGTTTTTGGTATTAAGCCCATCTACAAACCAAAAATGAATTTTCATATTCAAGTTTTGTGAGGTGTGTATTATCAATTAAAAAAGTAAGGGAAGTGAGAATAATGCATGGAAAAAAAGACAATTTTAAGACTGGAAAACTATGCAATTTTAGTATTTTTTATTAAAAACCTAGAATAATTATATCAAGGAAATGGTTGGATAGCAATGAAAGAAGGAGAGGCTATTTGGAAATGAGAGAATTGCAAGCCAAGAAGAGAGAACTTGTGGGAAACACAGAAGGAGAAGTTGCTAATATTGTTGCAGATGTTCAGCCACTTAAAATGTCCTGCTATTGACAAGGTGGTGCTGATGATTCTCTTGTTTTATTTTTTGTATGTGCTGAGAGAGTTCACTTACTGTTGCTTATTCACTTTTCTTTATTTTGAGTTCCAGTTCCTTACCAGAACTTGTCAATACCCAGTTTTTCCATATTTTTTATTTTAGTTGCCCAGAAAGAACCCTCTATTGAAAGATATTTTTGTCAACTCACTGTGATAAACAATAATATAATTTTCATTTGAGAATGTTTTCACTTTTTCGAGAAAACTGAAAATGCATGTGCATTCCTCACCCAGGGGCCCTTATCCAATGCACACCGCTATCACTCACCATTATGTTCATTTTTCCTAGAATATTTTGCTCAAAAATCATCCTCTTCCATCCCCCCTTAACATAAAAATTGCTTCTCTCAGCTCACATCCATTTACTCAAGAACCCTCCAGCTTTGTAGCATTAAAATATGGTGAAAATAGTTGCTCGGTCTTGAGAGATTGTAATTCATTGTGATATTTGTAAATATTTTAATATTTCTAATTGGAAAAGTAATTCTTTATTACTTTCATCTCACTGTGTGCCTGCACATGAACCTTGGTACATATACAGCTGGCCTGGATTTTGCTTCAGAATCAAACTATGAAAAAACTCTTCAGCAGAAAATTTGTTACCCATTTACAAAGAAAAGTAGTCTTACACTATTTAAAATGCAGAGATAACTAATTTTTTGAATATTGGATTAATCATCAATTTTGAGAGAAAATTCACATAATTTTTAGGTACTTATTTTTAAAACATCTACTGTCCTCATATAATTTCAAATGCACAATCTTCAGATGAATGTCCACTGGATCTCTGTTAAACTAATAAAGAAAATCATAGAGGCCAGTTAATAATCTTGGACTTTTATCAACCAGTTCATTCATGGTCTGGAACCATACATTTCCATTTAGTTAAAAAAAACTTCTGGTAATTATTGAATTATTAGGAGCACCCTTTTCAATTCAAAAGGCTAAAACACTAGTTCCTTTAATTGTATTTGTGGTATTTTATATAATTGTTCAACTATCAATAATTGTGGTAAATGTTTAGTAAATGTCTTCAATACCCATTTATTCTATATCTTGAGAACAAAAGTCTGACAGATATCGTGGCGTTTACCTATCAACATTGTTAGTTACAATATTTGGCTATCAGTAACAATAAATCCGTAAGCAGTTGAAAATAGGACATTTGGAATAATAATTAATGATTTTGTTCAAGTTAATATACCCGCTTTGTACGTTTCCTTGAAATAAATAGTTGATAGATGTCTCTGATGCACATGATGATAAAGAAACAAGTGAATACTAATAAAAACAAGCCACTGTAGCAAAAAGTGGTAAGTGCGCATTCTGATATTGTTCGTAAGGGAAACAAAATTGTGATAAATGATTATTCGTGGATTGACCGTCATGAGGTTTTCTGGTGAGCGGTTGTGTAGTTTATGTAATATTTTAAAAGAGAGTGTAAGGAGGAACATTCACTAAATAACGAACGAGCGCACACCGCTAAGTGTAGGTTTACTTGGAAACGTTCTTGCAGAAATTTTATCGTTGTTTACGCCGTTGTTCATTTTATGGTGTTTATGAACCAAACTTATGCCGATAAAAGAATAAAATGGAATATACAGACTTGGTGACTTGCGAGAAAGACTGGGCCGATTTGGGCATCGAGTTTAAAGCACTTGAGGTGAGTTAAAGTTGAACCTTGACCCTCTTACATGACGACTGCGGATATTTGAAAACGCAGTTTTTATGATAACAGCTAAAAACGCATATGTTTTAATTTGAAAAAAAACAACATTTCTTTCGTTGCAGACTCTGAACAAGGAATATATTTCAAAATTAGAGGAAGTGGGCGAGTTGCAAGCCAAATGTTTGAAGGAACTGAATCATCAGAGGTATAGGTTAAGTGTTATAAAACGCTCTTTGAAGAGGTGAGTAATTAACTTGGTAGTTGTTTGAATAATTTAAATGGCATGTTGGTTTTTAAATTTCGGTGTGATACCATTTTAGAGTTCGAAATGCTGATGAGGAGAAAGTGGATACCCTCGAAAAGGATTTTATGAGGAGAAAGGCCCAGTTATATGAAATGGAGCAGTCTCTTCCCAAACAAAATGGCACATACTTAAAAATTATTCTCGGGAATGTTAACGTTTCTATTCTCAATAAAAATGATAAGTACGTAAGGTCGATATTTTTATAAGATTTTGTAATATTGCTAGATGATTATTCCTGTATGTTGTGTACATCTTACACTCCATTTGGCCCCTCAGAACGTTTAATTTATAGTAACGATTTTTCTATATCAGATAATCTCCTGGTGTAGTTGCTGCCTTTGTTTTGCCTTCTGGAGTTTTACATTTATGACTAATATAATATACTGGTGAATGTGGTTGTACATTTCAAATAATTTTAAAGCTTTCAACTTTTAATTTACGCAGCAATTGATTTGAAAGAAGTTAAAACTATAATAAGACCACAATTTCCTTTACAGGTTTAAATACAAAGATGAGTACGAGAAGTTCAAATTAATTTTGAGTGTGATTGGATTTGTTCTCGCAGTAATAAACCTTGTAGTTAATGTTCGGTAAGTATACTACTGTTATGCCTCTTTAGTTACTATTTTGCTGAAAAAATCTTGACACTTACTTATTAGATCACATTAGTTGTTTTTTGGGGCCACTTTTTATTAAATGGGGTTTATTTCCAGTAAATTATGATGTTACTACTTTTGAGAAAACCCAATTCCATCAAGTTAGTACTCGGTGATGTTATTATTGATTTGTTTAAGAAATTATTCTTTTACTAGTAAAAAAAATCCAATTTTATAGCAGAGGTAATAAAGTTAAGTCTTGTTGACATGTTATGTATTTAGTTTGAAATTAAATTCTAAAAGAAGTATACATTTAGATGAATATATACACCTGGCCCTGCTGCCAATCCTTAACCAATGCTGAATTTGCTTGTCAGTTAAACTGAATGTTTCAGGTTCATGTACTGCTTCTGTTACAGAGTTTATATTGTTATAGTTCTTATTCCATCATGGCTATATATAATCTCCTCATCCATGGGGGGATAATTCAATACAGGTACCACAGCAAAAATACTTCTGGCAATGATTCAGTAAAATGTTATTTCATAATTATTGTTTCTATCACAGAGATTTTCACTGTGCTGCAAAATTTATTTGCTGCTTGGTAGAAACATTTTGCAGTTACCCATGTTAAGAAGCTTATCTGAATGTACATGTATTTATTGAAGTTGTTTATCTGTTGCTAAGTATTTGGTAGTTCCCCAGATAAGATAAATATGCCTGTCAGAAAACTGTTTGCGGTTAGCCATGTCAAGAACTTATCTGAATGTATTTCTTAAAGTTATTAGTCTCTTGCTAATTATTGGGTGCAGTTTCCTAGATAAGTTAAGTTAGTCAGAAAAAATTGCAATTACCCTTGTCAAAAACTTCTTGAATCTGCATGTATTTCTTGAAGTTGTTGCACGAGTTAAGTTGAATCAGATGTTGTGACTTTTGCGTATGGTCTTCCATAACTTAAGCAACACCTATTAGGTAGTTCCCATTTTTTTTACCCC